>JALIGW010000003.1:17157995-17675495 GCA_023053685.1 Diadophis punctatus similis
TTCCAATAAATGCTATATCATCTTACAGAATCACAAGCATTTTCTACCGGCATGGTTCATTTTCTAAAACGTTGTAAGCAATGAGATTTTTGGAAACATAGTCAAAATCACTCTTTTGACGTTCTGTCTAATAAGTTGAAAATCTTTTCTAAGCCTCCGGCTTTTACTTGAAAAGGTTTTCATATATATCCTTATTTTGAAATTTCTCCATATTTGAGACTACGTGAGCATAACCTTCCTTCCCTTTGACCTCTGCTATTATTTTTTTAATGGACAGTTTCAAATGTTCCTGACAACCTACAGTTTCTATTTAAGATGAGTTTGTTTAAATTTGAACAGAAGTGTGTTTCTTCCTGATGGTACTTATTTCTCCTCTCATCCTTTGTCAAGTGTCAAGTATCTTCATTTAGATTTGGGGTGAGTGGACTGCCTTCATCTTTTGTGTTCTAATGCAGAATTCGCCAACCTTTCTGGCTTTGTGGACTGGGGGCGGGGGATGGTTCTGCGTGAATGGTGGGCAAGCACAGCTGCATTTGCGCAAGGGGCAGGCATGCACTTGCCCATTGCTCGTGCAAATGGAGCTGCGTGCGCACGTGCTCGCTCATTGTTTGTGCAAGTGGGGATGCACACACACACGCACGCATGCTCACCCATCCAGGGGCGGGTTCCTCTAACCTGCCTACCTGCATCATCTTGTTTCACGCACGCACGCACACGCTCACTACGCGTACGCGTCCCCTCACACGATTTTGCTTCCTGCACATGTGCAGAAGCAAAATCTTGTGAGGGGACGCGCCAGTGTGAGATTTCGGTGATTTTTTTGCTTCTGCGCATGAATAATCAAAATCTCGCGTGCGCGCATCCCCTCATGAGATTTTTCTTCCGCGCATGCACAGGAAACAAAAAAAGCCCAAAAATTCCAGAAAAAAGATGGCGCCGTGCGACGGACCGGCGAAGACGGTACCGGAGCCGTTGCATGCAAATTGAGCAATTGGCGGGTCCCTACCGGAATGGCGCACTGGACCACACCAGTAGGAACCCACCACTGCACCCATCACTTCCAGGGCCTGGTTCCAAATGGCTCAAGGCCCGGTAGTGGGCCATGGCCCAAAGGTTGGGAACCCCTGTTCTAATACACACTGTGAACAATGGAAAAGACAACAGGCTAAACTACTTATTGCCTGGAATATTGACCTTTGTCTGGGCTGTGAAAATCTGAATTACCACTAGATGACATAGCAAAAGATTTTTGTACCTGTATGCCACCTTCTAGAGGTTTTCTGGATTTTTTTCAGTCCAGGTTTGGTCTCATTGCAGCAGATAATTTCTGCATGGGCTGTTTTAAAGATAGCAATGTTTCTAGTGGGAGAATAATAAAACACCAAGGTCCTGAACTCTTGGATAAAGAAAAGGATACAGCTATGTTAAATCAATAATATCAAACAATCAGTATTATAGATCAGGAATATTAAACATGGATGACCCCATAATTCACAGTGTTTTAGCTTTTTATTAAAATGCTGATATCATCATCTATCTCAGATTATCTTGAGTTAATAGAGCTGGAGAACAATTCTTATTTAGTTATTTCCATATTCCTACAGAGCCTCACAAAACTTGAAGATGTGGGGTAGGCTAAATTGAATAACAAAACAAACTCTTGATAAACCAACATAAAATAATCTTGCACTTATTAAACAAAGTATGCTAAAATACAACTGTATGCAACACATATTCTGGAAAAGAGAAAGAAAAAGGGAGGAAGGAAGGAAGGAAGGAAGGAAGGAAGGAAGGAAGGAAGGAAGGAAGGAAGGAAGGAAGGAAGGAAGAAAGAAAGAAAGAAAGAAAGAAAGAAAGAAAGAAAGAAAGAAAGAAAGAAAGAGGAGTTCATTAATATTCCTTCCCTTGAATCTCTGTTTTTCTTCTTTGCTTGGGGTTGACCATAAGGAAACTCTGGGATTTAGAGCGAATGTGATGTGCTGCTAACATAAGGAAGCACTTTCATTCCAAAATTCCTTGACATTTTCCCCCCCTTTTGCAATCCCTGCTGACTGTAGGAAATATCAGGAAGAAAAGAGCATCCCTTCAGCTTAGCTCTTGACAATTATGTGAGCGTGCAGGCACAAGAGTAGTATGCGTGTTCGTGTGTGTGTGCTGAGTGATAGAAGGATTTACAAGATTCTTGGCAGGAAAAGGCAGAGAAGCATGAATTTAAGCAATTAATTTGGGCTGAAGAGGGAAAGTCACAAGTCCTAGTGCCTCTTTTGGGATTGGGATATACATATGTGGGTGTAGCAAGAAAGCCCTTCAGGACTGTTCTCCAAATGACATCATAAGGAAGATATGTGTACCAGGGAAGTATGTGCCAGCTATTTGTTTTTATATACCGGTATTTGATTTACATGGGGTTCCTGGTGGTTGTGCAAATTATGGCATAATAATTCAAATTACCATTATATTTTCATCTCATTGATTTACTTTGTGGATTTGGTAAATACAGTGAACCCTCGCTATATCGCGGTTCACCTTTCATGGTCTCGCTGCTTCACGGATTTGCATCGTGCATTGTGTTCTGCATTCTGATTGGCTAAACAGTCTTTCCACTTCTTCTCTAACTGTGTGTCAATAACGTTGCGGTTTATACATGTATGTAAAACAGCTTGCCAAGAGCAGTGAAATACACGTGAGTCACTATTTGTCCTACTGTACTTAGTATTTTTTTTCACAATCATTTTTCATTTTCTCCCGTTCTAATCCAATGACTTGGGTCGCGGTGGGGCGGTGCTGATCTCCGCAATTTGAAGCCTTCAGTTCGTATTGATGATTAAAATTATTATTTTACAGTACAGTAGTTATTTGTAAAAAAAAAATGTTTATACAGTACTTTTATTTGTTAAACAAATGCTTGGGCTGTAAAAAGGTTTTGTTCTTTGGTTTCAATGTATTATGGAGTATTTCATTGTATAATAATTGTAAAAAAAAATAAAGGTTACTACTTCACGGATTTCGCCTATCATGGGTTCTTTTTGGAACGTAACCCCCGCAAAAAACGAGGGTTCACTGTATTATCAATCTAAGGAATACCCATACCCTATTTTTGGTTGTATTAACTACACTAAGGAATAACAATGAGAAAAATTAGCATTTCTTACTAACTATCTAGCTTCATATGTTATGCAAGGTTAGCCATTTGGTGAACTCCAGAGTCAAGAGAGGCTTTCTATAGCCTCTTGTGCTCTTAAAAGATGGTTCAGCCAACAAACGTCACTAAACATAATGGGGCTTCTGAATCTGCATGCAGATAGGACTCCATGGAAATGTCTATGGAGATTCTCAATCACCCAGGTCATGGTTGTCCCAAAGATGCTTTTTCAAAAGGCAACTGGGCTTTCTTGGTTTTTTTCCTTGAAATGTTTTGCTTTTCATCCAAGAAGCTTCTTCAGTTTTTCACTTCTTGGGACTCCGTGGAAAGTACTCCAAATTCCTTCTAAACTCCTTGCATTGCCAAAGGATACATTTGATTCATATTTCTAAGTGATTCAAAGAAGAAAACATACCTCTCTAGGGAAGACCAACAATGCAAGTTTGATCAAATGATCAAAGGCCAACAATGCAAAATGATCAATTCTAACTTTACTGTTTTAAAAAAAAACCACCCTTCACCAGTGGGGGGGGGGGAGGGGATGAATATGTTTGATTTGGTGTATCCTGGACTTAAAACCCCAATTTCAATAAACACAAAGAGATGATAGAAGATAAAAGAAGTTAAAGTGAAAAAGAATTCAAGATGGATGGGAGTTCTTAAAGGACGGGACAAAGGAAAAATTGGAAACAGTTATAACAGGAAAAATGAGTACATCAGAAGAAAATAATGTGGCTACACAAAAAGCTTAGAAAAGAACCAAAACCAAAAAGCACACAGAGAGGAAAATCAAAAAAGGACCAGTTCAAGAGCACAACAGTAGTACAGAACTGTGAATCTTGTGTCAGGAAAGCAAAAGTTCAGAATGAGCTGAGTTTTGGAAAGGATGTTAAGAAATACCCTTTAGAAATGGACAGACCCCCCCAAAAAAGGATGTGAAGCAGTCTACCAGTTGTTTAGTGAAGCCACATGTTTCCAAGTAACCATGGGAAAGCAGAACACACACCTTAGAAGGCAGTCAGAACTTTCACAGTGGTTGTAAAAGATTAGAGAAATGGGCTGCAAATAACAGAATGAAATTCAGCAGAAACATGTACAAAGGTTCATCGGTTAGGAAACAAAACAAATTGAACGCACAAATATAGGATGTGAAAAGCTTGCCTGAAAATAATAAGGGTGAAAAAGATCTCAGAAGAGCAGTTAACTGAAAACTGAATGTAAGCAGAAGTGGGATGTGGCTGCCAAAATGTCCCAGTCTTAGGCTGCCTCAACTGAAGTATAATCTCCAGATCCATGAAAAGTAATTGTTCCATTTGATGAACAGAACAGAATAACAGAGTTGGAAGGGACCTTGGAGGTCTTCTAATCCAACCCCCTGCTTAGGCAGGAAACCCTACACCACCTTCAGACAAATGGTTATCCAACATCTTCTTAAAAATTTCCAGTGTTGGAGCATTCACAAGTTCTGGAGGCAAGCTGTTCCACGGATTAATTGTTCTAACCGTCAGGAAATTTCTCCTTAGTTCTAAGTTGCTTCTCTCCTTGATGAGTTACAGTTAGATTCAGTTCTGAACCCTATTTTAATCAGATTATTGAGAAATTGGGGAAAGGGTTAGAAAAATGTAATGACAATGATCAGAGGAGCAGAAACTAAATTCTATGAAGACTGAATAATCTTAGTATATTTAGCCTTGAGAACGAACACATGATGAAGGGGTAATATATAACACTTCATGTACCTGACAATTTGTCTGAAGCAGGTCAAGCCTTCTGTCCTTTCTCATCCCAAAGTGATGACACAGAATAACAATTCTAAATTACAGGAAGGCAAATTCTGACTGAACCATGGAAAAATACTTCTTGATATGAAAAACAGTTCAACAGAGGAACAAATTGCCCAGAGAAGTGATGATTTTCATTTATTGGATGTGTTCAAGCAGAGACTAGATAGCCCTCCATTCTGGATCCTTTAATTTGAATTTGTTTTTTCTTTCCCTTTCTATGATTTGTCTCCTATTCTGCAATCAAGTCAGAATCCTTGTAAAGCAAAGAATTTCTGTGCCTCACATAGTCCAGAATGTTTAGTCTCACCAGCGAAAGATAAATAGTTTGAATCTGAAGTCACAGTCAGTTCAATCCCTCACCAGCTACAGCGCAGCCAGTTCTGCCCAATTATCCCACTCAGAATTATTGGAGAAATCCATATAAATACCCATGTGTCATTTGTTCACAGTATGAAAAAGTTCAGATTACAGACCAACATTTATTTTCTAACAGAGGTAAATGCAAGTCTTGTCTTTTCCATTATTTGGCATTTCAAACTTGTTGATATGGAGTTATGTGGTTGTATGAATATTTAAACCTGTTCTGAATGGTTTCTGAATGAATTCCCATTTAAGATGATGTCAAATTCAGGTAATAAAGAAATGCCACTATGAAAAATCCAGAAAAACAAGAACTTAACACCAGGCCTTGCACTGTTTGGATGTAAAAAATCCCAATTCAATCCCTGACATTTTCTAGTTTTAGGATCTGTGGTAGCTGCATGTTAAACACCTCTACGTACAAATATCTTGAATAATACCATTATTAAAAGGAAATACAATGAACTGACAGTTTTTAATTAGGTAAATCAAGGCACAACTGTTTCATTTCCAATAATTAGCAGAGATATTATTATTGTTAAAGCAATAACAAGAACAAAATAAGTAGGACTATCCAAGCAGTCTTAACTCTTCCTTCCTCAAAGTATCATGCAGAACACTAAGGTTGTTACTATAGCAGCAAGGTCACAAAAGATTAATTTCAGCAGGTAAAATGTGGGGCAGAATATGAAAAACATAAAATTGAAGGCCAAAAAAATTTCTTACACAGTGCATATGTAAAAAGAGTATGGAAATAACTAAGTCTAAAAACCACTAACCAGCATCCAGACAAAATAATCCAAGCATGCTGAAAAATCTAAATCAGTTTCAGCAGAACAAAATCTTCCATCCTTGTTCTATCATCCTGACCAGATGGTCTATAGACTCAAATGCAATCTCTTTTTTTTAATGTTTTGTCTTTCTATTAGGAATATTCTGGGCCCTTCTTAACTTAAGTGGCTTCTAAACCAGCAGCAAACATTCACTTCACATTTAAAGAGCACTTTGAACACATTCAGATTATTTCACATATATGATTTGAAGACAGTGTTTTATTAAGTTAATTGACTGGTCTCTCCTTTGAATTGTCCTGCAAATAAGGAACTGAAAACTAATAGACAATTTTTGCCATCACGATAAATCTAGAGAGGAGACCTTCAATCCGCTCCAGAAAACATGGTTGTGGGAACCAGGATGGAAGATCATAGACAATCCTTCAAATGAATACATCTGGGGTGGTAGAAAGGAATCATGTCTGCATAGCTATTTAAAATGGTAGACTAAGGAGGTCATTAATAAAAGGCGTCTTCAGGCCAGTCTCTCTTCAAGCAAGCATTATCCAAGATGACCTACATTCAAGGCAGAAGCAAAATTTGGGCTCAGGATTTATGATTCATAGTTCAGTTTCTTAACTGTTTGGTAAATCAGTGATTACTGATTAGTGATTTACCAGTTACTCCTTCTCTGCCCAGCAACAGCAGTACACTGAAAATAGCAGATATTCCCTCCCGTGTCCACCTCCATGCTACTTCTTCCTCCCTACAATTCAAGCAAACTTGGAAACTCATTTGGCCACCTATCAGCATGTGATCACTGAAGTACTACAGTAATCTGCTATGCAGTCAACACACATTCTAGAGAACTGAAAACAGAACTCCAGGAAGTAGGAACATGGTCTTACTCAGGGGTGGGTTCCTCCCGGTTTGGACTGGATAGCCCGAACCGGAAGTGACCCGCTCATGATGTCATGGATCCGGTTCTGTCGGTGCCAGTCCGTGGGCGCCGCCATCTTTTTTTTGGAATTTTTTGCAAATGTTTCCCTGTTTGGATGGCTTCTCCTCTTCCGCTGATTGAAAAAGGGCCCGCCCACCCCCGGGTTAATACTGACCTTTATTTCTTCATGTCTGCATGAAGCACAGCTGATCAGCTCCTCAGTTGTGTTTCGGGCTGATTCCTTCTACTGAGCATGCGCGGAAACCAAATTGCAAGAGGGGACGTGCGCACACGAGCGGAGTGAGTGGGCGCGAAACATCACAATGTGAACCGGTGGCGAAGGTAAGTGGAACCCACCCCTGGTCTTACTTATCCAGAATACTATGAAAGAAACCTGGCTTCGGGGAGTTGAAGTCCCTACGGCTTAGACCTGACAAGTTTGAAAAACACTGCTTTAGATTCTTAATCTAAATTAATCTAAATTAATTTAGATTAATTTAATCTAAATTAAATTAAATTAAAATTAAAAGATGACCACATTGTGAGAAACAAATGAATAGAGAACATTTCCATAAGGCCTAACTGTTTTTGAGCATAATTTCAGATGTCGCAATTTTTGGTGATGGGACAAATCTAATTGACTGAATTGACTGAATAATAATTGACTGAATAAAAACAGCAGGATAGCAATATGGTAGCACTTAGACTTATATACAGCTTCATAGTGCTTTACAGCCCTCTCTAAGGAGTTTACAGAGTTCAGCATATTGTCCCCAACAATCTGGGTCCTCATTTTACCCACCTCAGAAGGATGGAAGGCTGAGTCTAAGTGCTATATTATAGGAGCCGAGGTGGCGCAGTGGTTAAAAGCAGCACTGCAACTTCAGCTGACTGCGAGTTCAGCAATTCAGCTGTTCAAATCTCACCAGCTCAAGGTTGATTCAGCCTTCCATCCTTCTGAGGTCGGTAAAATGAGGACCCAGATTGTTGGGGGCAATATGCTGAACTCTGTAAACTGCTTAGAGAGGGCTGTAAAGCACTATGAAGCGGTATATAAGTCTAAGTGATATTGCTATTGCTATTGCTATAATATTTCATACTGCTCCTTCATCAATAAGCCCAGAGTGGCATCTTTGGATGCATGCAAAGCCAAAACTTTCTGTTTGGATAAAAATTACATTATCGCCAAGAAGGGTGGTTTTTTTTGTTAGAATGAGAGTTCAAACATTTTTCTAACTCCTTCCCCAGAATTGTGGTCCATTCCCAGAAAATGGGAATGTTTACTACTGTTTCACTCTAGCCTCCAGAGACAAAAGAGCCCCCAAAGAGGAGATGGTTTGAAGAACCATTCTTGAGTAGTTTTTAAGAGCAGCTCAAGCAAGGAGCACCAAGAAAGCATTTTTGCCATGCTTTGTAAAACAAGTCCGGAAGAACTAAACTGCGGAAGTAATGTCTACTGGGAATTAATTCTGAGATAAGGCACAAGCTTGAAAATTGAGCTGCAATGGAGAGCGAAGAGGAAACAATAGATCTTTAGATAGCTTTTCAAGTTTCCTCAAGTGATGCCGGTAAAAAACATTACAGCCATTAATAAGAATAGTTTTAAAAGAGAGGCTGAGGCAGAAGTTAAGCATATTTTTAAAAAATACACACAGAAATTCAATTTACTACAATTAATTTCAAGCAGCTTAAATCGAGCACTACTCTTCACCACCACCATCCCATACCCAAATATGGTACATGGTTAAAAAAAATACTTATTATTATTTTGTGGTCATTAATTAGAGCAGAAGAAAAACTTAAGTTCATTGGTTAAACTGAAGTTTATGAAGATGTACAAAAGTAGGAAGCTCTTAAACACCAGCTTCATTGAAGTGAACGGAAGCTACACAGTAAGAGTTTCAACAATGAGATTTCTGCTAATTTGGAAGCCCAGGAATCAGCATAGAAGCTAACAGAGAACATGATTTCATGTCACGTCACATGCCTCAGAAGGCTGTTCTGGCTCAGGTATCTCAAATAACAAGGTAAAGTTAGAATAAAGAAGAATGCTTAAAAGGCAAAAGAACTGGTCAGCAAATCATCTTTTGGTTAAATATTATCAGACTTCTGTTAGAGCAATGCAAAAAAACTTGTATGTTGACTCAGTCAAATATATTCTACCATCAATGGTATCAAGCTGGAGGTTGATGAAGGTAAAAATTCCTTCAAAGAGCAGAAACTACAGGAAGTCCTCGACTTATGACCACAATTGAGCCCAAAATTTATGATGTTAAGTGAAACATTTGTTAAGTGTATTTTGCCCCGTTTTACAACTTTTCTTGTCACAGTTGTTAAGTGAACCACACTGCAGCTGTTAATTTAGTAACATGGTTGTTAAGTGAAACTGGTTTTCCTCATTACCTTTGCTTGTCAGGAGGTCGCAAAAAGGGATCACATGACTTTCGGACACAGCAATGGTCATAAATAGGAACCAGTTGCCAAGCATCTGAATTTTGATCACATGACTACAGGGATGCTGCAATGTTGTAAGTGTGAAAAACCATCATAAATCCCTTTTTTCAGCACCATTGTAACTTTGAACGGACAATAAATGAACTGTTACAAATTGAGGACTACCTGTAATTAGAATTTCAGCTTGGAATTACCACTATTACATTATTCTTCTGCAGTGGTGGGATTCAAATAATTTAACAACCGGTTCTCTGCCCTAATAATTTCTTCCAACAACCAGTTCACCAAACTGCTCAGAAAGTTAACAACCAGTTCTCCCAAAGTGGTGCGAACTGGCTGAATCCCACCACTATTCTTCTGGATCAACCGTATTTCTTGATTATAATTAATCAAATCAAGAATTGGGGCAATACTGCAAAGACTGGAAATACTGTATTATACAGATAAACTGGATCAGCCTATCTGAACTGGGCAGCCCTCCATATCTGTTGGACGTAATTTCCATAATCTACCAGTAAGCATAACCAATATGCATATTCAGGGGTGCCAAATCAAGGAAAGCTAAACTGGACTGATGGAAATATTTCAGGACAGACTTGCCTATCTGGCTATGCCAGATATAAAATTTTAAACTACCGGTACTTAATCCAAAGTGAGACTGGAGCAGCATTTTAGCTGTATCTACACAACAGGTTAAACTAATTAACCCATTATCTGTATTTGCACAATACATTATATCTTGAACTAACAAGAGGAGCCAAATTTTCAGAAAAACCTAAGCAAGCTAAAGACTAACCCAATTTACCATATTATGTGAAAGTCACTTTTTTCCCTTCTCTTCAATCATATCCATTCTTGGAGAATAATAATTAATAGGCCTTTAATTCTGTTAAATATGCTTTGTAAAAATAGCCTCTGTACTGCAGCTATACTTAAAACAAGTTAATGCTAGCTTCCAATGTTTCCAATTCTGTTAACAGTAAATGTTTGCCTCTTTCTCTGCATCTTTTCCTCTATAGCCCCAAGATTATGGATTTATAGATGAAATCCACCCAAGCTGAATGATACATACAGGTGAACAGCCACAATGAAAGCATATAATTGATTACTGTAAATGAGCACTTCTAGACCATATAAAACTGTCTCTTGATGAGGGGAATTCCAGAATTCATCTATGAAAAATTAGAATGGACTTTCCAGTGGTCATCTGATTTTCATTTGTTTCTGAGTCAGAATAATGCAGCATTTGCTTTTCAACAATGGCACCAAAAGCAAATATTTGCAGCATACTGTATTACTGTAGTGTTTTCAAAGAGCATTCACATCCAGTTTTGGTCACCATACTACAAAAAAGACATTGAAACTCTAAAGAAAGTGCAGAAGAGAGCAACCAGGATGATAAAAGGTCTGGAAAATAAAACATACGAAGAGCGGTTGCAGGAACTGAGCTTGGCCAGTCTAGCGAAGGGAAGGACCAGGGGTGACATGATAGCAATGTTCCAATACTTGAGGGGATGCCACAGAGAGGAGGGAGTCAGGTTGTTCTCTATGGCACCAGAAAACCAAACAAGGAATAACAGATGGAAGCTGACCAAGGAGAGATTCAACCTGGAAGTGAGGAGAAACTTTCTGACGGTGAGAGAGATCAACCAGTGGAACAGCTTGCCAGCGGAGGTTGTGAGAGCCCCAACATTGGTGACCTTCAAGGAGAGACTGGACTGCCATCTGCCTCAAATGGTGTAGGAACTCCTGCTTGAGCAGGGGTTTGGACTAGATGACCTACAAGGTCCCTTCCAATTCTAATTCTAATTCTAATTCTAATTCTAATTCTAATTCTAATAATAATAATAATAATAATAATAATAATAATAATAATAATAATAATAATAATAATAATAATAATAATAATAATAATAATAATAACAACAACAACATGAGAAACGTAAAGAACAATAAATGTCTGGAATTCTAGACCAAAAGTTATAACCTTAATTCTGGGTACCTCTACTGATCAAACATCACCCCTCCCGCCCCCCCACTTGTCAAGTTAGGCAAATACAGAAAGGAATTCCAAGCAATAGTCAATGTATTTATCATTGAAGTATTAAAAGAAGAAAAAGTTGATCATTTTACTGCAGACAAATTATATTGCAAATATTCATCTTCCATTACTTCCCCTTGCTAGAAGAGTAGATCTTTAAATTATACAGAAAGAGGACAGATAGTGCTATGGCTTAATCAGAGCAGTAATTTAGGGCGTCTATCAATTGAACAACAGATTGGCCTGTTCTCTGAAGACGATGCTTAAATTTCTTCAAAAGCATTTGAAACAGAGGAACAATGAAAAACAAGTAACTCCAGCCAGTTTGGGATCTGTTCTAAATCAAACTTTTCTAATCTGGCATTTTTTAGATATGGCAAGACCCCTGCCTTGGAATTCCCCGCTAATCTGGTTTAAAGGAATGCAGGTTGGAATTTCTGGGAGTTACAAACTTAGAAGATGGCAAGGATTTGTGAAAATTGGTCTAGATCAGCGGTCACCAACTGGTGGTCCATGGACCACTGGTGGTCCGTGAGAAAATTTTGGTAGTCCGCAGAAAAATTATTTGCATTTTTTACATTGCACTAAATCAGGGGTCCTCAAACTACGGCCCCTGGGCCAGACACGTGTAATGAATGCTTGTGTTACTGCAGAGTGTCTCCCCCTTTGGGGTCTTTTTGTGCAGGTTGCAGAAATTCCAACTTGGGGTCTGCTTCACCCTCCTAGTGCGGGGCTTTGGGCGAAGGCTGGGAAGCGCCACTGGTGGTGAAGAGCTGGAGGGCCTTATTCCAGTGGGACTGTATCATGGCCTGGAACTGGCTGATCATCTCAGTCCGCTGAGCCTCCAGGTGCCAGTACCTGGCCTTGCACTCCTGCAGGTCTTTCCTCTGCTTGGAAAGCCTATGCTCGTAGTCCTCAGTGAGGTGCTTCTGTTGAGCTTCCTTCTCGGTCAGATCCAATTTGAACTGAGCCAGCTGTTTTGCCAACTCTTTCTCGTGGTGTGGCTGCTTAGCTCCAGCAACTGCTTCCTGTTGGGGCCCTAAGGAGCCCAAGTGGGCAGGCAAGGAGTGGCTGGGAGGGGGGCGAGGAGAGGCCGGCGAGGTGATCCTCGACATGAGTGACATCAAGTTGGCCATGCCCACCCAGTCACATGACCACCTAGCCATGCCCACCCATTAGGCAGATCATATTAGAGGTCCATGGGATTTAAAATTATGAATTTAGTGGTCCCTGAGGTCCAAAAGTTTGGGGACCCCCTGATCTAGATAAACTTTTGTATTCAGACTACTTATGCAATGCTAGTTTCTTCCCCAGAGATGAAACTTTCATGGACTGTTCCAAGAAAGTATCTGGAAAATTAACAGCTGCCTTGTTGGTTTAATATTGGTACCGTATTTCCCCTATAATAAGACAAGTCCTGATAATAAGCCCAACAGGGCTTTTCAAGACATGCGTTGAAATAAGCCCCCCCAAATCAGCCCCCTTCCTCAACTACGTACACGCATCCCCTGCCCCATCTGCCACCCCCAAATTGAAATGAAACAAACAAATAAATAAATAAATAACTTCATGGACAATAGATAAATAGATAAACCAGTGGGAATCAATTTAGTGTAATGGTTAAGGCACCAGGCTAGAAGCTGGAAGCTGAGTTCTAGTAGGCTTTAGGTGTGAAGACAACCAGAGATTTAAGCCAGTCACTTTCTCTCAGCCCTGGAAAGAAGGCAGTGGCAAACCACTTCTGAAATCTTGCCAAGAAAAATTGACTCGAAGGCACATACACAAATTTACATATAGATACATGTCCTATATCTAAACAGAATCCTCCAGTTTTATAAGAAGTATGATTTTGTAAGCCACAGTTTGATCAGACCAAAGGCGCATCAAGAGATGCCTTCTTTTGGCACTAAAATATGTACATGTAATCAGATAAGGGTGCCTCTATTACAGAAAATATTTGTTTAGATCCAAACTTATATGAATGGAGGGCTTCTACTATATGCCTCTTTTCAACTTTTGGGCAGTTCTCCCTACAACTGCAGCTCACCTATCATGTCATCCTAGGACATTCCTAACTCTCCCAGGTAACTTTTCTGGAGGGCAGTAAAAGTTAACTTGAGAAAAAGAATAACCAGCCGCTCATGTAAGTCTACATGTATTTTTAACTAATCTACTTTTAGTTTATCCAATACATTGCAAAGATTTGAGAAAATAGGAGAAGGAAGGAGTATTAGGTATGTTTGCCACTTTAAGTTACTTATAAAAAGTATTAAAGGTGAGATTTAAAAAAATCTTATAAATAAGTGCCTATTCTATATATATATGCACTGCAAGGCAGCCGGCCAGGGTTCAAATCCCAGTAAGGGGTATGGCTATCTGACGAGAGCAAAATAAGCTCGAAATAGATCTATAATAGTCTCCCTTTATTTTCATTTATCAGCAAAAAATCCTACATATTATATATATATATATATATATATATATATATATATAATGTTTTCTGAGGTTTTCGCGGGTGTTTGTATGTAGGTCTTTGGGTATTCGGGTTTTCTCCCGCGTGAAATTAGAAGTGTCTTGGCGACGTTTCGATGAAGTCTCATTCATCATCTTCAGGCTGGTGTCTTCTGCTTCCTGCTCCATATATATAATGTCAGTGGTATTTACAACAGCCTTGTAAAGTCCTGCAAGGACACCCCCTCCCCAAGTGCTGCATATTGTTTCATCTCTGTATGAATAAGGATTTACAGGCAACTTCCTCCAACTACATCACTCCCAACCAGTGTAGAAGCCTCTGGCAAGAGATCCGGAGGGCCTCAGGTGGTATATCTTTAATAAAGAGAAGCCACACTTTAGAGCAGGAAGCTTCGAAGGAACAAACCCGGCAAGTCTACTAAACCAGTGTTTCCCAACCTTGGCAACTTGAAGATGTCTGGACTTCAACTCCCAGAATTCCCCAGCCAGCGAATGCTGGCTGGGGAATTCTGGGAGTTGAAGTCCAGACATCTTCAAGTTGTCAAGGTTGGGAAACACTGTACTAAACAAAGGGGTGGGGACAGAAGAGGAGCCAATATGAAAGCCTCGAAGAAAGCTCCAGGAAAAATCAAATCTCAAGATCTGACGATTCAGAGGGATCCAACATAGGCACTGTTCCCAGCTCAGCCGGACCCGCCAGCTTCTCCTCTCTGGAAGCTGCCAAAGAAACAACGGAGCTCCCACCTTACATTCTTGCAATTTCTAAACACACTCCTTCGCCTTCCTCCCCCAAGTCTTTGAGGAGCATTGGCCAACCTGCGTGGCTCAAGACGGACAGAAACCGTCTCGGTGTCGCACAGAATTAACGAGACACCGGCGAGCTTCAGACACAAAGCAGCAGAAGTTCAAAGGCTGAGCTCGCCCCGTTTATTTATGGCTTTATTGAAAGCAATCTTATCTTCCCCCCTTTCCCACCAGATTTAATCTTACCAACCGGTTTAAGGCGTGACCAGGTTGAGAGACAAGGAAGTCGGGGGGTGGGGGGAGGAGGCGTGCTCCCAGGTGATTCCTAGGTCTACATAAATATAGAGAGCGCAATACAGCTTCCCTTCTCCAAAGTCCCAGCGAAAACGAATGTTTTAATCCAAACTCCCACGGGGGAAAGTCTTAAAAAAAAACACGAGCAAGACGAATTTGATGCCCGTTTCCTATTTTGGACGCCGCTACCAACCCCCCCCCCCCGCTCCCCAAGACAAAATCGCTCCCGGTTGCTTTTACCCAAGCGATCTGATATATCGCGGGACCGCGACACCCACGGCATCCCGCACCGAAGTCCGCCGCGGAATCATAACAAAAGAAAGTGGACCGGAATCAAGTCGCCGCCGACTTGAGAGATCGAGCGACCGCCGGCAATTCCCCTGGATGAGCTACATTCTTTCAGACGTAACCCCTCCAGACAAAAGCCCGGCGCTGAGCAACAATGACAACAACAGTCAAAACGGGTTAAAACGATAGTCTTCCCCTCCCTCCCTCCCCCGGCCGCCTTTTCAAAAAGCCCTTTGAGGTTTTAAGGGGCCGATGCCCCGGGTGAGAGAGATTCGCTCGCTTACCATAAAAGAAACGAGACGTTTCAACACGGGAGGACAGTCACCCAAGCAGCCCCCCCAAAAACCCTTTGGCGCTTCGACTTTCGCCTCCAATCTCCTTTTCCTTCTCCTCCCTTTCTCTCCAAACGATCTATTAACAAAGATCGCTCAGTCAAGCGCAGCCCGGCTTCCTCCGAGCGCATTCCACAACCGAGCAGACCGACCCGCGAAAGGCGGCGGCCCCCGCTTCTTCCCTCCGGATAAAACGGCGTCGTCCGTCCCCCAATCCGGCTTACCTTTCCTTCTTCCCGGCTCCTGGAAGCAGAAACACAAGAGTCCAGATGGAGGGCGGCTTCTCCCTGCCTGCCGCCTTTCGCCTCTCTTTCTCTCTTTCTCTCTCCCTCTCTCTCCTTTCTTCCTGCCGAGTCCGGTGCAGACCGCGCTTCAGAACCGGGCTTCAAAGCTGGAGAGGAATGAATCGTGGGGACTCGGCTAAGGCGAGATAGACGCAATCGCCAGCAGGAGAGGCAACGCGGCCGGAGTTCTAGGCGCCGGCCCGCGGGTCGTTCCGGGAGCTTCTCTGGCCCATCGCGCGAAAAGAAGCCCCCCCTCAAAAAAAGGAAGGAGGAGGAGGAAGGCAGGAGAGGCGGAGGGGCGGGGGCAGCCGGGAGAGCGGAACCCAGGCGCAGGCTTTGTGCGAAGCGAGCCCGGGAAGGAAGGAAAGCGAGGGAAACGCCTCCAGAAAACAAACGTTGCCGGCGAGGACACTGGGGTGGAGTGGGGGCGGTTTGGAGATGTCTTCCAACGCCGCCGCTGCCCCAGCCTCTTCCCGACCCTCAGCCCAGAAACGGGCAGGCGGCTCGAGAGAGGGCTTGTAACTTGGAGGGGTTGCGGGAAGTGAGCTCAGCCCGCGAGGTCCACGCCCGCCCGCGGCCCGGACGCCGTCGCCCCGCTTTTTTTTTTTTTTTGACTCGCACTCCCGCAGTCCTCTCAGCGCCTCTCCGACGTAAGAAGGATCCGGCGCTCCAGAACGAAAGCCCGAGCGCTTCCTCCCGACGGCCGGCGCGTCACCGAGGGCTTTTCCCTCTCCCGCTCCCCTCCTCTTCCTTGCCCCCGCCTCCCTCGGCTGCCCGCCTTTATTTCATTTGCAAGTCCTCAAAAACCTCCCTCCCACTTTGAAAGAGAGAGAGAGAGAGAGAGAGAGGAGAGAGAGAGAAGATGGTAGCAGCAGAACCGGAAGCAGCTTTTAAGAAAGGGGAGGGGGAGAAACCTCTCCCTCCTTCCCCCGTTATCCTTCGCCTCCGCCCCCTCCTCCTCTCCACCTCCGGCTGGAGGTGGCTGAGAGAGTTGAGTTGGAGTGAATGTATGACGTAGCTGTGACCCAAGCCGAGACGTCCGCAAATGCAGACGTGGGGCGGTGTGTCTGTGGGCAGGCGGCTGCCGGAAAGCGGCGAAGGAAGCCGCCTTTGTCGATGCGGTCAGGGACGCGCGTGGATGTTGCACTTGGATGACCCCCCATTCCCCCTTGAGGCTGGCGGGCGGCCTTCTCCTTGGAATCCTAAAGACCCACCGCTCTCCCGGCAATAATCGGTACTCCTTCAGGAAGTCCCAAAGGTGCTTTTTCAGGAGGCAACTGGACTTTCTCGTTTTTCTTCAAAGACGTTTCGCTTCTCCTCCAAGAAGCTTCTTCAGCTCTGATTGGATGGTGGGGAATGGAAGGATTTATTCTCCTTGCAGACAGCTGGTCATTTGCATTCTTTCAGAGAGTCCTTGAGGCCACTAGGAATTTTAGCTGTATCCTCAGGGTCACTTGCTCCTGATTCCTGTAGTCTGTAATTTTTTCCCCTCTGGAAATCCATTCCTACTCCCACACCATTCAAAAGGTGTTAATCCCAAATTGTATAGCTAAAAGTTTGTAGAGATTCTCAATCATCCAGGTCATGGTTGTCTCAAAGGTGCTTTTTCAGGAGGCTACTGGACTTTCTTGTTTTTTCCTTTGAAGACATTTCACTTCACATCCAAGAAGCTTCTTCAGCTCTGACAGGAGAGTGGGGAATGGAAGGATTTATACTCCTTGCAGACAGCTGGTCATTTGCATGCTTTTTTAGAGGGTCCTTGAAGCACTTGGAGGTTTATCTGTGTCCTCAGGGTCACTCCTTCAAGAAGTTGGGCCATTTCGCAGCCCATCTGGGCTTGACTTCCAAGTTGACCTGTCTGACCTTGGAACAGGAGGGTTCACTTGCATTTATCTTTACCTGCTCCAGGTAAATATGGGCAGCCATTTGGTGCCCTGAGCTTCTTGTCTCACTTCTTGGAGTGAGTCAAGAAGGATGGCCCTGAAGGATGGAGGGAAGATCTGCTACCAAGACAACGATCAGATAAAGGAAAATTGAGCCCAGTCTGGAAAAGTTGGTTTATAGGAATGTCTCAGACAGCCCCACTCCACTCTTAATTCTCATGAAGATAAAAGAGGGGGAAGGGAAGCATATTCAGACTTGCAACGTTTAGTTACAGTAACTGCTTCTAATAAAAATAGCTTTAGATATGTACTGTCTCTGGTTTTTAGTCCGGTCTACCTTCTAACCTGGTAGTCTGGTCTACCTCAACCTCCATAGAAGATTGGAAATAGCTATTGTATGGTTTTGTGTTGATGGTGGTGTTGATAACATCTTCATTGCTCCTCCAGCTGAGCAATAGGTAAGCA
Organism: Diadophis punctatus similis; assembly: GCA_023053685.1. Lineage (NCBI taxonomy): Eukaryota > Metazoa > Chordata > Lepidosauria > Squamata > Dipsadidae > Diadophis > Diadophis punctatus. The sequence goes on from JALIGW010000003.1 coordinate 17,176,252, forward strand.
TAAAGAACACTATTCAATCACTCCCACATTTTTAGTCCTGTCTCTGTCCATTTTACTGGTGATTCCCCCCCCCTCCCTCCAAGCGCAGAAGGCGAGATACAAAACTCTTAGCTGCATTTACAGATCTGCAAAACACTGTGACTGACCTGCTGTGGAAAGATGGGAGAGGCTGAGGATGAAACAGACAAGTAAGTCTCCAGCCCTCTCATCATTAGGAAAATGAGCCTGTCACAAGCCCCATAGACATGCAGTATTCCTAGTGAGAAATCACCTGGTGTACTTTCTGGATGCACCAGGGCTGAACCAGAAAGAATGGCTGAGCTACAGAACAGAGATGATGGCAATAGATTGTCCAGAGCTGAGGACCGTGTGCAGAAATGCCCTCCATTCCATACAATTACATACAACTTCCTAGGGATGGGAACCTCAGTCTGCCTAGATGATGAATGACAATTCCCAGAATTCCTCAACCACTAACTCTGTTGATTGGGGCCTCTGGGAGTGTGGTTCAGCAGCATCTAGAAGGCAACAGTTCTAATTATAATTTGTCAATAAACTCTACAACTTCTGCTGGGTTACTAAATCTTCCACTCCTGAGCTTTTGAAAAGGATTGTTGAGGGAGCAATTACTGAAAAAGTAAAGAAACTACCCTTTACCTGCAATTCAGGCAATTTCAGATTCTTCTTACCAGGTTAAATGGCATAGAAGGAGCTATAGGTCAGTAATAAAGTATTTGCTTTACATGCAGAAAGTCTCATGTTTAGCCCCTGGCTTTGCAAGATAATTTGCATAAAACATTTCCAATAAAACTTTAAGAGGAATTAAGCCACAGGTTATGCCCCAATACCTGTAGTACTCCTTTAATGACTGTCTCCTTTACCAGCTGCTGGCAGTTAAATAAGTAATGAAAAAGTACCGTTATTTTGTGACCTGTCCTTCCATTTATGACTTTCACAGATCTGCAAAGTAAAACTGAAGTAAGGTCATAACTGCAGGCGGGGTGAATAAGAAGATCAGATTCCCCCATGAATGGTGTTTTTTAACAATGTTTGAATAATGTTTTTAATTTAAATTGTTTCTTATTGTTTTTTACTATACGTTCTTATCCATGTTGTACACCGCCCTGAGTCCTGCGGGATTGGGCGGCCTATAAGAGCGCTTATAAATAAATAAATAAATAAATAACATCATGATGTTTCACTTAGCAACTGCTTTTCTTAACAACTACATTGCTGATCTCATCCGAGGTTGCTAAAGAAGGACGACAGTGCTTGCATTGTGCTGAATCTGCCTAGCAATGTCTGAAAATGTTCTTTCCCCACAACGGGGCTTCCGTTTTTCTACCTTTGGGGAAGTTGTTTGATCGTGCATTTCAAAATTCTCTGCGCTAAAATTTGGAACTGGCTTGATGGTTGGAGATGCAGAGTCTGCAGCTGGTGGTGATGTTTCTGGCTGCACATTTTTCTATAATGCTTCTGCCTACAGTTCCCAGTCTGAGTAGCTCCGATGGGAATTATCTCAAAGGGTTTGACTTCCCTTTGGATTTCAACAAGCCTGGGAAACCAGGAAGGCTGCAGAATATTAGGTTATATTGTAGAGTGAAAGACAAGACAGTCATTTTCCCACACACTCCTTGGCAACCTTATGATTAAATAAGTATAAGACCTCCACACACCGCCTGTAAGAACTTTAATGAAATTCTCTTCTAAAAACTGAACTGTATTTAGCAGCCAATGTGATTGGGTTAAGTGGAAAGCTTTTTTGAGAACTGATATATTAGAGAACCTAATATATTAGTCCAGACAGAGACTGAATTACAAACAGCATATTATCAAAATGAATAACAGACTTGCTAGATAGCTTTAGGCAATTCATTTTTTTCTTACCACAACTTCCCATCTGTGACATAGGAATAACAATTCCTGTATTATAACCTTGTGGTTATACGTGTGAGTTCTGCAATAACATATGATAAATTCTCTCTTATTCATGGATATATAAATACTATTAATCATAGATGAACAAAAGACACTGTTTTTTTCTATGCACGTCTACTAAGTTTAGTAGGGTGAGGCTAACTGTTCTTATAATAGCATCTGCTCTTATGTTCCATCTAAACATTTGCTTTCATATTCAAAGGATTAGATCAAATGATGTTGTCATATTCTTTTTTAATAAATTTTATTAATTTTCTATTAATTACATTTCCTAGTGCTTAATAAACATTGTGTTGCCTGGGTATTTAATTTGCTTAATACAAATGCCATTCTTATTCTCCACCCCTTTTTTTCAACCACTGGTAAAATAAGTGCCAAGTTTGATAATATTCTGTGTCTTCTTTCTGCTTAATTTTCAATGTAAGTCTGTCTATTTCTGCGCAGTCTAGTATCTTCTTAATTAACCTCTTCCTCTTGTGGTGTTTCTCCATCTTTCCAATGAGTTCAGGTTTAAAATCTATATGTTTCCCTATTATCTTTTCTAGCCATCTATGTATTTTTGCCCAATTTTTTTTAGCACAAGTCCACCACATATGATAAAATGTGCCTGTCTTTTGATTACATTTCCAACATTTGCTAGACATATTTTAAAACATTTTAGCTAATGGTAAATGCCATCTACAAAACATTGTCATGTTCTTATATATATATATCACTATTATTGAATGTATTGAGAAAGGATGGGCACAATTGCAGCTGCATGTATCTATTCTATGTCTTAATCCAGATTCTGACATCCCAATTCTTTTAATGGGAAGTATGAATTGTTAATGTTTTGAATGACAAAGAATGAAAAACAATAAAGGAGAATATTTGTAGCTCAGGGTTGAAATGAGGAGTCATAGATGCTCTTTGAGCTTGATTGTTTTCTTGCAGATGTTTCAATACCCAAACGAGTTAACCAGGGGTGGGTTCTAACTTACCTCGCTGCCGGTTCGCTTCCTCCCATGTGGCTGCGTGTTGTGGGTGCGCGCGCATGCGCATGCACAGTAGCAAAAAATAACCCCCCCCCCAAAAAGCCGAAAACAAGATTGCAACAACATGCACAGTGCCGGAAACTCAGCTTCTGCACATGTGCAGAAGAAAAAAAACCGGTAAAAAAATTCCACCCCCCAAAAAAAGAAAAATTTCAAAAAAAAAGATGGCGGCACCTATGGACCGGCACCGACTGAACTGGTTCCGTGACATCATCATGACGTCACCAGTGGGTCGCTACCGGTTCGGGTGAACCGGTCTGAACCGGGAGGAACCCACCTCTGGAGGTAACATTACTAGTACTGCTGATGTTATCTAGTTTGAGTAATGAAATGTCTGCAAGAAAACAACCAAACTCAGAGAGCATCAAGGATATCTCAAAGAATGAAAAATAGGAAGGCATTTTGTATGAGTGAGGATTATTTTATTGGTTTATTTTAGACCTCAAATATAACTTACCCCAAATCTCCATGCTAAAATAGAGTTAAAACATAAATATTGAACTGCTCTTGAGTGTTGCAGAACAAAACTGAAGCCATCACAACAACCGAGTATCAAATTTTATTAAATGCATATGTCCCATTCCCCTCCCCACAGTTTTAGTATTATTTATTAAGCCACAATTGCAGGAATCCCATATGTCTCTCCACCTTCTGACTCCTGCTTTTGAAATACCGCAAGAAGCCACATGACAGAGCTTAAAAATCAGTGCCTGAAACAGTTATAAATTGTTAGAAATGCTGTATGAAATAGCTATCATAATTGGAAATGTGCTATATGTCTTTATCAGTGGTTTTACAGATTTAAATTCTGTGAATGGTTTCTGATTTGGAATGTTACAGATATGCTGTGTAGTTTATTGAAATGCTTGATGATTCTCAAAAACTGCCTTAACAAAAATGCCTTTCCTTCTCGTTTTAAGGCTAGAATCCTATGCATAATTATGTGGCAGCAAATCTCTTTGAACTCAGTATACATAGAATAGGATTGTATGTGTGCTGTTTGCCTAAAGGAAATACCCTCTCTTCATGCTCCCAATAGATGTTTTTCTAGTATCTATTGTTAGCTGTTAATTCTTCAGTAAGAGATATTCCCAAAGGGGCAGCCGTATAAATTTCAGCAACAAGAGGCATGTGGTACCTTACAAGCATTTCATGATCTTCATTGACTTGATGAAATGGATTCTAAAACTGATCCCAGCATGGCCCCATTGGGTGGCAGTGATAGCACATGGAGACATCTCTAGAGGACACCACACTGGGAAAGTTTTTTTTAATTAAAACAAGTGTTTCTATATTAAGATCAGATGGTGAGACCCCCAATTTGGTTCTAAAGACAAGGGATGATACCAACTGAAAACAATTACAATATACTACAGAATTCAATATTTATCGCAGCTGAGAAAAAATATATGTAATCATAGATGTCAGTCTGGGTAATAAAGAAACTCTGGATTCTGTAATCCCCACACAAATTAAGGAAAGGTAGCTTTGGATGTCTACCGTATTATCAAAAGAACAGAATAAGTCTTCCTTGTGTGAGCATAGAATCTGGGTTTAGAATTTCACTTGACTTCTGCCATTCTCTCAGCTTGCCTCATTAGATCAGCGATTCAGTTCCCAAAGGAATTCCTCATTTTCTTATCTCATTGCTTTGTGATAGGTAGGATTGAGATAAAGTTGAAGCTGGTTACTAGTTCCCAATTTTTTTTTACTCGCATGTAACTTTTTTGAAAGAGAACAGAAAATGAATTTATGACATTCTACACTTAAAACTAATTTTAAAAGTGCCACTTATCACACATCTTAGTCATCAGGGTATTCTGTCCTTCAAGACTGTTTCAACATTGTAGGTTTATTCTTAACATCAGAAGTTATCAAGAAACTGCAGATGGTGTACAGAAGTGGAGCCCAATCCGCCATTTGGGAATCTCTGCAATAATCTACTCCCCAATTTAGCCTCAATCCTATATTTTCCTTTTTTAAATCTTCCTGTCTATTAAAAAGAACAAACTGGGAGAACCAACCTCTAATTAGCTCCTTGATCCATAGATTTGTTGTTCTATGAGCCCAGTAATACAAATCCCAGTATGCTAGCAGGGATTTCTGGAAGAAACAGAGAGCAGGACACAGACACAGGAAATAAGTACAAAAATATTATTACTCGGCATGGACACTGAGAGCTTCTGCACCAGAGACAAATTTCTTGTGTGTCTAATCACACTTGGGATTCTATTCTATTCTATTCTATTCTATTCTATTCTATTCTATTCTATTCTATTCTATTCTATTCTATTCTCCCCTCCCCTGTCTCCTCTCTTCTCCTCTCTCTCCCCTCCCCTCCCCTCCCCTCTCCTCTCCTCTCTCCCCTCCCCTCTCTCCTCTCCTCTCTCTCCTCTCCTCTCTCTCCTCTCCTCTCCTCTTTCCTCTCCTCTCCACTCTCTCCACTCTCTCCTCTCCTCTCCTCTCCTCTCCCCTCTCCTCTCTCTCCTCTCTCTCCTCTCGTCTCCTCTCCTCCCTCTCGTCTCGTCTCCTCTCTCTCCTCTCTCCCCTCCCCTCCCCTCCCCCCTCTCTCCTCTCTTCTCTCCTCTCCTCTCCTCTCCTCTCTCTCCTCTCCTCTCTCTCCACTCCCCTCCCCTCCCCTCCTCTCCCCTCTCCTCTTTCCCCTCTCCTCTCCTCTCTCCTCCCCTCCCCTCCCCTCTCCTCTCCTCTCCTCTCCTCTCCCCTCTCTCCCCTCTCCTCTCCCCTTTCCTACTCACTGAAGCTATTCATCCTAGACACTCCCTTGGTAACTTCCTTGTGCATTGGCTGCTGCAGCAGACTGCCTGTCCTCCAGTACTATCCTGCAGCTGGAAGAGCTGCATCACAGTGGCAGAGCATGTGCCTATTGATGGATGGTCTAGGATTTAACCCCTGAGTTTCCACGTTAATAGGTAGGAGGTGATGGAGGAGGCCTCTGCTTGAAAGTCTAGAAAGCCACAGCAGGTTTTAGCAGGCAGATTGTGCTAGCTGGAGTCTCACTATAAAATCACCTCTCTTTTTCTAACCCCTGTTTTAAAAATACAGTAGTATTCCATTCAAAGCCTTTTCCCCTTTCCTCCTCCTTTATTAATGACGAGCCGATATTTTAGAAAAAGACGAGGCTACTTCCCTATTTTCTACCCTCTTATTCTGTTACCCTTGAATTTCCCTCCCTGCTTTCCCATGGTCATTCCAATAAATCAGGGGTCCCCAAACTTGGCAGCTTTAAGACTTGTGGACTTCAACTCCCAGAATTCTCCAGCCAGCATAGCTGGTTGGAGAATTCTGGGAGTTGAAGTCCACAAGTCTTAAAGTTGCCAAGTTTGAAGACCTCTGCAATAAATCTTCTTCATTACTGGAGTTTTCCAATGCCTGTATATGACCAGAAGAAAGACTTGCTTTGCTTGATTTGATTTCATCTGGAATTTCCCCCCATCACTAAAGTGATATTGACTCAGAGGTGGGTTCCTCCCGGTTCGGACCAGTTCGCCCGAACCAGTAGCGACCCGCTGGTGATGTCATGATGACATCACCGGACCGGATTGGTTGGTGCTAGTCCGTGGGCACCACCATCTTTTTTAAAAAAAATTTAAAATATTTTTTAATGATTTTTTACTAATTTTTTTCTTCTGCGCATGCACAGAAGCTGAGTTTCCGGCACTGCGCATGCATCGGCATTTTGTTTTTGGTGTTTTTTAAATAATTTTTTTGGGTTTTTTTGCACTGCGCATCTGCACGCGTGCAAAGCGCGCACGCACACCCACAAGGCGTGGCCACGCGGCGCAGGAGGAAGCGAACCGGCAGCGAGGTAAGTTGGAACCCACCCCTGGATTGACTGTTACCTGACCTCAAGCATATTTTGTTTAAAAAAATTCCTAGGTACGCTATTCAAGACTTGTTAAGTATCTATATCACAGCAAGCACTATGAGCTTTGCATTATTTTTAATAGCTGTTTATTTTTAGTTATTTATATTTCATATTCCTTAACTCCCCTCTGCAAATGATCATTTTAATACAGGTAGTCCTTGACATATTTCACAATTGTAAGTGTAAAAATTGTTTGTAAGCAGTGCGGTTTTTAAATGGGGCATCACATGACCACACCCAATTTTACATTTTTTTCCAGTGATTGTTAAGCATGACATGACCACAACTTGTGATTTTTCCTGACAGCTTCCCTACTACACTTCATCAAGATATTCCTCCTACCATAGTTTCTATAATTTCATTTGCATTTCCCTATTGAATTCATTGTAGAATAACATGTATTAAAAGTTTATATCAAAACTTTGTAGCACTTTGTATCAGCACTTTGTAGGGGAGAGAGAGAGAGAGAGAGAGAGAGAGAGAGAGAGAGAGAGAGAGAGAGAGAGAGAGAGAGAGAGAGAGAGAGAGAGAGAGAGAGAGAGAGATGGGGGAGGGAGGGAGGGAGGGAGGGAGGGAGAGATCTGTGCTACGTTTCTTCCAATTCTGGAATTTAAAATAAAGCATCATTGCCTTTTGCCCTGATTGCAAGTATTGCTGATTTCTTTAGCATAGCTAAGCAGGTCAGGCCTAATTAGTACATAGATGGGAGACCACCAGGGAATTCAAAGGCTGTGGGCTAGATTGGGAAGTCAAAAACACTCACCAGAATAAGGCAATGGCAATACGGTTTTATTCTGTCAAGAAAACTGTCTAGTTATTAAATTAGTAACACAGTTGTTAAGTGAATCTGGCTTCCCCGCTGACTTCGCTGGTCAGAAATTCACAAAAGGGAATTATATGGTCAGAAATTCACAAAAGGGAATTATATGATCCAGAGACACTGCAACAGTCATAAATACGAACCAGTCGCCAAACATCCGAATTTTGATCACATAACCTTGGGGATGCCACAACTGTCGTAAGTGTGAAAGACAGTCATAAGTCTGTTTTTTCAGTGCCGTTGTAACTTTGAACGGCCACTAAATGAACTGTTGTAAATCAAGGTCTACCTGTAGTTGCCTGGTTGGTATTACACCATGAACAGTGGTGGGTTCCTACCAGTGTGGTCCACTCTATAGCACCGGTAGCGGCCTGCTGGTGACATCACAGTACCGGTGCGGTCGGTTGCCAATGCCTGGGCACTGCCATTTTTTAAAAAAAAATTTTTGATTTTTTTTTAAATTTTCTTCTGCACCATTTTTAAAGAAGGAGAGGTTGCATTTGCAAGATATAGTGAACCAAAAGCTACTCACCCGTATTTAGACCAGTAAGGAGTGCAAACTCTGCTTACGCAGGACATTTACTGGTGAGTGTGTTGTATGAGCCCAGAAATTGGACAGAGAAATAATAGTTATTCACAGGTTTGTGCCGCATGAACATGGCAGTGGTTTTTGAGAAAGCTGACAAAGCATGAGTGATGACTGCCAAAAGAAGCAGTGCACAAAGAATCCCCCCCCCCGCTCAAAAAACCTGGCAAGTTTAACCAACACTTTGTCTTGAAATGTATGTAAAACAAATATTGTGTTCATGCTGACCTGGTCAAGATAAGACAGACAAGTGCAGCTTACTGTGCGGGATTCATATGCTCCTTTCTGTATTTTAATAGGAGTGAGTATTATTGGGGATCTGGGATATTTCATAATTCATGCAGCAGTCGATACAATAATATCAACGAAGAGGCAAAAATGACAAGAGGCAGTTTTGCATAAAACCTGCACATACTCATTTATATGCATAAGTGCATGTTTGTAAATGAATACTGTAATTTAAATATGGAAAAAATTCATCTTGCGACAGATAGGGGGGAACACTTAATCAAATGATTTTTCACCGCCTGATGATCAAAATTCAGGTTTCTTAGTCTCCCTTCTTGTCCTTCTTCACAAGACTAAATAGCTCTTCAAACTGAGGATTGTGTGTCATCAAGTCACTCCTTCAGGGAAGACTTTTTCAGACTAACACATTTTATTAAAAGGCACCAGCCTTTGTCTGCTAAGCTCACTTCATCAAATGCAGTTTATCAGAACTATCCGATGAAGTAAGCTGTAGCTTACAGGAATGTATGCCTCTTAAACACGGGCGAGTTGCTCATTTACCTTGCTACCAGTGCGCTGTGCGCACATCACGATGTTACGTGCACACCAGGGGTGAAATCCAGCAGGTTCTGACAGGTTCTGGAGAACCGGTAGCGGAAATTTTGAGTAGTTTGGAGAACTGGCAAATACCACCTCAGGCTGGCCCCAGAGTGGGGTGGGAATGGGGATTTTGCAGTATCCTTCCCCTGCCACGCCCACAAAACCACGCCCGCAAAGCCACACCACGCCCACAAAGCCACGGCCACAGAACCGGTAGTAAAAAAAATTGGATTTCACCACTGGTGCGCACCCCCTTGTGCGCATGCGTAGAAGCAAAATCTCATCAAAATCTCGTGAGGGGATGCACGTGCGCGCATGCAATTTTGGCATTTTTTTGCTTCCACGCATGCGCAGAAACAACAAATTGCTGAAATGTCATGCGCGCGCATCTCCTCATGAGATTTTGGCATGATTTTGCTTCCACGCATGCACAGAAGCAAAAAATCGCCGAAAAATTTGCAAAAAAAGAGATGGCGGCTCCTAGGGACCGGCAACCGACCGCACCGGGTTGGTAGCCTCTTGATGACGTCACCAGCCCGCCACTATCGGTGCGATAGAGTGGACCGCACTGGTAGGAACCCACCACTGCTTTTAAATCAAATGTATTAGTCGGAAAAGATGCTACCAGACCTCCGCTGATGTTTGGCTACCACATAACAACATTGTTCTCTTCAGGAGAACATTGTAGAGCTTTCCCACAACAGCGTTAGTGTAAGGTAGGGTGCTTCCAATGAACAAATTCAGAGGTGATTTTGTTGTATGCTGTAGTATGCCATGTGCCCCTCTGAACATTTGAGCATCCTAAAGGTGTAAGAAGTACAGACATGTAATTCTGAAATCAAAGAGGTTACCATCAAACAGCAGATGTACCAACATGCCTTGATAACTATGACTCAAGAAACAGCCAAGGTGACTAAAAAGAAGGCTCAGCGAGAAGAGGAAGCTTGTTCTGTCATTGGCTCTAGCAGTCATGACTCATCAGCTTGGCCTGGACCTGCTCCGGTAAATGCACAATGGGCACAAAAGGAAAATGTCAGGGTTGGCATTTAATCATAGTTTTCCATCTGTCAATTGTAGCCTGTAGGTTGTTCTCTTGTGAGTCTGCCTTGATCCATTCTCTGAGTTCCTCCAAGACAGTGTTTCTCAATCGTGGCCATTTGAAGCTGAGTGGCCTTCAACTTAGCAATAGCAATAGCACTTAGACTTATATACCGCTTCATAATGGTTTACAGCCCTCTCTAAGCGGTTTGCAGAGTTCAGCATATTGCCCCCAACAATCTGGGTCCTCATTTTACCCACCTCGGAAGGATGGAAGGCTGAGTCAACCTTGAGCCGGTGAGATTTGAACAGCTGAACTGCTGAACTAGCAGTCGCTGAAATAGGTTGCAGTGTTGCTTTTAACCACTGCGCCACCTCAGCTCCTAACTCTAATTCTGGAACTTCCTAATTCTGGAACTTCCAGAATTCCCCAACCAGGGAGTTGAAATCCACACAGTTTAAAGGGGCCACGGTTGAAACACTGCTCCAAGGTAATTTGGAAATGAGTACCTTCATGGTAAGAAGGGTAGGTTATATTCCACAAGGTGATTTGTTTCATTTGGGCTTATTAATATTGTTTAAATCCAGCCAATCTAATTTGGGAAGAAGGCTTTATCAGTTTGCTTTCTGTCATATTAAGCAAACAATCATTATACAAACTATATACTTGGTGTATATGTATATTTGAGGTATTTGCTCTATGTTTGATGTGTATGACCTATATGCATTTAAAAAAATTTTACATAAACCATTTTGGCTGAACTCACACAGCATGCAAAAACTTTAAGCCATGGTTTATCAATTACAATGGCTGGTTCACATAACAAAGAAGTGTATTACTTTGGATATTAAAAGGATTCAGGGAACTTCAAATAAACATTCTCTGTTATTCTTTATAATAATATTCCAAGTTGGCTAAGTACTATATTCTAATACCGAATATTCTAATTCATGTTGCAGATAGGAGATTGATATAAAAGAGAGTGATTCAACATAGCTGACCAACTTTGGAAACTGACTTCTTAAAGAGAAAATCCCACTGATGGAAAATGTATCTAGAATAGTTTGTAAATCCAATTATGACCTATTAAAAAATTTAAATAGGTGATATTTTGGGACAGCAATTCCAAGTTTCCTTGAGGAGAAATCTGCTGGGCAACCACTATCAAGTTTGAAACTAGTTAAGGCTAATACTAGTCAGAATTAAAGGTTCCTTCTTTTTAAACAGTTTTTAAAATGTTGGAAGTCTATTTCAGAATTACTGAATTGCATTAAAAACACTTTTCTTATAGATACCATGGTCCTTCTCTTTCACTACTGTGGAATATATCAAACATTAGAAACTGATTGAGTCATATTTCTTGCTAAGTCATATGTTGGCCATTTTGGCTAGCCATGGGCTGCATTTTGTTATTTTCAAAGGGGGGGGGGAAACATATATATTATAATGATCAACCTCATCTTCATTATGTTGCTTTTCAAGGAATTTAGCATTTATATCCCATGACATGACCTATCCATATGACCATATCCCATGACCTAACCATAGCTCATAAAATTATCTGTTACAACATCCTTCCTGTCAACGACTACTTCAGCTTCAACCACAACAATACACAAGCACACAACAGATACAAACTCAAAGTGAACTGCTCCAAACTTGACTGTAGAAAATACGACTTTAGCAACAGAGTGGTTAATGCCTGGAACTCACTACCTGACTCTGTGGTTTCGTCACTAAAACCCCCAAAACTTTACCCTCAGACTGTCCACTGTTGACCTCACCTGATTCCTAAGAGGTCAGTAAGGGGCATGCATAAGCGCACCAGCGTGCCCTCCGTCCCTGTCCTAATGTTCCCTCTTATCAGTACCCATCTTATGTATATAAACAATGTTATATCTATGTATATTACCAATACGTACTTGACAAAATAAACAAAATAAAAAACATTGTTTTTATTCATTACAGTATGTACCATTAAGTTAGTGTCAGTTCTTGGTGACCTGGAATGAAATCACCAAGACCGCAAAAGGCTGCCCAGTTGCCTTTCCTATAGAGATGCATTGGGGGAGGGAAAGCATTTTCCTTCAGAATTCCCAGCTTCATTTGCCCCATTTTCAGACTTGTTCCTTTGTTGGCTTTTGTTACCTCATCAAATTTGATCCTCTTCTGTTTTGGACAGTTATCCTGCTGGTAGACAGATAGATGGACAGAATCCTGAGATCCTTTACATAATGGCTCCGACTCTTTGGAACCAACTACCTCCCGAGATCCATACTACCCCCACCTTACTGGCCTTCCGAAAAGCGCTTAAGACCTGGCTTTTCCGGCAGGCCTGGGGCCAATGACCCTAAGATGTGGTCTTGTTAGATCGGCCCATGTATGCATGTGGGAGTGACAGTTCTTTTTAAATATTGATAGTATCTTAACATGTTTTTAAATTGTTTTTATTGATTATTTGTTTTATTGATTATTTGTTAGCCGCTCAGAGTCCCCCCGGGAGTTGGGCAGCATAGGAATTTAAACAAACAAACAAACAAACAAACAAACAAACATTTCTTTCCAAAATATAATTGTGTTGAAATAATTGTGTCATTGAAAACCTGAATGACGATGGGGACTACAAAATGAGTGTTGCTCAACTTTTCATTAAGTTTTAATGTGGTTTGAAATTCATAACCTCTCCTTAGTGTGATACCTGAAACTACCCAATAGTAGTTTCCCCCACCAATAAACCATTATTTAAGAATCCCTGGCCTACCATACCATGTGAATGAGGTCATTGTGCCCTTAATTATTAGATGCAGCATTATATTAACTCTTGTGGTGCTGTATATGTTTTTACCCCAAAGGATTCCAGGTGGACTGGCTAAATGATTTCAAATACTAAAGCCAGAAAAGATTCCAACTGAAGACAAGTAGCACTAATTCAATGATTCAGTTCAGGATTTAGTTTACATATCAAACGCCAACAAAGTTAAGTGAATGTCTTAAGAACCCTGGACATTACAGGTTAGAGAACAGCATTTAAAACTAGAAGTCATTAAGAAAATCGTGTGTGTTTGCTTTTAGTGCAAAGGACTAGACCAGCGATCACCAACTGGTGGTCCATGGACCACTGGTGGTCCGTGAGAAAATTTTGGTGGTCCGCAGAAAAATGATTTGCATTTTTTATATGCACTAAATCAGGGGTCTTCAAATTACGGCCCCTGGGCCGGATACACGCGGCTTGCAGTAAAAAAATTAATGAGCAACGTCGTAGAAGCAACAATCTTCACAGGACCTTTCAAAGGTGAAGATGTCCTCATTCCTCACATTCCTATGATTCCAATGGATATGCCATTTCAATTTAAGAGATTGCAATTCCCAATTCAATTGGTGTTTGCAATCACCATCAACAAAGCTCAGGGCCAATCTTTAGAATTGTGCGGTTTAGATCTAGACACGGATTGCTTCTCACATGAACAATTATATATTGCGTGTTCTAGAGTCGGCAAACAAGACAATCTCTATGTCTGCACAGACAATGGAACAACAAAAAATATTGTATACCCACAAGCATTGTGAAATTAAACATATTAGAAACGTGTGCTTTCTCTTTTCTTTCTTCTCCATTTAACCAGACTGAGCCACAGCAACGCGTGGCCGGGTACAGCTAGTCTCTAATAAAATGGAACTTTGAGGAACTTCAAGCCTTCTTTCGTTGGGGGTGTTACTTGGAACCCTGACAGCATCATGGTCTGGAACTGGCTGACCATCTCAGCCCACTGAGCCTCCAGGTGCCGGTACCTGGCCTTGCACTCCTGCAGGTCTTCCCTCTGCTTGGAAAGCCTATGCTCATAGTCCTCAGTGAGGTGCTTCTGCTGAGCTGCCTTCTTGGTCACATCCAATTTGAACTGAGCCACCTGTTTTGCCAACTCTTTCTCATGGTGGCTGCTTAGCTCCAGCAACTGCTTCCTGCTGGGGCCCTAAGGAGCCTGGGTGGGCCGGCGAGGAGTGGCGAGTAGAGGCTGGCAAGGTGCCCCTCGACGTGAGTGACATTGAGTTGGCCACACCCACCCAGTCACATGACCACCTTGCCACGCCCACCCAGCCAGTCATTAGGCAGATCATATTAGTGGTCCGCGGGATTTAAAATTATGAATTTAGTCGTCCCTGCAGTCCGAAAGGTTGGTGACCCCTGGACTAGACAGTGGTGTTAAGCACTATAATTGCATATAATAGGAGAAAATACAATTTCACCTGGTAAATGTAGAGCTTCCATAATGAGGGAGTGCCTAGCCCAGTGATGGCGAACCTTTTTTGGTTTGAGTGCCAAAAAGGGGGGGCGGTGTGTGTGCACATGTGTGGCTACAACCATAATTCCATGCGCCCCCCGGCGCATGCGTGCGTGACCCCCCCCGCTCCCGGCATGCAATGGTGCCAATTTTTCACTCTCCCCAGGCTTCAGAGCCTTTCTAGGAGCCTGGGGAGGGCGAAAACGGCCTTCCCCAACCCCTCGGAGGCCCTCCGTTGGCAGAAAATGGCCCATTTACCAAGTTCCGGTTGAACCGGAAGGCCCGTTTTTTTTTTTTTTTGCTCTCCCCAAGCTCCAGAGCCTTTCTAGCCTGGGAAGGGCAAAAATGGCCTTCCCCACCCCACCCAGAGGCTGAAAATAGGCTGTTTCCCGACTCCCAGTGGGCCCAGAAGGCCCAAAAATCAGCTGGCCGGCGCACGCATGCGCGCCGGACCTGAGCTCGCGTGCCCACCGATATGGCTCGGTGTGCCACTTGTGGCATGCATGCCATAGGTTTGCCATCATGGGCCTAGCCTGTTTATGTAAGTTAATAGAGATTTTAATTTTACAGATATTCCATTTTCTAGTCTGGGCCTTTGGATATGACTGCTTTCATGAAGAACAAAGGAATGTATTTGATAAGAGATATGATGGCTTATTTGGGACTTCCCTATAAAACTTAAAATTGGCTTTTGTAAGAGCCATCCTTATCAATATCACATAATGGCAAGATGAAATGATACCAAAGCAACAGCAACTCAGAAAAATAGGTACAATGAATACATCCAGTAGTAAAAGTGGCCTATTTTGATTGGTGCTATCTTATCTAAACATATAATGGTTTGCTATATGGTATTGGATTCCCCCAGGAAAACTCTTATACTTAGTTTGGACTAGAGTATGGCTCTCCTTAGTGAAACTGCTCTCCAATATTACAGTGATGGCTGAGGTTTGCCAGTAGCTCTCTCACATGGGAAGTCCCTTACTCTTGTCCAGACAAATTTTTTTTAATACTCCTAGGAATCAGGTAGGTTATAAATCAAATGAATGAAATCACGCTCATTCCCAGCTCCCTAATTTAGAACCACGCATCTGTGTCAGGAGAATATTCTTATTTTCATAAATTTCATAAATTACAGCTTCAGATTCTTGCTTGAGAAGAAGCCAATCAAGCAGCCACGAAACAGCTTCTAAACCATCTATTTCTGAGTCTTGAAGAAGCCAGGGCAGGTATCTGCCTGCCTTAAAACAGCCCCGAGCTGCTGCTTTATCTCTCTTCCAGGAACAACTTTCTGCCTGGGTGCACGTAAGGCAGGGAGTCAGTGCACCAAAACAAAAGTAAAGGAGGTCTGAAAAGGATTAATCAGGATTTGAACGAACGGTGCCCCTAGGATTATTGGTCATGAGCTACTTCTTACAGAGCCTCCTGTGGGACCTTATGGCCAGAATAAGAGCTGCATGAAGACATGCTGTTAACATAATCAATTTCAGTCAACAGAAAGCAACGTAATGAAACATAATAAAAGGAGCAGATTGCAAAGGGAAGAGAAGAATCCTCAACAGACAAATGTATTTTTCTCTTAATGAAAAATGCCATCATCCTAGTTGTTATTGCTGAGAGGGAGAAAAGTCAAGTCTACCAGAATCCAGTGCAGAAATCTGGGCATTGTCTTTGGGGAACTTCCAAAATAGGTCCCCCAAAAGGAGAGGGGGGGGGGATTTAATAGAAGAGAGCACTCCTTGAGGAGCATTTAATTACTGCTCTCATCTCAACTTAGAATACAATTATCCCATGGAGAAAGAAAAGTTAATCTAGTCTTGCTATTATTGAGAATATTGGCTGGGGATGATGTCCCTTGGAAGATTTGCAAATGCCTCTAAAAGTAGATGATTGGATGTTGACTTTTGCGATGGAATCTGGATGATTTTATTAGCTGCTGTGACTATTTTACCCAAAGAGGGTAAAAACATCCTCAGTTAAAATAATAATTGCTAAAAGACCAGAAGCTGAAAAGTAGTAATCTTATTTCTTCTATCTATATCTATATCTAATCTATATCTATCTATCTATCTATCTATCATCTATCTATCTATCTATCTATCTATCTATCTATCTATCTATCTATCTATCTATCTATCTATCTATCTATCTATCATCTTTTTATCTATCATCTATCATCTATCAATCATCTATTAAAAGGATGTTATGTATGTATGTATGTATGTATGTATGTATGTATGTATGTATGTATGTATGTATGTATGTATGTATGTATGTTCCAGCATAACTCTGGAACAGCTTTAGCAATTTCAAACAAACTTGGTACACAGATGACTTACCCTCTGGAAACAAATACTGTGGGGGTAAAACATCCCTAGCACCCCTCAGAGTGTGTGTGTGTGTGTGTGTGTGTGTGTGTGTGTGTGTGTGTGTGTGTTCTAGCATACCTCTGGAACGCCTGGACCATTAAGGAGAGCGAGTGCAGTGTCCTAGAGCGCATTGGAGGGGGAAGAGAGAGGGCAGGGATGATGGGCATGGGAGTAGGGGGAAGAAAGGCCCCTCCCAATGGCTCCCTGTCAGACAAACGCTTCGACACCTATAAATACCCGGGCAATGGCCGGGTTATCAGCTAGTAAGTACATAAAAACATCTCAGCCTTTTGAGTTGAACTGATATTCATGATGTTGTCAATTTCAATTATGTATGAGTGGCAGGATTTCAGGGGCTTTGAGGTTTACCTGATAAACAGACAACGAAGCTAAACAAAAATGTATTTTCACTGAAACTCAGTTTGCTCCTGGTTGCATTGTGTTTAAGTAAAATATCCTTCTTGTTAAATCTGAATCCTGGTGATTTCATTGGCTATTTATGTGCTTTCCTTGGAAAGAACATGAGCTTGATTGGCTATTGCCTTTTTCTGAGGATGTTTTTTAACTTTTAAATCTAGCCCACAACTTTGGTAACTTCTGATATTTTCCACCATAGCATTCACATATCAGATTTAACTATTATTCTTTAAAATACTAATGTACCTCTGCTAATGAAAATACTATGAAATAATTAAGCCAAAAGAATGTTTAATTTGAAGAGACTGAACATGCAATAGCTACATTTGCATGCCCAAGAGTCCTAAAATCAGTTTATTAGCACCCTTTCTGCCTAATCAATGTTATAAAAGGCACAAGATTTCATGAATTGCCATTCATTTCATCAAATGTGTAGAGTGGATAAACTGATATGCATTTGATGAAGTAAGGTATGATTTCTAGTATGCCAGTTTAACACCAGGTCTTCCTTTCTGAGCTCTTTCTTCATGCAGATTCCAAAATAAATTATGGATTTAAAAAAATATTTTTTTTGCATTTCTACAGGTTCTTTCCTACTTCCCTGACAATTATTGTTCCTCAATCATTCCTGGCAGTTTGCTTTATGCTACTACCCTGGCAAAGGACTATTTACTGTGTTTTTTTGCAGTAAGACTGATGAATTCTGGGAGCTGAAGTATACACATCTGAAAGTTGCTAAGATTGAGAAACACTATTTTAAACTCAGTATCTACATCCTGAATTTTGAATTTAAAGGGGATGCAAGGTGAGGAGGGCCTCCGTCATCTGCTCTCCTGATGCAAATGGTATTGGAAAGCCCTTTTATTAGGTCTGAGATCAGTAGGAATAGTGACCTCGGGAAATGTGTTTCATGAAGTTGAGATTCCTAAGCAGGGCTGAAAAAAAACCTGATGAGGTGAAGATCTTTCTGGAACCTGAAACAGAAATGGCCATGGAAGCACAAAGCCCCATAGCTGAATCAGAGGGTGATCCTGAAGGAGTGAATTTGCAGGTCACCCAACTTTCTCTGGCTCCTACTTTGTTTTTCCTTTTATGACCCTGTAGTCCCTTAATTTGGGGTAGAATCAGGGTGACTAAGTGGAGCTAAGCGTTTACTGGTCAGATGCAAATGCTAACCTGATGCCTCTGTGGAGTTTGCAGCAGATATTTTTTCTTTGCACCCGAAGAGAAAAACATCTGCCGCTACCTGGGATTGAACTCTCAGGCTCCTCCTACTGTTCGTCATAATGTTTGCATAGAAGGGTTTCTTCTCTTTATCCCATGGAAGGCACTACTTTCCACTGGATTGGTTTGATCCAGCTTCATGGATCCCATGGCAGACATGACACATTTGACCTATTACATAATAAAGTCCGCACTAAGTAAGCTTGCCTGTGGAACATCATAAGATGACAGGGACAGACACCTAGCATAGCAGATTGTATGTTTTAATATTAACATACTGATATATATATTTGGCAGCATGGAATATTTTTGTTCAGGGTTAGTTTTTATCAAGTTACTTTTTCCCCCCATCTGCAGATTTGGGAATTTTCCCAGGAATGTGAACAGATGCTTCTAGTTTCTCAATAGCTCTGTTTTGGCTACATAGCCACCGCAATTTTGTCTTCAATTTGCTATCAACAGCATAACAAAGGCTTTCTCACTTAGAAGTACATTTTGTTTACTAGTAGAAGATCCACAACTGACCTGCTGATATCCCTACAAAGGTTTTTTTTCCCCTCCTTCTGTTTGTGTCTGACTGAGACTGCTTGAACAAGTTACTGCAGTTTTCTTGGCAAGGTTTTTCAGAAGTGGTTTGCCATTTCCCCCTACTAAGGCTGAGATTGAGTGACTGGCCCAAGGTCACCCTGCTGGCTTTGTGCCTAAAGTGAGACTAGAATTCCCAGTCTTCCAGTTTCTGGCTTGATGCCTTAACCACTACACAAAACTGGCTCTGAGACGTTTTTTATTGGCACAGAAATGTTCATCTTTTGTTGAGTAGGAATCAGAGTTTTCATTTATTCAGTCCAATACACTTAAAGAGAATTTGAACAACTTGGTTTATTATAACCAAGAATAGGGAAACAGTAAAACGCCAAAGAATTCTCAAATTCAAAGAAAGCTAAATTCAGACACAGTTATTAGGACTGTTTTTTAATAAAAGAAAATGAAAGGATAATAATATAACCAATTATATTAACAACATACAAAAGTAGTAGTGTGTTCAATCCCTCTGTTTAAAAAATGGAAAAGAGTGATGTGGTGGGACATGTCTATGATCCAGTTGTCCCTCAAACATTGCCCCCCAAAAAGATTGTTTTCCTGTTACTGAACCAAACTGTAAGATATTTCTCACTAACCTTACAGGTTATTTATTACAGATCAGGTGAAACAATGAACCTGGAGCCATTTTAGAAAGTGTTATCTACTTCCTCAAAACCAGAATAAAGGCAGCTTTATCAAATATATTTGCCGTGTCATCTTCACTGCAATTTGACTTGTTGCCACAAGGTTGCTGTGAAAATTTCATCATGATATCATTTTATCGTTTCTTCTTTGTTTCTTTTTTGAGCTTCTTGTTCACGGAGATAGCAGCAATTTTGGGTTTCTTGACTACTTCAGCACTTTTCGTTTCAAAGCTTTCAGTATCCTGTTAAGTTCATGAAGGGAAACAGAACATTAATGATTTTGTGGCTAGGTGGTAGATCTTTTTTATTATTTGCTGGTACATGAGAATGCTGGATAAACGTGCTCATGAATCATTTATAAAATCAAAGGCACTGTACTTTCTAAGTACTTGCATGTTTTATACTTCTATCTTTTACACAGAAAATGTAATTTAAAACTTTATTCAGGCTGACCCTAGGTATTTTTATTTGGAAGAAGCTTATATGAGTGTCATGAGTTTTTTAAAAACATCAACAACTCTACAGTCTTAACATTGGACATTACCACCTCTATTTTGAGGTGATGAGTGCCTTTCGGCACTTTGTAGCCAAGGTGGGCAAAAAATATATATGTGAAAAAACATACCGGTAAGAGTTAAAATCTAACAACGAATAATTAGCTGATTATTCAGAAAATAGCAATACTATGCTAAAGCCATTGATCTTGAATAGGGAAAGGGAGAAAGAAATGCCTCAAAGAATGTAAGTCAGAACTATATCACAGAGAAGGAAAAGCAGCAAAGATGTTGAGAACAAAGTGAAGGACTAATAGATGATAGTAGCAAATGGCTTCACCCAAACAAGACTGAAAGGTTGTGGATTCTAGGGCTCCCTAAATCTAGAGACTGTTTAACTTTTTGGATAGGATTAAACTTGCCAGACAAAATTTGTGTGCAATTTGGGTTCCTCTTGGAGAACAGTTGGCAGTCATGACCAAGAAGGCCTTTGAACAAATCCACCTTGTGCACCAGTTTCTGGATCAGGAAGCCCTATTCATGGGCAGTCATGCCTTAGTCGCTTCCTGACTGGACTGCTGCAAGTCATGCCATATGAGGCTGCCTTTAAACACCATCAAGAAGCTACAACTGGTCCAAAATGCAATGGTGTGTATAGTTATGGATCCATCAGGGTACCCTATACAATATCAGTATTACACAACTGCATTACGCATCTACAAGTTCCCAGGTACACTTCGTGGTGCTGGTTATCACTCATATTAGGGCCATATTGAATATTTTATTTTAAATGTATTTTAATGTTTTTTACTTGGCTTAAATGTATTTTAATGTTTTTTACTTGGCTGTTCACCGCCCTGAGTCCCCTGGAGAAGGGCGGTATATAAATTTAATAAATAAATAAATAAATAAATAAATAAATAAATCCCTTCATGACAGAGGCTCTGTTACTTGTGGGGCGACCTATCTCTGTGTTTCTGGCTGACCCATGGGATCTGAAGGGTGGACACACTTGGGATCACCTCTATGAAACACTGCTACCTAGTGAGACCAAAGAAGCATGCCTTCTCTGTCATAGCACCTGCCCTTTGAAACAGCGTTATCACCTGAGATTTGATAATCCTGACCATGCTGGTTTTCTGTCAGTCCTTTAAAAATGTTTATATACTATAATCTAGTAATTCACAAAGTGTTATTTGTTTTGTGTTAACAAAGATTAGTATGTGTCCGAAATTAGCAGAACTCTGAATACAGAGTATTCATTTGAGACTGGTATTTTTAGGCTCTACCCATGCAAACTTTATGACTTCTGTATCAGCTTTAATTTTAAATATTTCTTCCACCCTCTGTCTAGCCTACTTTGGTACATAATGCCTGATAAGTTTACAAAAAATGGTGGGAAATTTTTTGGAAACATATGGAGAAAGCAGTTTTAATTGGAATCGAAGTATCATCTTGCGAAAGAAAAAAGGAAAGGAAAGGAGGAAGAAAGAAAGAAAGAAAGAAAGAAAGAAAGAAAGAAAGAAAGAAAGAAAGAAAGAAAGTCAGTCAGTCATATTCATGACATTTTTAGAAGCCAAATTTACAGATTGCTTTCCCTCATTAAACAAGTTTTGATATAAATATTTTTTGGATTCTAAAGATGTCCACAATTAATATATGCCAACTGGAAAAAAAAGCACAAAAACTGGCACAGGGTTCTGTGCTGATTTTAAGTCTCTTAGAAAGCAATGCAACGTGACACAGAGAGTTTGACACCCGTGCTGTAGCTGGTATTTTTTTTATCACTCCCAGAAATGGACCGGTGGTAGCCAAGGAGGAATAGAATAGCCTTTGTCAACCTGACTTGTTCCACATGTTTGTTGGACTTCTGTGGAACTAAATGTCAAAGTCCATGCTACGTGAGATTTTGCTCTGCTGGGTCGGGAAGAAGGCCTGCTAATATCTTTATCATCAATGAACCTGGGTGAAATCTCTCCTAAGTTACAGGGCTATGGCAATTTGCTTGTGTGTCCTTCCAAGAAAGGATAGTGGACTCACATGCCAAGGTATGTGATTCACCCACAGGAAACTCCAACCCTTTGGACAAACAGAAGCAAAATCATTTATCATTCAGAGACTTAAAGTGCATAGTTTAAATGTTCCTGAATAAAGGAAAGAAAACATGTAAACAGATAAAATTACTATGCTAAGTAAAGAATATCCAAGCTTCCTTTTAATAATCAGAATGAATTTTAAATTGGAAATAGTGCATGGCAAAGGATGATTGTTTGTCACCAGGAGATTCCCAGGTTAACTTAAGCCCCAATCAGGTGCTATGAGAATTCTGTTTGCCTAACTTTTTTTTGCAGCTCATTGATTCTTACAATCTCAAGCAATGCTATACCACTTAATTACAGGGTTAATTCCTATGTGAAAATGTGTAGCTTATGGAATAAATTCCTGCCATTTTAAAAATGTTATAGCTGCATTATATTCTGGCATTTACTTTTCACTGAGGAAATCTGATGTGTTTATTATTTGCTGGAAAGTGGACTTAGTTTACATTCAAACAATAAAAGTGTTTTCTTTGGTACTAAATAATTCATAATTGCAAACTCCTCAGCTAGTTGGCATAATACTCAGCATTTGGGGCTAAATTAAAACAATTTATGTTTACTGAAGACAGGTGCAAAGGAAGAAAAAACAGTCCTGCCAAAAACATGGATACCTAGAATAAATTTGAAACAGAAGGAGGTAGGGAGGCTATTTTTTTTAATTACCAAGTTACAAACACACAATTGTGCCACCAAGTACACAAGATTATTCAAAATTTGAATTCTGAAAATCCTGCTTTAATTTTGAAGAGGAGGCCCAGAGATTGGTTAGTCATACTTTGAAACCAAATAAAAGTGACAATTACAGAATAGTGATGTTGTCAGTGGTATTTTGGGAAATGAACTATAATATCCGTAACTATCAATCCATGATATGCAACTATTTTTTGTACAAGGAGTATATACGAAAACACAACAATTACCACAGCCTATCTAACACTCATGTGTCCACAAGTGGTTAGAACCCAGATTTTTGCCAAGCTAGAACCCTGTTTTTTTCCCCTAATCTAGAGTCCTTTGTTGTATCACTTCCTGGCAAAGAGATGAAGTTTCTAATTAAGAACAGTTCTCTCAGTTTGCCAGATATGGGTATCTAGCCTGCCATCTCTTTCCTTATGTTAATTTTCTACAATGATTGTCACTGAATTGGATTAAATCTCTTTATTTTGTTCCCCTCTTCTCTTCCCAGAAAAAAGAAGAGAGAGATGTGGAGAAGAACGAAAGAAGTCAGAGTGTGGATGAGAGACCTTATAAAAATATTGGAGGAAATAAAAGTATCTGCCTTCAGAAGTGTAAAAATGGCCTACTGGACTACTCTCTGTTTCAGTATAAGCTACAGCCTGTATTGACTTTGGTCGTACCCAATTCTGCCATGTGCTTTCTCTGGAAGATTATATAAAAAAAGTGTGGTCACCTTCAGCAAATAAAGGTTCTACATTTCTATTCTAAGGAAATAGCTGCAATTGTCAGGATGCCATGGGCTTCCTATCATGCACAGAAAGCCCCTAATAGACGAAATACAACTCAACTGATGTCTCTTTGTCCTCTAAAGAATGAAAGAAAAAAAACCAGTGTATTGGGTGGGGTGAATCAGGTAATGCTCAGATTGTTGCCAAACTGGCAGTTAGTTACAATGCCCAGTAGTAGTAGCACAGTCATAGATAAGAAATGCTTACCATTTTATATGTCTTTGGAACAGGGAGGATTATCGCCAGAACACAAATGAGCTGGAAAATGGCACCAAAGAAAAGGCCATAGTGTAAGATGTTCTCCATAAAGGTGGGCTCTGGGATTTCAGGGGGTGAAAAATCCAACTCAGCAGCCATAGTGAAGTCCTTAAGTACACTTCCAACAAAATTGGACTGCCTTGTTTCTGCAAAGAAAAGAAGTTCTGTTGAAATATGCATTTTTTTTCATAAAGTCATAATCCTCATTCAGGAACTCCGTAAGGCACAAAATGCTGAGGCAAATGGTCAGAATGGTATTGGTTACTTGAGTGTGATACTGAGCCTCCACTAACTGGGTACCTTGCAGATGTGTTGGACTCCAAGTCTTAGAAATCTCACCTAGCATGGACTTTGACGTTTAGTTCCACAGAAGTCCAACAAACATGTGGAACAAGTCAGGTTGACAAAGGCTATTCTATTGCTCCTTGGCTACCACCGGTCCATTTCTGGGAGTGATAAAAAAAACACCAGCTATAGCACAGGTGTCAAACTCGCCGTGTCACGTTCCCGTCAAGTGACGTTTCATGATGTTTTTCCCATTCGAGGAGCTGGGATGGGCGTGGCCTGTGTGTGATGCATCTGGCTTGTGGGTCACCAGTTTGACACCACTGAGCCTTCAAATTCCTCAATGGTTCAGGACCATGATACTCACTGGATATTACTCCTGCCACCCTAATACAGATTTGCCCTTATACTAGCATTAGAATCCCCCTTGCTCCATTTCCCACCAAGCAGTAAATTGGCTTTTCCTCTTAAAGTACATATGCCCTAAGACAGGGGTAGGCAAAGTTGGCTCTTCTATGACTCGTGGACTTCAACTCCCAGAATTCCTAAGCTACCATGATTGGCTCAGAAATTCTGGGAGTTGAAGTCCATGAGTCATAGAAGAGCCAACTTTGCCTACCCCTGCCCTAAGAGGTTCATTTTGTTCTCTCTTTACCAAACTAAACGTTTTGTCATTGCAGTGAGTTTTTGATCTGATCACTGCCTGAATTCACTGACTCTAACGCTGCCTGTTTTAACTGTTGATTTTTAATTCTATATTGTATTTAAATTCCTGTTTAGATAGGTTCCATTTGGTAAATTGTATAATGGCCTGCCTTTTGTCAATACAATTCCTATTACCAAAATTCAAACTTTGAAGCAACCATTTCAATGCAAATATTAAAAATATAGAGAAATGATATCTGCGTCTATTTTTATACAAAAAGCAAGCTTCTCTGGAATACCTGATTAAAAGTGGATCTGGGAATTTTAATTCAAACATTTAGAGGGTGAATAAAGCCATGATGATGTGATAAGGCAGAATTATCAAGCACAACACTAATACACTACAGAAGTACAATAAATGAGTTCAAATGAACAATTCAGCTGTTCAAATCTCACCAGCTCAGGGTTGACTCAGCCTTCCATCCTTCCGAGGTAGGTAAAATGAGGACCCAGATTGTTGGGGGCAATGTAAATATACATTGTTTAATGGTGTAAACCGCTTAGAGAGTGCTTGCACTATGAGGCGGTATATAAGTCTCACTAATTTAATTTAATTTAATTTAATTTAATAGATTTGTATGCCGCCCAACTCCTGGGGGACTCTGGGCGGCTAATAAATAATAAATAAATAACTGAACAGTATCAAATAGGAATTTGATAGCAGTAGAAATAACAACAAAAGCTTCATTTAACATTTAATCCTTCCATGCTGACTCTTATTACATATTTCTGTTCTAGAGGCCGGACAGCATCTTTCTAGGCTCAAAATTCACCAAAAGCACCAGAACATTTGGTTTTGTAGTGTTTTGCCACTCAAGTATTATACATAAAAAAACCCTCAGAATTATTTTTTTAAATAAGCCATCTCCATCAATGGAAGCCATTGAAATAGTTTAACTAAAGCGGTCTTAAAACAGGAAGAGCAGAGCCAACTGTATATGACCAATATTAAGTTTAAAAAGCCGTCTGCCCAAATGCCACGTGCATTAAAAAAAATCTCTTGGAGACGTTTATTTATGAAAGGATAGATTTTCTCCTCTCTTACTTTCAATTCCCCCCCCCCCCATTGCTAGAGGTTACTTTTAAAAATATGTCTAATAAAATCACAGCCCTTGAGTTTTTCCTTTTGGAAAAGCATTAGACTTAATTGCTAGGCGAAATTCAGGATTTCTTTAAGGCGGTTAAGCGAAAAAAAGAAGAAAAGCATTAGAAATGCGAAAAGCTCGTTCTTGCACAGATCAATAAAGGCTGGCTGGACTAGAGCTAGAATAGATAGAAATTATAGAAATGTTTTCTCTTTTTCAAACGAGGGTCTACAGTCCTTCCCCCCCCCCCCAAGACTTCCAGGAATCTTATTAACCTCTCCCAGCGCCCCTCTTACCTCCCACTCAAGTCGAACCTCGTTCCCAGGAAGCGCTTTTGATCCCCCAGGAAGTACTTCCTCCCATAGCAACGGCCGGTAGCAACGCATTGCCCAGATAGCCCCGCCCCTCATTCCATCGTCCCCTCGCTCGCTGGCGTTGCGAAGTTTTTTTTTCTTTTCCCCAGACTTGCTAGTCAGACCCGATGGGTTGCATCACCAACCAGGGGAAGCGGGTTAAGGGGAAGAACCGACCCAAAAATTATGAAACGGGACTCCTTGGGGCTCCTACACTCACGGATTGGTGGTGGTGGTGGTGGGGAAACAGCTAGAGTTGTGGAACCAGCCGCCCTATGGATAGCCTTCCTGTTTGCTTGTTTGATCTTGCAGTGTTTCTCAACCTTGGCAGTTTGAAGATATGTGGACTTCAACTCCCAGAATTCCACAGCTAGCAACGCTGGCTGGGGAATTCTGGGAGCTGAAGTCCACACATCTTCAAACTGCCAAGGTTGAGAAACACTGCCTTAAGGCGTTGTTTTGGGTTGAAGCAGGGAACTCAGATCCTACCAAACGAAAGGGCGAAGAAGAGAGTGCAAATCTAGAATAGATGGAGGGCTACCAAGCCAGAACTCTGGGCAATGGTTCTCTTTTACTCCTTGACAGATTTGGTTAGGGGAAAAAATGGAGGAAACACTAGAGAAGCAGGAGCTTGCAAAGAAGGCAGAGTGTTATCCTGCTTTCCTTATTCTGCGCCCTTTCCCCTTTTCAGAATTATGAGAGAGAAAGATGGCACATTAAAGTCCTTTTGATAAGATTTGGAAGTAGAATGATCACTTTTCTGGAATTCTACATGGGGCGGACTTAGACATTTTTAGGCAAATTGTGAAATCAGTCAAGAATGACTTATTTTTCTTTTTATGTTTATTCAAATATTATGTTATATCTAGGCATCACAAAGTTCCAAGATCTATCCATAAGATATAAAAAGCTATAAACATAAACATAAATACATACACATGATGGTACAAAAAACCAAGGTATTTTGTAGCTTTGACTATCAAGTGGCTATAAGTTGCAATATATACCTTTATGGTATGTGAAGGAATTCCTATTTTTTAATCTTATTTTATCAGGCCAGTTGTGAATTTGACAAATTATATCTTTAAATGTCTTCAAAGCATATGGTAAAAACAGGATACCAAAATAAAGGTTGACATCATGATTTTGCTGACAGCTGTGGTTGAAACAAAATCCTGGGTAGATGATACAATCATTTCAATAATAACTAAAACCAAAAATATGAAGATACACTCAGCCCAGGTAATACAACTTAGCTTAAACAAAGTGTTACTACTGGAATGGTTAAATAATTATTAAACAGTGACATCTGCTGTTGAACAGCAATAACCACTCTATTCTCCACAAGTTTAATTCTTAATATTTTTTGCTTTCCCCCCCAAATAATTAAACATTTCTTGCATAGGTAATAGAAGCTTCTGTTTTACTTAATTATAGCTATGATGACTTCATGAAGACTTGTATCAGACAACAATAATTAAAATAACAATGTAAAGCTCTGCTAAATAAAATACTCAGGTATTAAAAAAAAGATGCTGGACATTTATTATGGGGAATATAGAAAATATTTAAGAAAAAAATGGCCATGAAACAAAAATGATTCTTGGAAAAGACAAGGTAATTTGGGAAACACAACTTATATTCCATAGCCTTACTCTGATCTCAGTTCTTGAGCAAACCATATCTGTGGAATTCAAAAATGATTATAGCATGAGGTGCATTAAACGTCATATATATTCTTTCTAAAAAGGCAGATCTCTGGAAAGTGACAGGAAACTTGTTAATATATTACATACTGTAGCTATTTCATATTGTATGATATTTACATTACTAATGGAAGCATACAATACACATATCAATAAAAAAGTTTGACCCAAGGCTATTTTATTACAGAAACAAGAAGATTGTCTTATCACAGATTATTTCTTCATCAATATCTGACCAACGAGACATAACTATTAAGTAATAGATGATAAAGGCTGAATGGGAGAATCTTTGTTGAATCTATGGCTTCAGATATTCAAAATAACAGGTCTCTTCCTTTTCTTATGCATGACTTCCAGCATATCAAGTAATTCTTGTATGACGAGATATGCTACTGATTTTTATGAAAACTGTCCCATCCTAAATTAACTTTTCTTTAGCTCTTTTAACATGTAACAGATTTGTGTTTTATTAAAAAGAGAAAAATCCTTCAGAGAATTGTTTAAAGATAAATTCTGTGCATTCAAGACCTCGGAAAGGCATGAGAGTCTAGGAATGTGGTTTAGTAAATGTAAAGCTAATGGTTTATAGCTAAAACAGAGATATATAGAATAATCTTTAACTTTGACTCAATTATTCACACAAGAAAAGCTCCAGGTTTGTTAGAGTTCCACTTCCTCTGTACCTCGAAACTATAGGTACAATGAACTTATTCTTTTTCTCATTCTTGTGTTTATCTTTTAAAAGAGTTGCACAGCCCTGTCTATATCCCTGTTATTAAATGTTCCCATTGGATAGCTTGTCTGGGTGCATATTAAATAGAAGACTAGAGGGACAGTTAATTTGTTTCTTAAATTTGTACACCATCACAGTCCCAGCAATTCTGGGTGATTCACGAAGTAAAAACATAGGAACTAACAATAAAACAGTACAACACTAAAGACAAACGAACAAAAAGAGCAAAACCAGACAATGAGAAACACACACGCACTACTCAGAATGGGCTTTAACTACCATAGTCAAAGGCTAGGGCAAAAAACCAGGTCTACAAGGCGTCGAAAACACCAGTTGGGTGGAACCACAGAGAAGTTACACTTCTGGAGTCCAAGCATATGTCATTGCTTAATCAACAGAACTTGTCAGAGCAAACTGGCCAGATCCAATGGGCGATAGGTGGTCCCTCAAGTAACCATGGTCTACAGCAGTGGTTCTCAACCCTCCTAATGCTGCACCCCGCGCCCCGCCCCCGCACCCCCACCGTGACCCACCCCACCGCCGTGCCCGCCGCCATGCCCGCTACCGCGACCCCTGCCCTGCCGCTGCCATTTGGGTTCTTTTACCCTCTGCGCATGCACAAAACATTCTGTGCATGCGCAGAGGGTAAAAGAACCCAAATGGTGTCCGGGAGAAGTCTCCCGACCCCTGTGAAAGGGTCGTTCGACCCCCAAAGGGGTCGCGACCCCCAGGTTGAGAACCGCTGGTCTACAGTGACAACAAAAATCAATATACAGGTAGTACTTGACTTACAACAGTTCATTTAGTGACCTCTCGAATTTACGGCACTGAAAAAAGTGACATGACCATTTTTCACACTTATGATCATTGCAGCAACCCTGTAGTCATGTGATCAAAATTCAGATGCTTGGCAACTGACTCATATTTGTGACGATTGCAGTGTCCTGGTGTCATGTGATCACCTTTTGCAATTTTCTGACAAGTAAAGTCAATAGGGAAGTTAGATTCACTCAACAAACTTTCTTATTAACAACTGCAGTGATTCACTTAACAATTGTGGCAAGAAAGGTCATATAATGAGGCAAAATTCACTTAATAACTCTCTCACTTAACAACATAAATTTTGGGCTCAATGGTTGTAAGTTGTGGACTACCTGTATGTAGGATAGAAAAAGCATTCCCTTTTTTCTGCTTTGTGCCAATCAATAATGGCTCTTAACCTTGTTGATGCTGCTGTTGCTTCAAAACATAGGATGAAAATTAATAGGTTCAAAATTGTACAAAGACAGGATTTGTACAATTTGAAAAAATTGTTGACTGTAGGAAGTATTTTAATAAAGGGACAAACTGACTTGAAAGGTGTTTTTTTAAAAATAGAGGTTAGAAAGTTGGACTGGATAATCTCTAAAATCTTTAAATCCTATTGTATTTTTCCTTGCTCATATGCTGTTGATAATTGCAAAACACTAATGCATGTTCATATAACCACAGCACCAAGGCAAAGGAAGGTAATTCTGATGATTTAGAGTGATACAATATATTATAGAAACAAATCGCTTTACAAAAAAGGGAGGTGGTGATACTAATGGTTCGTTTTCCATTATAGTTGGCTTTCATGATAAAAATTGGTGTTTTTCAGAAATACAAAATTTACCAGTAGCAAGTTGTTATTTTTTCTATCTAGTGGTGATGATGATAATTTGCATGTCAGACACCTCAGCCCTTCCACCGATGCCTGTTTGTAACTCTCTTTGCAAGATAAGAGATGCTAAATACAGCTTATTGGAATGGTTGGAAAGCAATTGATCCTCTGACGTTCAGGAATTTGCAGGTTGGATAAAGACATGAAAGTATAAAAGACCAGGAGACTCCTATAGTTCAAAAGAGCTGGACTGAGTTCTCTCCATTTCATCAAATATCACAAACAACAGAAAAATTTACAAGGACAACAATTTATAGACCTGAAAGTACATCATTCCCAAAGAAAACTGTAAGTTGATACAATTAATGTTGTTATTTCTTCATAGATACAGTATCAGTTTCATGGTGTAAAAATGAAATTGTAGATTTTGTAGACTGAATAAGATTACAATTCTAGGTATACTGACTTGAAAATTAACTTCAAACAAATTTTGTAAAAATTGTAAACACTGGGAAGTAAATTAGAGACATGAATACAGTATTAATAATTGGATTCTGATAAATCTAATGTAAAGTCTAGGATAATATTTCCCAGAACAATCTTATCTAATCTAGACTTACTTAAAATAGTTAGAGATACCATTTAAAAAAGAAAATTTGTCCCCAGATACTAAGTAAATATTTATGCTTTTATATTACCTAGAAGAAAATGCCAATGGGCAAAAAGAAAGTTATAAATGTGTTATTTAGAAAGCAAAGTATGAAACTGACATTTCAGTGAAAATACTCTCATCTGGTCGATAAAAACTTACCAAGCATAGGCAAAGCATCGTAGACCTCTCCTAGCCCACATTTTAAAAAAGCAATCTCCATTCATCTCAAAATTGACGCTACACTTGGGACTACATTTCTTACGACATGCATTTATTCACATTGCAGTCCTAATATATTACACACTTCATGGGGAACAATTCCCATTGATTCAGCGGGGGTTACTTTTGAGTTACAGAAGTGTTTTGTAAAAAGTACAGAAATATTGTACAATGTCAGTGACACAGTAATTTAATGACTTGTCTCATGTTTTCTTCCTGTCATGTATTTTCCCCTACATTTACATTATGCAAGTCCTTAGAACGATGTCAGAAGTCAACTAAATCAACTAACAGGGATAGATTTATCTTTTGGGATATCTATTTCAAAAGAGGATTTTCTTGTTTATCGCCTCTTCATACCACAGTATTCTCTGCTGCTTAAGGAATTTGGTAGCATCTTTCCCAACTAACACATTTTATTAATTTTGTGGGATGATGATTATACCTCTGATGAAAGGACATGAAGCTTATGCCTTTTAATACAATTAGTTGGAAAAAGTTCCAAACTCCTTGTGATTTTTGCCACCATGGACAAACATGACTGTCTTACTATTTCTGCTACTTTAAATTCTCAAAATGGAAATAATAATACATATAGCACCTTTGGTTCTAAAAGGTGATAAAGTCTTGTTAGGTTATCAGTTAATACTGTGTAGGAAGGGAAGTGTTTAAAGTCCTCTCTTTTTATTTTCTGAAATTGCAGAATGATTGGATCAAACCTCCGTCCTAATAGAAGTCATTTAACTGCTTTTTGGATAACTCAACACTGCTTGCAGGAGTGGGATGGGCAGGGGGCAGCTTCAGACATAGCTGTGCCTATCTCTTGAACTGCACAAATGAAAAGACATTAAAAAGTCTATAGTGTGAATCCTAGTGACTTTATGAAGATGTCTATGTAGTTTTCTTGGCTAAACCACAAAAGAGATTTCCTATGACTTCCTTCTGGGATACCTTTTCAACATCCCAGTCTTGCCTACATCCCTGGTGAAAGAATTAAAAAAACAGAAAAATGTCCTTCCCGGTGATTGCATCCATGCAGTTTTCTCGTTAGTTACAAAAATGTTTTGCTTTGTAGCAGAACTGTGTTTGTCTATAGCAGCAACCAGAAGGAGCATGATAGCACCTTTTTAGACTAACTGTTGCCTTTTTCTGAGACAAGTTTTTTCTCCCCAAACTAATAGCTCCGAACTTCTCAGATGGTGTCACATCTAAGTACTAACCAGGCCCAACTCACGGTAGGTCAGCTGTATGCTGCTACCTAGATTTTCTTAAACTGATCACAGAATGATTTATAATTCTATAATCTCAATATAAAATAAGAATGAAGACAATAATTGATGGTGGAAAGAGAGGGCAATAGTTTAAGCAGTTAAAACACAGGAGCCTGAAAACCCAAGCTTTAGTTTAAATTGTTAAAATTTTATTAATCTGCATTCCTCAAATCCTTGTATTGAAAGCATCAAAAATACTCATGAACTCAGGGCAGGCTGCCTGGAATTTTGGACTACAACAAGCAATGAGTTGCCTCAGAAATGATCTTTTTCTTCCAATATCTGAACTAGCAGATATCTGGCTTGAAGTGTATTTGGCTAAAAATATACTTTATAAAAAGCAAAAAAAGAGACATATGGATATTTTTGAGGCTTCACAGCGTTGTTCAATTTCCCACCCTTTTATTTCTGGTGTGACAGCAGTTTCCTGTGTTGCCAAAACAGCTAGAACCTTACATGGTGGAAGTGTTAAGGGCTGGAAAAACAATGAAAATAATTTAAAAAGGAATTCACAAAGCAACACAATATAGCTAAGGATGCTCAGTGACTACAGAACTGAATGTATATGCTTGGGAGTCCATCTCAGCTGATGCAGTGTGTTTATAGTGCTCCCATCACAACAATTCTGTGAACCAGAACATTGTTGATGATCCCATCTGCATTTTTTGAATCTGTGGAGTAGATCACCCTTCAGTAGCCGTATTTGTCAACAAGAGACCCCAGTAGGAATAATTATCCTTTCTTTTCTCTCCACTCACATGCTTGACTGAAGTACAGAAAGAATATTAATGCCCTGCAAGGTATTGGATTTTACAGGAATTTAAGATATTGAATTTAGATTACCAAGGAAAGAAAACTCAGTTGACTTACAACAGATTTGAAAAACACGCAGAATTGTTATCCCTTATTTTCAAGTGCCACAATTAATCCCAAATTCTTATTTTATATTGCAGCCTGCCCTAGAAGACATTAAGATGTTGGACAGAACTATTGCTCTCCTTTTCCTCCACTTTGTCGTGTGTTCCCTTTCTTCTCCTCTCTATCTACCACTCAGGTAATTGATCATCTCTATTTTCTGCTAGTGAAAATATAGGGTTTCTTTTCTCCATTGGAAAAGTCTGTCTTGGGTAGTAGACTCCTTGCTGCTGGAGGAAACTAGTCCATCTCTAACAGAAGGGTCATCTGTGTAGTAACACGGCAATGTGCTAAACACTCTAAGTTTTGGAACTAAGTTAAAATGCTCGTTTGTCCATTTGATTTTACAGATTAAAATAGTTTATACTTATCAGCACTTAGTATCAGTATTAGACCTGTAGATTACCATGCTTTATAATGTATGAAATATTAGCTAATGATTAATGTATAATATAACCTTTTCTCTCAGATCTCAATATGTAAATGGATGTGTTTCCCTTTATTTTATCCCAATATCCACAATCCTATGCAATGGATTGGGCTGACTGAAAAAGATGGTTGATCTCAGATCACTCAATAAGCCCCAAAATGAGGATATGTAGCAATGTTTTCCTTCCTCCTTCCAGGAGTGTCTAATTCTTACTTCAACGTGCAATAGAATGAGAAATATTTTGCCTTATTCGGATTGTTTTTAATATTGTTGTTTGTTGCTTTAGATATAATCCAATATCCATTTCTGGCAAAGCAGGGAGCTTTGAACTACAAGAAATTAGTCCTGTGCATAGCCACAATCTTTCGGTAGAAGAGCAAGAAGAGAACTTTCTCAGCCCTGTTGAAAAAAGGTGGGTATATGAATGTCAAAATAAGTAACACGACCTTAGCTCTGCTCAATCAGAGCTAAGATCCGTCTACTTAGATACCCTTGTTTACTCCATTGGTCAGAACTTCAACAGATTATGACTGATTCCATGAAAGAATGCAGGAAATAGTATTTATAGTTGTGAAACTGAGAGCTGCTAAGGCAGAGGTTTTCAAACTTGGCAACTTTAAGACTTGTGGACTCCCAGAATTCTCCAGCCAGCATAAGTCTTAAAGTTGCCAAGTTGGGGACTCCTGCACTAAGGTATTACATTATGTCAAATTTCTTTTTAAGAACTTCCGTTAAAATATGTTGAGAGACACGTTTATACTTTTTTTTCTGCCTTTAAAATTTAGCAATTAGAAATACATGAATTCACAAAAAGATCAAAATACATGATTCAAAACAAGGTAAGACATTGGAAAATGTGCTTTCTACTATCTACCTAAAACTTGGCAAAATCTATTCGGCCTGTCTTCGGAGAAATTTCCAGACACAATACTCCTGTGGAAAAGATCCCATTTTGCCATTTAACCTCTTTAGGTCAGGGGTGGGTTCTTGCCAATTCGCCCGAACCAGTAGCGACCCGCTGGTGACATCACGACATCACCGACCCGGTTCGTTGAGATGCGAACCGGTGGCAAAGGTAAGTGGAACCCACCCGTTTTAGGTGCTACTGCATATAAAAAGGGCACACATTGGTGTTCCATATTTTGACTTCGTAAGTTCCAAGAACAAATTATACATAAGAAAGAATGCAATGAACTCGTTTTTATTTAGCACTTTACTTGTTGTCCAAAAGGGATAGAAATTAGAAATGCAGAGAACTTTTTCCTTTTGGATAGTGTAGCTTTGAAGGTATATAGAACTGTTTTTTCCATCAACAGGATCTGTTCTTATGATGGTCCTTTGCAAGTGGACACTGAATCAGAATGACAGTGCATTTTTATTTCTTTAGACTCCAGCGTCATGCAGATGCCATATTTACTGATAGTTACCGGAAGATCCGAGGAAAGGTATCAGCGCGGAAGTTATTAAAGGGCATAGTTGGGAAAAGACTTAAGTAAGTATAATGAGTATACATTATTTACTGTAACTTTGTAACAGTTAAGCCTCTACTTGACTGTCAAATGCAGAGACAGGATAATCCTAGTAGTGGTGACAAATTTTTACAGCCACAACAGATATTTTTCTGATAAGACATGGCCAAAAATATAGCTGAGTTAGCAATAAAGAAAGAGTTATTATAATGTGTGCTATATTGCAAAGGGCCTTAATTATTCACTAGAGAAAATTTGAATTTATGTAGTATCTTAACTGGAGCTCTCATTTCACTCCGTATATCCTTGTAAAAGTCTGGGGCTATATCTGATCCATAATACAAAAATATTCATCTTTCTAATCAAAATAAATATTTATTATCTATAGACTTTCCTATTAACAGGTTAAAAACTCCAAATATCTCAAGATAGCAAACTGTGCTCAGATGTGTAAGACTACAATGCCATCTATGAAGCCAGAAGGAAAACAGTAATTAGATTGTGGAATTTGCATTAGAAGAATTTTATTTTAGCTTAAGAAATTGCCTTCAAAAATAGCTATATTAAATAACCTTTTCAAGACCAATTTATGAGGCTGATAGTCAAGCAGGAATAGCTCTTGCCTATGAATGATGAATGCCTTCCTCTATTGCAGTGGTTCCCAACCTTCCTAATGCCGCGACCCGTGCCCCGCCCCCGTGCCCCCACCGTGACCCACCCTGCCGCCGCCATTTGGGTTCTTTTACCCTCTGCGTATGCGCAAAGCATGCTGCGCATGCGCAGACAGTAAAAGAACCCAAATGGCGGCAGCGGGGTGGGGCGCGGGGTGGGCGCAGGTTGTGGGGCGCGATATGGCCAGGCTTGAGGATGCCGGGGCGACCCCTGGGAAATGGTCGTTCGACCCCCAAAGGGGTCCCGACCCCCAGGTTGGGAACCGCTGCTCTATTGTGTGTTTCTCTGTAGCAATCATTTTATTTGTTTTTTAGGGAAGAAAGCCTGGGAGATGAGCAACATGAAATCTTGACTAGGCGCCAGTCTGACAGCATTATGTTGGATAGTCACTATCACCAACAGATGGTACTCAGGAATTTCTTGGGAGCAATTTTACAGAATCAAGGGTAAGTAGTTTTGTAAATACACAACAATTACATTCTGTAACATACAGTACATTTTGAATGTGCAACTGCTACTTTAGTGACTTGTATAGCTTATATAGTAATGACTGCAACAAAAACACATTCTAATGAGTTGTAATTTGTACATATCTTTGTTCAGTGTACTTCAGTGCACATTCAAAAGTTTACTCTGTATATTAACCCTGAGTAAACTTGCATATATTAAGGTGATTAGTCAATTAAATTCTGCTTGTGTTTGAACTGCTTCTAAGTAGTTTTTGACATGGAAAAACATAATTTGCATAAATTCCTGGCGTCACTACATCTCTACCTAGACAACCTAGTCAGATGGCTTAAGTTAAAAACATTTAGGAGGAGAAACTGATTGAATACTCATTACTGTTCAAGAAAGGGACAAATAAACAACAGGTTTTTTTAAATCTTGATCAGAGTAAGTGCTCTGTTGCTGGAGCCTAGTACTTTCTCTTGGAAGCAACTGTGTTCCACTGAAAGCAACCACACTTTTGTCACACTAAGATCTCTTTTCTTTCCCAGGCCTCAGTATGTTGATAATGACAATTTAGAAGATTTTACCAGTGTTCTGATCAAAGTGATGGAACTGTAGACTGACTTCATCCCTTCCTTTTCTCATTTTGGTCACTGCCATTCTCAGGATTGGCATAAACTGCAGGAATTTGAGTGAGTGAGTGAGTGTGTGTGTGTGTGTGTGTGTGTGTGTGTGTGTGTAAGGCTTCCAAAGCTGTGGAAAGAAATGAACAGGACACCTCACTGATAACCAATATTACTGAAATCTCATCTCCTTCTATAAACATAGGACAAAAATTGAAAACAAATGTTTATATGTGGAATTGTTTCCTGTTTAATTTATGCCAGATAATGCTGCTTAATATGTATAGTAGCCTCATTTCAGTTTGAAAAATAAATGGCCGCTGTAGCAAAAATTCTTTTATTCTACTAAGACTCCATAATCAACAATGTCATTGAGTTGTCTGACACAGTAAAAACATGGGGATTGTACTGAGAGTTTAAATTGAGAAGTGCTGAATGGAAAGCATTCATTGACTTCTGGTTTCAGCACCATGGACAGTTTTTGATTGCTATGCAGTCTTGATAATGTGTAAAGAATTTGTCAGAGGTTTTCTGATTCTTCAAAGTGTATTTTAACTGCTTTTTATCATCCAAAATTTTCTTGCATTTTCACACAAAATATGGAAATGCTCTTCTATAACTACTTGAAGCATAAGCTTGATAATGTTTGCTTTAGAGAATCACAATAAAAGAAATTGCAGTTGGCTAGACCTTTTGTCTTATTCTCTTTATTTCATGAAGGAGGCGGTAGAAAAAAGATTTTAAAAAATGACAATTTGGGAGCCCATCTTTTTCTAAAGTTCTTACTGATTGACAAGGCGGTTGTACCACAAATCAAAGTACTTACACATTCAAGCAAACACAACATGTGGGGGTATTTTTCTTCTTAAAAAACATTTTTTAATATTACAGGCAATTATTTTCCACACTTCAGTTTCTGGCCTTCAAACTGTTCTTTGGCTCCTTTCCTTTTTTTACTTAAGGTTTTTTTTTTCTGTTCCTCTGTTCTTCTGACATTAGCGTATTCTGGAAGGACACAAAGAAATCCCCTTAAAATTAAAATTCTTGATGTTGAAGAATTCTTATGAAGCAGTTATCTCTTTTTGGAATAGGAGAGTGAAATTTAATGCTTTAAATGCCCAATTTAAAACCTGAAGAATGCAAAGAATACATAGTAAACTAGAATTTAATGCAAAATACAGTTATTTATCATGCAAACCTGAATTTACAAGTCATACTATATTTGGAGTATCTCTTAATATGTGTACATAATGCTACAACTTAAATTTAATAATGTATTCACCTATTGATCTATTTTATTTATATCCTGCCTTTATCATTTTTACAAATAAGACAATGGACATACTTAATACTCCTTTCTCCTCCCACTTTCCCCACAATACCCCTGTAAGATGGATTGGGCTGACAGAGTGACTGGCCCAAAGTCACTCACCTGGCTTTTGTGCCTAAGGCAAGATCACAACTCGCACATAGTCTATCAAGTTCAAATGATTACATTAAAATTAAATTAAAATAAGACTAAAAAGAGACACAAATCTTAGAAATATCTCCCCATTCTAAAATAAATAGAACATTCTTTTTGTAATACTTTAAATGTATAAAAACAACTAGAATCAGAAGGAAATTATGAGATGGCTGTGACAACAGGATCTAAGTTCTTAAATTATGACATTCATAAACTCAATTCCATTACACAAATGATATATAAAGCAATATAGTTAGATGCTTATTTTCATCTGTAAAACTGCATTGAGATTGTATTTCCAAATAACTATTTACTTTTAATAAAGAGATAGTGAAAATAACATCATTCTTAGATATTTTTCTTTGGAATATAATGATGAAAGAACACTTAAAAAAATTATCCATAATCCCCAGTGTGATAAGAGCTTCAACTAAGTCCCACTAAAAGATACTGGTTAAAACAAATACCACCAAATAGCATTTCTCCCACCACACTGTTTTTCACCTAACAGTTTCATGGTGTTTTTTTTTGCCAAATTAGGAGTGTTGCTTTAAAATATATCCTGTTTTTAACTATTACAGGTCTGTCAAACTTGCGGCCCACGGGCTGGATGCGTCGTGCGCTGGCCACGCCCGGTTTACTGAAGGGGAAAAAAGTCCTGATATGTCACGTGACGCTGCGAGTTTGACACCCCTGAATTATTATAATCACTTAAGAGGGAAATTGTACCATTTATTTAAAGCTGACCAGGCTTGTACAGACAAGCTGAGAAGCAAAGATTGGAGACTATTTATAACATTTATGTGGGTAAAGTGGGGAACAAAACTCAGTGTTTTACGAGAAGATTAAACCCAATATTTAGCCATCTTTGGATATCAACACAGATGATTTCTACTATGGTATGTAGCAGTAGATCCATAATCTTTGAAGCGTTTGGAGGACTACATATTAGCATAGTTTTAAATTTCTCATGTATTAGAGTGCATAATTATTTTTCTTCAATAAAAAGATGAACAATCAAGGGAGTTACCTATTTTTATGTATTATATTAATTTCTTCCCCAACTTTAATCCCCTGTGAAATCCGATCTCTCTATCTTTGAGTGTGTTTATTCTCTCGCTCTCTCTCACACCCAGCTGGCTTTCTGCTTAAGATGGGACTAGAACTCATGGTTTCCTGATTTCTATCCAGATGCCTTAAACCAGGGGTGTCAAACTCACGGCCCATGGGCCGGATGCATCACGTGCTGGCCACGGCCACCCCCGGTTCAGCAAAGGGGAAAAAGGTTGCAATACGTTCATGTGACTATGTGTTGTCGCGAGTTTGGCACCCCTGCCTTAAACCTATCAACCAACTGGCTCTCAATTAACTCCTAAGTCATTTCCATTCATTTATCATTTGAGGTGACTGTAGTACTGCAAAGTTTGAAACCCCCCTTGTTACAATCTAATACTGTCAGTGGTGGGTTGCTGCCAGTTTGAACTGCTTCTTTAGAACTGGTAGTGGAAATTTACCGCTGCTTGCTGAACTGGGAGCGATGATCGGTGGTCCACGCTCCCAAACCGGTCCTCTGCAGCTTGCAAAAAAACCTTCTGCACATGTGCAAAGGCTTCTGCGCATGCGCAGAGGGTCATTTCCGGGTGTTTTGTGCGACGTGATGCGCACTTCCGTCGCAAATGCGAACCGGTAGGGAAGGTAAGTAGAACCCACCCCTGAATACTGTCCTACAATATTTCTAATTCTTCATGTAATCTATGAAATTGACAGTTGTGTGTTCCAGAAAATTAAAGAATTGGAACTCAAATACCTGTCTTTCATTACACAGAGATTCAAAGTAAAACTTGGAATTTACAAGATTAAGTGCTTATATCCTTATTGCAGACAAGAATACATCAATTTATATTCTTTAATTTTATATCCATAATCTACATTACCTCAAAATATTGTTGGTACATGCAAAATTTATATTTTTGTGTGACAAAATCTGGAAATGTGGTATTAAAATCATTAACCTGAAAAACTCTATTGTAAACAAACATTATAATACTTTCTTAATTCAGAAACCAGAAATGAAGACAATGGTTGGGCAAAGTAATATCTTCTAACTCAGATTCTCCTATCAACTTACAATTCCTCTCTTTTGATTCCATCCAATATCATCATCATCTCCTTTTAATGACCCCATAATCCCTTGCGGGGTGGAGTCTGAACAATTGAATGGAACTGAGTGTTTACTGGCTGGTTGCCCTTCCTGTCACCAATGCGGAGTTATATTCAGCTATTCTCATCGTGCTCAGAGAGAGAAATATCTGCCTCTACCTAGGATCGAACTTATAGCCTCCTGATTGTGAGGTGAGAGCTCCACCTCTAGGCCACCACAACACTCTCCATCCAATATTCCATATTGTTGCAAAAAACAACAGACTTGACAATCTAATTTATTAATCCATTTAAGCAGCACAACTTATTTTAATTTAGAATACTTAGCTTTCAAGGGTGTTCCTGTAATACTGAATAGGAGATATCATAACAGTAATTCATGCATTCCACAGCATGCATTTAGGCTACCACAACATGCTGTACTTTAAGTTGTTTTCTGAACATAACTCAGAAATTATGCTTGGTCCTAAGTATCGAAGCCAGGTGCTAATAAGAATGAATTGTTTTAGTAATGTAACAACAGTATTCCAGTCACTGCAGTAGTTGCCAATCGGTTTCAAAATCCAATTGAAAATACAGATAGTCCTTGGTTAATGACCACTGGTTCAGCAACCATTCAAAGTTATGATGGTTATCATTGAGGAGATTTATAACGGTCTTCACGGTTTTGGCTGTCACACCATCCCTGCCATCTCATTATGTAATTCAGGTGCTTGCCAATAAGCTCACAGTGTGTCCCACAGTTACATGATTACCATTTTTGACTTTAGCTGCCCGCTTTTGACAAGCAAATCAATGGGGAACCCAGAAGGAGATTACAAATAGCAATCCTATGATGTCGTGCTTAACAACCACAAGGGATTCAGTTAATGATCAAAACCAGAAGCGTGCAATTGCCATGTAAGTCAGTATTGTCATGTAACATTGCACTTTTTGACTGCATTGCTTAGTGATGGAATTCATAATTCCAATTACCATCATTATGCAAGGTGTACCTACATTTGTTTTAGCCTATAAAGTTCTTAATGGCTCAGCTCCTAGACACTTTTGGGACCAGCTCCTCCAAACTGATTTTTCCCCCCTGTCTAATGAAGTCTCTGAGGCAGATGATGTTTTGAGAGGTAGAACAGTCTAGAAACTGATGCTGTATCTTTTTTGTTAGTGCCTTGTTATGGAACATTTTATCCACTAATGTGAAACTGGCCTGGAAGAAAGTCATGGTAACTGTTTCATTGAAACATGGTTTTAACTGGTAATAGGATGGCTGGATGCCTGTTTGTTGCTTCGGTGGATTTTTAGACATTGTATGTTTTAAACAAAATGTTATATTGTTTATGATGAATTTCTGCTTCCCCAAATGCTGTAATCCACCTTGACTCTGAGGCATAAAAATTTAACAAACAAACAAACAAAATATGCAGTATAAAAGCAACTGCAACAAACAGACAAAAATCCACCCGGCTCACCGGGGTCCTTTTTTCCAATAAGAATAAACAGGCAGAAAGAGAAAATTCAAAATATTACATGCAGGGCTATAGATAACATAGATTCAGATACTGTGACAGGCTACCCAACTTCACGAAACGAACTGAAACAGGCATGTCCAACAATTTGCGTCAATTTAACCCTGACTAGCTCAGCCATGTTATTCCAAAATCCCAAAATGTTCCCAAGAATCTTGTTCCCAAGATTCTCAACTTTTTACACAAATTACACAAATATTGATTCTTTGCTTCTGGAAAAAAATATTTTTTGTATTGGTTGGACTGGGAACAAAAGCAAAAGCAGCATATGGGTTGATGGACCAAGCAAGAGTTGTGGAAGACATAAAAATGAGAAGTCTAGAGAAATCTAGAAGTCTTAAGCATTGCTAGCAATTTCTCTAGCAATTGATTTTTTTAAAAATAATGTGGAATTGTGATGGAGTTAAACAATAATGGAGTTAAACAATAAACTCAAAACAGATAGCTAAATCGTGCAAATGTTCCTTTTGCAATGGTCAGAAGCATAATAGGCAGAGTGGCAGTGGCTTCTTCTAAGGCTCCCCCCCCACCCCCTCCTCAACCCCAAACAGTGATAAGCATAAAATGAAGCAGCCACCATGCTTAGGAAAAGCAACAGCCAAAGACCCTTACTTCTAGGAAGGGCTGGTCACTAGTATACCCCCTTTTTACCGTAGCGTTCTATACTTTGCCAACCTACTGCTCTGTTCTGCAGCGATCCTGCCAAAAGGAGAAAGGAATTAAAGTTCAGAGCAGACAGTGAAGTGGAAAGAAGTATTACTTTAGGAACTGACAACACATTCAAAAGAAGCATGCAAACCAGGCTTCCAGAAATTCTACAGAGATTGAGTGAGCATCAAGAGAATTGCCATTTTTTTTCATAGGAGAATTTATGCTGCCATTATTGGCTGAATTTTAAGCCAGCCACTAAGGTAGGTAAAAACATGGTCGCGCTAATTTCACCAAATAGTCATCAGAGAATAAATCAGGTAAAAGAGACAAAGAGCACAATTATAAAGTTAGCCCTGGTGCATAACAAATATTAGCAAGAAGCATTTTTATTATAGGCAGTCCTCAACTTACAACCATTTATTTAGTGACTGTTCAAAGTTACAACAGCACTGAAAAAAATGATTTATGGCCATTTTCCACACATACTTAAACCATTTCAGTATCCCCATGGTCAGTGATCAAAATTCTTGGTAACTGCTTCATATTTATGATGGTTGTGATCTTCTGACAATTGAAGTCAATAGGGAAGATAGATTCACTTAACTGTGTTACTAACTTAACTGTAGAGATTCACTTAACAGCCGCAGCAAGAAAAGTCATAAAATGGAGGAAACTCACTTAACTGCCTTGCTTAACAATGGAAATTTTGGTTGTAAGTCGAGGACTACCAGTATTGGTTCATGCCACTAGAAGCCCTGGTATAACTTAGAAACTTTGCTTCCTCATTTA
Organism: Diadophis punctatus similis; assembly: GCA_023053685.1. Lineage (NCBI taxonomy): Eukaryota > Metazoa > Chordata > Lepidosauria > Squamata > Dipsadidae > Diadophis > Diadophis punctatus. The sequence goes on from JALIGW010000003.1 coordinate 17,220,014, forward strand.
ATACTCACTACTACAGAAAATCCACAAGACAATTACTTCTCTATGATGACTTTTCCATGCAGCAAGAAATTTTACCTATATAAGGTAGATATACTAACTTGCTACTAACCTCATGGTTGCCTCAACCCTGAGAATGCCTAATGACCATCAAGATTTTCTGAAGGCAAACCTATACATTTTTTTCCAGAGTTAAAAAAAGGCAAGCATTTAGACAGTAAAGTGAGGTTGTAGGTCCTGCAAATGATTTGAGTTACTACATTGGAAGCTTTGTGAGAAATGACACTGAGCTTCTGATCTTTTAAAAAGAAGAAATCCAGAAAAGATATTCCTTATGTTACCGATGGGAAACCTACGGTTTTCCAGATGTCACTCAATTTATAAATGCATGAAGCCCCAGGTAGCATGGCTAATAGTGAAGGAAGCTGAAAATTAGAATGTAGATATGTATAAAGGATATAAATTCTTTCTTTGCTATATATTACAACACAGGTAGTCCTTGGATTACAACAGCAACTGGGGATGGAATTTTTGTCGCTAAGCAATATGGTGTTAATACATGATGTCATGTGAATCCATCGTTTAGTGATGGCATTCCCAGCAGGGAAGAGGCAGAAGTCTCAGGCAAGGAGTGCAAGGGAGTTGGGGTGCTCAGGGTGACGGCAGCAAGCAGGAAGCACAGGTGGGGCCACAGGCATGCTATGTGCACACTACAAGTAACAACTTACAAGGGATGAGGTGACCCTTCCTGCCAGCTTCCCTAATGACTTTGCTTGTGTAACACAGGCAGAGAAGGTTGTAAATGGTAATCACATGACTGCAGGATATTGTGACACTGTAACTGCAAGCCAGTTGCCAAGCACACAACTTATGATTATGTGATCGTGGAGGTACTGCAATTGCTGGATCTTCAAGGACCAGTTATAAGTACCATTAGTTCAGCATTGTTGTAACTTTGAACAGTCGCTGAACGAGTGGTCGTAACCCAAGGACTACTTATACTAAAAAAGAAACCATTCCAAACAGTATCTCATTACTTGGACAGTTAGAATCCCTCCCTTAAATGACTGACTTCAAAAGTCAGAACATGGAATTAAAACCTAGAATGTTTCAATATTATTACGTAAGGTGAGATATACTGATGAATCAGGAAAGAATAGCTAGGAATTTAGCAACGGATTTATTGCTAATAGCACACACTTAAGCTTTTCTTTACTATCACTACTAGGTTGGGGTTTTTTTGTAAAAAAAAAGAAAAGGAAAGGAAAGAAAACCCAATTTTTGTCTCTTACCTTTTCACTGCTTTTTGAGCCAACATTCTATTGCCTGCTAGGAAGGTGAGGCTGCCAAGGAGAGCCAGGTACTTCAGGGTTTGAAACATGTTGAGCTGAGTCCAGTAAACGTACATGAGCCCCAACATTGCTAGGAAAAAAATGGCCAAATAACACTTCGTAAGATTTGATGTCTTTAAAAACCAAAAGCCAACATGGGTTTGTCAAAAACAGATCATGCCAGACTAATCTTATTGCATTCTTTGACAAAGTGACAAAATTAGTGGACCAGAGGAATATTGTTGATATAATTTACTTGGACTTCAGTAAGGCATTTGATAAAGGAGACCATAACCTACTACTAGATAAAGTAGAAAAATGTGGGTTAGACAGCATCACCACCAGATGGATTCGTAACTGGCTGACCAACCGCACTCAACATGTAGTCCTCAATGGAACTGCATCTACATGGAGGGAAGTAAGCAGTGGAGTACCCCAAGGTTCTGTTTTAGGCCCAGTATTCTTCAACATCTTCATCAATGATTTGGATGAGGGGATAGATGGGGAACTCATCAAATTTGCAGATGACACCAAACTGGCAGGAATAGCCAACACTTCAGAAGATAGGCTCAAGATACAGAAGGATCTTGACAGACTTGAACATTGGGCGCTATCTAATAAAATGAAATTCAATGGGGAAAAAACTAAGGTTCTACATTTAGGCAAGAAAAACAAAATGCACAGGTACAGTATATATGGTACCTCGCTCAATAGTAGTAACTGTGAGAGAGATCTTGGAGTCCTAGTGGACAACCATTTAAATATGAGCCAGCAGTGTGCAGCAGCTGCCAAAAAAGCCAACACAGTTCTAGGCTGCATAAACAGAGGGATAGAATCAAGATCGTATGAAGTGTTAATACCACTTTATAATGCCTTGGTAAGGCCACACTTGGAATGTTGCATCCAGTTTTGGTCGCCACAATGCAAAAAGGATGCAGAGACTCTAGAAAGAGTGCAGAGAAGAGCAACAAAGATGATTAGGGGACTGGAGGCTAAAACATAAGAATAACAGTTGCAGGAACTGGGTATGTCTAGTTTAATGAAAAGAAGGACTAGGGGAGACATGATAGCAGTGTTCCAATATCTCAGGGGCTGCCACAAAGAAGAGGGAGTCAAAATATTCTCCAAAGCACCTGAGGGTAGAACAAGAAGCAATGGGTGGAAACTAATCAAGGAGAGAAGCAACTTAGAACTAAGGAGAAATTTCCTGACAGTTAGAACAATTAATCAGTGGAACAACTTGCCTCCAGAAGTTGTGAATGCTCCAACACTGGAAGTTTTTAAGAAGATGTTGGATAACCATTTGTCTGAAGTGGTGTAGGGTTTCCTGCCTAAGCAGGGGGTTGGACTAGAAGAGGTCCCTCCAAGGTCCCTTCCAACTCTGTTATTCTATTCTATTCTATTCTATTCTATTCTATTCTATTCTATTCTATTCTATTCTATTCTATTCTATTCTATTCTATTCTATTCTTTCTATTCTTTCACAGTAATTCCAGTCTGTCAGTTCCCTGCACTATCTACTAAACTGCAACTAAATCAATTAAAGTACCCACATTACATATTAAGTAACTGTTGCAATGCTCCACTAAGGTGTAGATAACAACCAAAGGTCCAGAATCTATGAAAAATACTATTCTCTTCAAGTGCAAACATTTAATTATGTACCATAAGAAAACGGACTGGCAGAGAAGAAAGCTAGCAAAAGGGAATATGAGGATCTCGTTTACCAGGTGCAAACACTAAATCTTTCACTTGGAGGGATGGATTCATGATTCTTCCAATATGAAAAGCAGTCCTAGCCACACATATAGGCATAAATAAGGCAATTGGAACAAAAATAATCCTCAAATGAAATAAAATCAACCTTCTAACACAATATGCTGACATTTATAGACAGAATGCAATTAAATGAGTCATACTGAACACTGAGAAAATTTCAAAGGGACCAAAGTATAAATAACTTAACTTGGAATGTAAAGCTTACATTTACAACTATCTTGAAAAAGTACTCATTTACTGCAGTGGTATTCAAATTTCTGTGCTTGTTTTACTTTTTATTTTTGGTTCATTATATAACATGTAAGAAAGAAAGCAGATATTAAAAAAGACCAACAAAAAGGAAAAAAGTTTTATGTAATTTTTTTGTTGGCTAGTCTGTTAGATCTAGAGAGAGACAGTTCATAAGAAAAGATGGTCATATGTCATCAGTTATGTCTTACTTATTCTCTATTAAAAAAAGGAAATATATACATTTACAGGCAGTTCTAAAAATTCTCTATATATTGCACATATGTTTATGTTCTTCCCCCAGCCTCCACAGGCAATTTCTCTTTAAGCCTTAAAAGCTTTAAAAATAAAAAATCCTGTTCTTCAAGGTGAGGCAGAGGTGGCCCACCTACATGTTCCCAGTGGAACCCTCCCCCCACCAATGATTCTTGGAAAAATATGGTTCTGTGATAGCCAGTATGTTTTTGGGTGTGAACTCCTGCATTTTTCTGGCCCTTCCCTCCTTTCATTTGCAGCCATCGCTTGACCAATTTCTTCATGGTTCTCTGCTTCTCAACAGAAACCTGGGCACCGATGCATTCATATTATATGTGGGCTTGTAAGTTGCAGAGAATCCAATCAATTGCTTTCCTCCAAATGCCATAGGAGTCCCATTTCAGTTCCAGATGGAACATGCAGCCATATACTGTCTAGGTGTCACACTGAGAACACTTCATGTTGTGTCAACACATGCTGCCGCTATGTTCATCTAATGTTCCATGCTATCCAATCTAGAAAACTACACTGACTGCAAGTGTGTGCAGTGTCTGAACACCACAGAAGGCCAAGAAAGCAAGGTCAGGCAAACAGGCTTGTAGACTGTTTCCAAAGCATACACATTCAAGTAAGAGGTGTACCTTTGACCATGAGTACAAGCTCCCTATGATTATGAGCCCAAATAAAATACAGTCCTAGATCATGTGGACAGCTGAACTCAAGCAAACAGAAACACAGCTACTGTTCAAGCCTCCCAACTGAACATATGGAGGTTGGAAGATGGAATGCCCCATTCTCTGCTCTCTTTTTACTAAATTGGTGAGTTAGGGTAGAAATATCTTTTATGGTGGCTGCTGAAAACCAGGATGTCCTGGTTAGTTAACAGGGATGCCTGCATTCCACCAGTGGTACACATATAATAAAATGAGAACCATTGATGAAAGAGTCAAATGAAAAATTTAAATATCTAATTGGTTAATTAAAGTTTTTTTAAAAAAATAATGCTGGTTTCTCATAGGGAAAATATGAAGTTATGAAGAAGATGAAAGGAAAGAACCTTTCTAAGATTAAAAGACAACAAAGAAACAATTCAAGATAAGAGGGTCTACAAATTTTTAAAATTTTAAACAATTTAGCATATTAAAGCCAAGTAGCATATTCCAAGGAATGCAAGAAGTCAATAGCTGTTTCTGATCAAATTAACACACACTGACTGAGGAGAAATCTAGGCACTGATCAAGGTACATAAAGAAGAGTACAAAAATCAAAACATCACAAGGTCATACATACCAAAGGACTGATGCCCAAAATACAAACTCAGAACATTTTGTACTAACAAATGTATCTACATACAAGAAAAGACATCGAAACTAATGATAGCTTTTAAAACTGATGGCAAACATGCATTTAGCCATACCAGAATAATTCTGAAAGATGGGCTAGGGGAAAAATGGACAAAAGGGAGGGATGTAGTATCATTATGTCCATTATAGTTAATAAGCTGTGAGCTCATCTGTCATCAGGCTCTTACCTATAAAGCCAACAGAAAAAAGAGGATAATGGAGAGGAATTTCTCTGGCACTTACCTGCATGACCCAGATGGAAGATGATGGTACTTGGAGCAAAACTGAAGTTAGAAATATTGGCCCCAATCTTTATCCACTGAAAAATGGCAAAAATAAACATTAAGGGAGGATAACAGTTGCCAATGAACTTCAAGAACATCCCAGATTGCTTTAAATCCTTTCAAAATATCTGACTCCTTCAGATGTGCAAACGAGCCTTGAAAATTTTTATTGACCGTCTTTTAAAACGGGCCTCTCAAATCGAGGCAGGAATTTGGAGGAGGGATAGATACCAATTAGGAAAATTTTAAACTTTCACCCTAGGAAATATTTCACAAACCTATTTTATGGAAAGCTAGCAATGATATACTGTATTTAATATTCTTCAGTTCAGTTGCCTGAAAAACCCAGCAGCTGAGTAACGGCAAGAAATTCAGTACTAATTAGAAACTGTATATGAAACACTTACCAGGATAAAGAGCAAAAGCAGTGGGGAGAGTATCATCGCTGTGAATGTGTTTGACACAACAGTGGGAGGCCTCTTCTCAGGTTCTCTGAACAAATGCTAGTGAAGAGGAATTTCGGGGGAAAAAATCAGAAGAGCAGTATGTCTCAGCAGATGGCAAATTCTGGGTCAAGGTACCCAACTATCATTGTACTGTACATATACTGTATATTACCTAGATTCTACTCAGTCGTTAGTGTTGTTTTCTTAGTATCTACACTGCCTGATTGCAAACTCTGCTTGTTTTTATATTGTACTCACCTAGTTCTTACAGCAAAACTAACAGTGAATGATACAATGAGGGGTTTTATTTATCAGCTGACATATGCAAGTCAGGCATTGATTTAGGCAGGGAAAGAGTGACTGGCCCAAGGTTACTCAGGTGATTTCCATGCCTATGCAAGCACTAGAAGCTGGATTCTTCAATTTATTATAAATCTCTAGTGAGGAAATGACCAATTTCCCCTTTTTCCCTTTGTCGTCGTATTCAAGTAAGGCTCTTTTCCATACATGACCATTGCTAATTTAACTGTTCAGAAAAGGATAGGTGTGTTGTAAGATGCTTCTAGGTGCAAGGGCATTATTTTTCAACTTTCTTTAGCTAAAAAGTGATTCTTGAAGTAACAGTAGAAAACCCAGTCTCTTATTCTTGGGTTTTGCAACCATCTATGGATACATGCACACTCAAGTTAAGAATTACCAAAAAATTATATCTCCAAAGAATTAATTACAGTCTGCAAACATATGGGTTTTATTTGTAATGGCAGGTAATATTAAATTTAGCATTCTAATCCAAGTACAAAAAGAGCAAAGGAAGCAAAAGCAAAAGCATTCATGGACAGAAGAGACGGAAACTGGTACCCTTGCTCTACAACTACCCCAAGCTTGATAACTAAGTTAAGTTAAACAAATACATCAAAAGCAGCGGTCTTCCAAATGGAAAATGCAGTGAAACAGAGTGCCCTAATGTGGAGTGTACCTGTATCTCAGGTTTAGGAATGAAAAGACTTTTTGACTGGACTGTAGATGGAGCATCTTCTTCTGGAAATTTGATGACAACATCAGCCTGGGAAGGATTAAAGAAGGTAGATGCTAATTGAAGTTTATTTATATTTGATTGTTTTACCTTTCCATAAATAATTAAAAAATGACCAATTCACTTAACCCAGCCTTAAAATGAAGACCTCAGATAGTTAGATAGTTTCTACCTTTATATGATTTGGGTCCTAGTTATATTCATAAGACTGTATTTCCTTGATAGAAATTGCCTACTCGATACAGTTGAGCAGAGATTCACAGCTAAAGGTTCCTTGTTATCAGAAGACACTCCCCTCCTCTGGAACTGCTTGCTTTACTAGGCAGGACAGATCTAATCTCATGGGCTTCCAAAAACTTGTAAAAATCTGGCTGTTTTGGAAAGCCTTTGATTATTGGTTAACATGGCTATTACTACTACATAGTACTGGTAATAGGTTTTGTATCTGTATACCTCGTCTGAAAGGATTTAAATAATAGAAAGGATACATAAATAGGAATAATTTATCTTAATAAGGTTTACTATCAAGGCAGTAATCCTCTTTTGCCTTACAACTGGAATCACCTTCATATAACCGATTTTCAGAATAGCCTTATATAGAAAATATCAATAGAAGTTTTTCTCCCTCTCTCAGAGTATCAGAACTCAAGATCATCCATTGAAATTAAATGGAAAAAGATTCAGGAAAGGCAGAGGGAACTATTTTTCCACAAGGTACATGTGTTTTGGAATTTGCTGTGAGCATCTGTGATTTTAATAGCCAAGTTGGATGATTTTGGAAATTTGACAGGTTCGTGATGGATCAGGTGACCAAAGCCTACTAATATTAAGGACTGACTCCTACCTCTTGGCAGTAACCACACCTTAAATGCTAGTTGTTGCTAATTGTATTATGAAAGATAGACACTGCTTTTGGGGGTATAAGTGAGATTCAAAAGCTGGCCACTGGGTAAATAGAAATGGGCAAAAAATTGATCCAGGATGTTCTCTCTGTCTCTTTTATTTAGATCTTGATCAAGTTAATTCCTTGAGCCTACACAATATCTAGCTCCTCAATCTCTCTGACTGACACCAATCTAGCAGGTAAAGCATTCTACAATTGGACCAACATACCACATTCCAGAGGATTGGGTTTTCCAGAGTGGCGTCACCAATGATCAAATAAAGAGTGTATATTCCAGAGGCTGAATCAAACTCAGTTTTTCTCTCAGAAGTGTCCAGTTCAAATTTGTAGATGTTTTTGCTGTCTGGTTCTGCAACAAACACTACTTCCTGCCCAGTTTTTTGATTGTGAAGCCGTACAAAAGTCTAATTTGACAAGACAATGAAACTTATGTTAGCATCCAATATCATAAAAGAGCAAAAGCTTTAATACTATTGTTATTTCACCAGGATTGAAGGTGAATATGCTCCTTTTAAGAGCTTGGAAAGAATTCCAAGGGCCAGTCATTTTACAAATTATTACTCTCTTGCCCCAATAATTACAGAAATAATGCAAGGATAAAGCGAGAAAAGTTGAAAATGTCATATTCTGTTTTATATATGATTCACATGCAGACTGTCACTATGCTACTGTATAACACACACTTTGCAAGATAGGAATTATTTTCCAGATTCTGGCAAGAAACTGGAAAATTTTACATGGGTTTACAAGAAAGAATATTTTAAAAAACCAATTTAGACATGCTGCTCTCATGTAGATTTTTTTTAAAAAATGGTATAATATTCTTTCCTTCTTCCCACCATGCTTCTGAAATTAAGGTGGAATATATCTAGAACTATAAAGATAAGCTGTTAGAGGCGTCCTCTTCACAGCGTATTGCAAACTTTTCATCCAGAATCGATCTATGTTTTTATATGCTTTATGAAAAGACACCAGCTTACCCTCAGTAAGCATGTGATTTGCACATTCAGTCTTCATTGCTTCCACATGAAATATGGGTAACATAGCTGGGGAAAAATGGGTTGATACAGCTTCTTTGAATGCTATACTGATTTTGTTAAACTTGGCAGGATTGGTCATTTTGACCAAAACTTAGCCAATATTTTATTTATTTATACCCCACCTTTATTTTTTTTAATTAGTAACTCAAGGCTTGCCTCCAGAAGTTGTGAATGCTCCAACACTGGAAGTTTTTAAGAAGATGTTGGATAACCATTTGTCTGAAGTGGTGTAGGGTTTCCTGCCTAAGTAGGGGGTTGGACTAGAAGACCTCCATGGTCCCTTCCAACTCTGTTATTCTATTCTATTCTATTCTATTCTAAGGTGGCAAACATACCTAATATTTTTCCCCTCCTCCTATTTTCCCCATAACAATCTCCTGAGGTGGATTGGGCTGAAAGAGACTGACTGGCCCAAAGTCACCAGCTGGCTTTCATGCCTAAAATAGGACTAGAACTCATAATCTCCTATTTGCTAGCCTGGTGCTTTAACCAATCCACCAAACATACTCCAATCTGAGACAATGGAGATGATACAAGCCAAACATTTGCTCTTTCAATGAAACATGCCTGATTCTGACAAGATTTCAACTTTCTCTGACGTTTTAAAGAGCTCTGGTGCAGAAGACTAAATAGCAATCAATCAGCTGAATAAACAACTTATCTGGCATAAGGTACTTTCATAAGTATATACATACGTCTGTCAGTTATTTTGTCCATTAATTTAGGCAAGAGAGCTAGCAAATCACAAAGGCAATAACTTGCCCCTTGCCTTCAAGTCTGTAATGCACATTTGCTTAATGTTTCTAAGTCTTTATAAACAAAAAACAAAAAGCAACCTGAACCTCTTCTCACAAGCCTTTTTGCTAAAATGTCACTCTGGATTAGTATAGGCATGCATTAACTAACCTGGTGAGGGATTAATTCTGCTCCAGTGTTCATATCAACCAATTGAAAGCACAAGGCAAAGTTTTGATGGCTGTCAGCTGTGAATGATCCTTTGGCTTTGGCTGGGTAAGCGACCCTGAAAACAGAAGTGAACTGTTGCTAAGAAAGAAAAAGTGAATCTGTGCAGAGGAAATTAGATGCAAAGCGGATTGGGATCTATTCATAAATCTAGTGATTTGCAGTTAATCAACAAGGGCTTCTGATTCCTTATTATGTTATATAATGTAATACAGAAACAACTAGAAAGCTTCGTATTCCCAAATTCGATTGCTAAGAGTATTTGTGAAAACCCAAGATCTTTTTGTATAGGATTCAATTTGGGTCAAGCACTGACCCCAAATTTCTGGTAAATCAATACTTAGAAGCACTCTAATTTTTAATTCTTAGTATGCATGTATTTATTTTATTGGCTATAATTAATTGGCCCTATTCTTTTAGGCAAATTAATTTGCAAGTCTAAAATCTGTTCATCCTTGAATAAAGGAGGAGAAAACTATGGAAACTTGCAGGTAGTTTTTCTAACCTCATAAAGACAAATTATAAGAAGGCTGGTTATGCTTCACATTCAATCCCATTTGTTGAATAAAATTATTGCTAAGTCAAAGTCATTGCTGAATCTCAACTATGATTTAATGGGGTCTAGCCCTAACTTTTATTATATGTATAATTACTGAGGGCCTTTTTAGCATGAAGAGAGGTGGTTGTCATCTCAGAGCACATTGTCTGCCACCTTATATTACATATTTAAGATTATACAGCAAATGGTAAGATTTCCAGTCACGCTTGAACCCTAGAATACATGGGTCAATAAGGAAATGGGATCATAACTAATTTGGGAGATGTGATAGGAAAAAAAACGCTACAGACAGCAAGGAGGAGAATTGTTTATGTTCCTCTTTATTCCCTAATATAGTCTGCTTTGCAGGCTTTCTAGCCAGATTACAAAGCATCATTAAAGGCATCAGACAAAAGTCTTAAAAGATATTCAGTGCAAAGTAAGAATTACCAATTGCATAGTTGAATCACAAAAAAAAAGAAAGATGGTAGGTAGGTTGATCACAAAATGAAATTGTAAAAACAAAACAAAAAAAAAACTCCCAGTAAAAGCAGAAAGAACAATACCACTTTCTAGAATTTCAAGAAGTGCAACCTCCCTTTTACAACTTTCATTTTCAAAGAGAAGCAGGCAAGGATACAAGAGGTTCAGTAAAGAAATTAAAATAACAAATTCTGTTCAGTGTTCTGTTTGCTCTGGCTGACCGAATGGTTAAGGAATTAATAATCTGATACTTGAAAATTTTAAAGGACTAGTTGCTGCTAAGAGTGTAAACACCCAGCCATGCACATCTAGAATAAAACCTAACATTTTAAATCTCAAAATACAGATCAATTTATATAATTTATTTCCTTGATAACATATTGGCAAAGCCTTGATTTAGAGTGCTGACATTTAGTACTGAGTTGTATGCAGTGGTATTTTACCTGGTAGTTTTGGGTGCAATGCTCTGGTCTTTATCCACAGTAAAGAGATCCACATTTGTAATACCAACTTCAGTTGAGACTTTTACTTTCAACTGCAAACAAGAAATAAATAAATAAATAAATAAATAAATAAATAAATGGAGTCTCTCTCTCTCTCTCTCTCTCACTCACACACACACATTTACATACACAAAATATGCTACAGTTTAAACAGATGATGAATAATATTTTATTCCTGCTTCAATTTTTTGGAAATTAGGCTACTTTCACACCCATTTCTTTCTTTTTTCTTTTTTTTGAGACTGTATTAAAAAGGAGTTCAAGAATCAGCTTTTGATTTTGGATATAATTACATTCACACATTAATATACTTCCATATATTGATCAATTATCAATCAACCCTTTCTTCTAAAAGACACTTTGTAACACTTTATTAATGATGGAGTCTCCAGAAAAGAGACAGCATAACTTTATTCACTGAGATGATTGAAAATATAGTATAGGAGGAAAACCAATGTTTGATTGCATGAGGGAAATTTAAGGAAGCAAGAATATGACTAATTAGTAGCTGACAGCTCCATTTTCTAATCACAAGGAATACTTACTATGGTTCTCTATGAGGCACTCTGCAGGATTGAGGTTTTTTAATGTCTTTGCTTAAATTATAGTGGTTGAGATCAATCAGCATTATGCATTTAAACAACAAAGGGAATGTCTGTCCTTAAAGTTAAATTTAATTTATTGTTGTTATTTGTTAGTTATTGGAGCTTCATTACACAAATGATGTTCTCTTTTGCTCCCTTCTTCATTTCAATCTCTTCCACATTTGGGGCCATTTCAATTTTAAAGCGTAGGTTTTAATTAAAAAAAAGTTCGTTCACCCCTTTTCTGCAATAATAAGAATAGAATTGTACTTTATTATTCTATCTCATTTTACAGTATTTGGATATCTAATTTGTTTCTTGGATTCATGAACTTTTAAAATACATATACTGAAAGGCACATGAGCGCTTGGGCATTATGTATTGTAAACCAAAGGTGAGGGAATGAGCAGCACCATGTATGGAAGATGCTCAGTTGGAGATCATGAAATTAAGTCCCTACTGATAGTAGCCAGGATACCCAAAAGAATACAATAAAATAGAATGCACAATGAAACAATCAGCAAAAGCAATTTGAGCTACGCAAAACATTCCAGGCTAAAAAAAATTGTTTTTGAGTATTCCAAGGTCAGACCAGAACACCAAGAATTTACTCGTGAGCTTAATTTGAATACAGTACTTGGCCACAGGGATCAATGGGAACTTGGAACAAGATTTTCTTCTCCTTTCCAGAGGCATAAAAATATGTGAACAGCAGTCTGGATACTGTTTCCTATTTGATCAACAGCACATTTTACTTTGATTAAAATTTCCACAGTAAATCAGGGAGGCAATTATGGAAAACTTTTCATACATGACACTTTGAAGATGACATTTGGGAATATTTAAAATAAGGACTTATCTTTTGTGTTGCTCAGGTTTGTCTACTGTGTTTGGCACATTACATTCATGCACACACTTTAATGAATGCTGGAGAATATGGTATTTTTACTTAACTTATTAAAGTTTAGATCATAATTGTTGAAACTGCTAGAGCACTAAGTAATCTAATGACGTCTAATAAGCAGCCCACCTGACAGCTTTCTCCAGTAATAAAATGCCTTATTATTAAAGCTGTATTCTTACTAAGCCATCACCGTTAATGCATGGCCACTAGTACTCATTTATGTAGCCAGAGTGCTTAAGCAGCTCCATAAATCCCTGTCTGATGCTTTAAGAGAGATTATTACTCCAATTACCCCATTGATTTTGATATGTATGGCAGAGCTTGGCATGCGCAAACAAGTGACTTCTAGCTGATGCATGCTGAGTGAGCAACAAGTCTTAAATGCTAATTTTTCAATTAAATAAGCAATTGAGGTGGTGAAGAGAATATCAAATATGGTAAACAGCTCTTGAAAAAAAATAGCACACATACAAATTGTTTCCAACTGCCATCCCTGTCACTTGGGAAATGACTTTAAAAACAAGAAACTCAATAGGAATGAAAAGATTAGACTGCAAGGAAAAAAATTCACAATGTGCAATCTGGAAATTGTTTTGTTAAGATCTGTTAAAATATCGATGAACTGCAAGTAAGCTACTGAATAATATTTGCTACTTCAAAATAAATGTTTTGTTTCAGTGTTACTGAATAAAAGTTTTTTTGGCCCCAAATTCAGTTGGGCAACTTGCCCCCTGGTCTTAAAACCACCTTTTTTTCATTTGCTGAAACATCTTCCAACTGCACTGGTGAAATTTCATCACAAAATTTATGGTATTTTTCTGCCATTGCATGTCTCACAACATGTTTAATGCATTAAAATAATCCTTCAAGGGTTTTCTTGAAAATTTAGAAAAATAGTGACCCATTCCATTTTGCACATACCTTTATCCACTGAGCTCCTCGAGAAAAAATTATCTCTCTACCCTATATTAACCCTTAAAAATGAGATGAACATCCAAGTTTTTTTTACCTCTGTATATATATATATACTTACTTTCTCTCTCTCTCTCTCTCTCTCTCTCTCTCTCTCTCTCTCTCTCTCTCTCTCTCTGTATCTTCTATCTATTTTTCTTCTTCTTCTATATATATAAAATGTTCCAGCATAACTCTGGAACGCCTCGAGCAATTTCAACCAAACTTGGTACACAGATGACTTACTATCTGGAAACAAATACTGGGGGTGGGTGGGGTTAAGACACCCCTGGGGTGGGTGTGGGTGTCTGTGTGCATGTGTTCCAGCATAATTCTGGAATGCCTGGGCCGTTAAGGAGAGCGAGTATGGGGTCCTAGAGCAGCAATTGTTTGTGATTATAATAATGATGTCAGATCCTATTATAATTTTATAATCCTATTATAATTTTATTATAATCCTATTATAATACCTATTATAATATAAACTTATTATAATAAGTGATGTCAGATCTTTCGCAGCTTCCTCTGGAAAGCCGTGACGTTTGACCTCCAGTGGACCAATGGGGAAGCGCCTGATGGATTTCGGGCAAAGTGCTAGGATCGTAGACAGGGTGGGAAAGAGGAGCGCATGGGGGGGGAGGGAAGGGAAAGGGCAGGGATTATGGGCATGGGAGTAGGGGGAACAAAGGCCCCTCCCAATGGCTCCCTGTCAGACAAAGGCTTTGACGTCTATAAATACCCGGACAACATCGGGTTATCAGCTTATATATATTCAACTTCCAGAATTCCTGAGCTAGCCATGCATGCATGCATGTATGCATGTATGTATGTATGCATGCATGCATGCATGGCTAGCTCAGGAATTCTGGGAGTTGAAGTCCACAGGTCCTCAAAGAACCATAGTTTGGCCACCCCTGGTAGAGAGGAGTTTCCTGAAGATCGGCTCCAGCACGAAAGCTTGGAATACAAAACCTCTGGTCCCGGTGACTGACCCAGTTTGGATTCTGCGACAAATTATATGTTGACTAAAATAAGTTTTTTTCAACTAACAAGAAATAGTTTTAATGAACAAGCTCCTTCCCAGAATAAAAAAGGGCTTAGAATATATACCTACCTCAACTTTGTTTGCTATAAACCGACTATCTCCATTAATGCTGATTGTAAAATCATAATAGCCGCTAGCAGGCTTGACACTCATGAAATTCAGCTCAAAGACGTCTCTGTTAATAAAAGCATAGCTGTAAAATTGCAGAAAATTGATGGCCATAAACATAACAATTATTAAAAATGGCAGAAGCAGGATGCACTTGCTTGTAACAGTGGCTCACAAAACCTCGAACAGCAAGGGAACAGAATGAAAAGTCACAAGATACTATTTGGAAACAAAAACTATGAATTCCAAATGTCAAAAAGACTGAGCTATTTATGAGCATTACTGGATCCGTATCTATTTTTAATCTCCGCATGCTTTCCACATTCTTGGGAAGAATGGGGATCTTCCAAGCCGAAAATGAAGAACAGAGGTTTTGAAAAACAATATTCTGCTTACCCAGACAGAGAAAAAGTAGACTGCTGAAGGACTGTGGCTTTAGTTGCAACAGACTTTACGTGATCCAAGGTTACAGTTGCTTGAGTTAGTGGCTGTGACATCACATTTGTCACTTTAAGCTAAAGAATGTAAAATATTTGTAAAATTATTTTTCCTCCTCATATATGAAGACTATCAACAAAATAACAAATTCCAAGAAAAGACAAAGCTATGGAGAAGTCCTGACAATCTTCTGTTTGTTTTACTTCAGGTATCATTTCTGGCCATCTTCCAAAAACTACATCATATTAATGCTTTGTTATAGCTTTAATTCTTGTTATTTAAATTTATACTGCATCATATAGTATAACCTAAATATAGCCTATCTTTAAAAATACTCCTTTTCCACTTATCCATCAACTAAGAGGATATGTTGTACCTCAAGACTGTAACACAGTTTAGACAGGTGAGACACATAATGCAATTTTCCATGTATTTTTATTTTTCTGAAACAGCTCAGCTTCATTCTCTCACCCCTACAATTCCAAGCATACATTTTGTGTACTTCAAAGTTTTCTCTGTGATGAAATGGGAAAAGAAAGCTAGCTTCCACATGACATACTTTTTTACTATTTTATCCCGCCTTTATTATTTTTTTTATAAATAACTCAAGACGGCTAACATTATGTAACACTCCTCTTCCTCCTATTTTTCCTACAACAACCCTGTGAGGAGAATTGGGCTGACAGAGTGTGACTGATCCAAAGTCACCCAGCTGGGTATAAGGTAGGACTAGAATTCAGTCTTCTGGTTTAAAGCCTAGTGCCTTAACCACTAGACCAAACTGGCTCTTCATGTATCACATCTTTAAGAAATTACCAGCTACCAAGAAACTCAGACCTTGGTATACTGTTTGATAGTAATAAAACAGTGCAGCTCCACTTTGCAGTTTTTTCTGTCACTGTAGAACATGCAGGAACATTTAGAGCAGGGCTGTCAATCTCCTGGCCCGTGGGCCAGATGCATCACGCACTGGCCACGCCCATGCCTGGTTTAGTGAAGGGCAAAAGTCCCAATACATCATGTGATGCCGCCGTGACGTAAGTTTGACACCCGATTTAGAGGATCAACAGCTTTCTGATCTACCTGCCTGCCCCTTCATGCCTCTACTTCACATTGCACTGCCAGGAATGACTTTCTAATGGGCACAGGCCCAGACAGCTGTGATGCTCCTAGCCTTTAACAATATATCGCCAACAGCTTAGATCAGGGGTCTCCAACCTTGGCAGCTTTAAGACTTGTGGACTTCAACTCCCAGAATTTTGTAATGGGCAGCTTTGCTGGCTGAGGAATTCTGGGAGTTGAAGTCCACAAGTCTTAAAGTTGCCAAGGTTGGAGACCCCGTAGCTTAGATAATAACCTACAAAATGGATGAGGAGGCTGACAGCTGCTTTCTTAATGCTCTATTTTGCTCCATGATCCACTGTTGTATAACAATGCATTATTAACACTGTATATCACTTCTGGTGCAGCTGATTGCACCAACCGTGGTTTATTCAAAGAGGATAGCATTCCTTCTTAAATTTACTGGTTTGGTATTTTTATTCAAATTGCTTTGTGGAAACTTGGGTTGAGAGGAGCTTTTAAAATTTACAATAGTGTTTTTAATGAGCAATAAATATTAATTTTACAAGAATTATAAACTGCACCAATCTAAATCAATATTAAAGAACCAAAAGAATCTAGAATAACCCAAAATATAAAAACTAAAAACAATTACAAAATTAGACGGGACACCTAAAGCCACCCTAGGAATTTAAGGAATTGACTCGAAAGCAGACCTTCTCAATAGAAGTCTATCTATGGAGATCAGTCATCCAGGTCATGGTTATCCCAAGGTGCTCTTTCAAGAGACAACTGGACTTTCTGTTTTTTTTTTCTTCTTTGAAGACGTTTTGCTTCTCATCCAAGAAGCTTCAGAGCTGAAGAAGCTTCTTGGATGAGAAGCAAAACATCTTAAAGAAAAAACCAGAAAGTTCAGTTGCCTCTTGAAAAAGCACTTTTGGAACTTCTCAGTAAGAGCCACCCCATTGTGGGACATCTTGACCCAGGTGGTTTGATTAGCCTCTACCCTCCTCTCATTTAGGAAAGCACTTAAAATTAATATGCAGTTGTTGTTTTAGAGCAGCAAGCCTAAAGTATCAACTGTATTTCTTCAACAGTAGAATATATAACTCTTAGCATTGGTCATTCTGTCTGGGCCACTGGGAATTCAAGTTTAAAAGGAGTGGGAGAGCTACTGCTGTCTATTCTTATCCTATTTAAAGAGGAATTCTAAAGGGTCATTGGCATCTATTACTGTATTTCTCGAAGTATAAGACGCACCTACCCCCCCTAAAAGAGGCTGAAAATTTGGGTGCATCTTATACTCCAAATGTAGCTTTTTTGAAGCTTTTTTTCCAGCCCTAACGAAGTGCTAAAGATCTTCCTGTCCCTCTGAAAAAGTTTTTTCCAACCCTAACGTGGTGCTAACGATCTTCCCAGCTTGCAGGATTTTTTTCATTGCTACTTCTTCGGAAGAAGTTTTTTTCCAGCCCTAAGTCTTTGCAGGCTTGTTTTCATTGCTGCTCCCTCCGAAAAAGGTTTTTTCAGTCCTAACCAGGGGATAAAATAATGTGCTAAAGCTGACCAGACTAAGGATGCCAGATGAATACCTGGTAGGTAGATTTTTTCCTCTATTTTCCTCCCCCAAAACTAAGGTGCGTCTTATACTCCGAAAAATACGGTAATTAACTATTTATTAACAGGCTTCTGAGTTTATACCTGGAATAATTAATCGTACTATGATGCTTTCTTTTTTACATATCACCAGGCAGTGATCTATTAGCAGGGTACAGCACAAATCAATTTTACTTGCTTCTGGGTAGCTTTCCTAAATTCAGTTCAAGCTGAACTTTAAGATTCTGCTCAGTTTAACTCCAAAGGGCGAAAATAATAGCTGCATGGGAAAGACATACTATATTAAGTCTCTCATTGTTTTTTTAATGCAATTCCCAAGACATGACTTGGCATTTTATAATATGCATTCTATAAAATATTCTGAAATTAATTTTTGGTTCCCAGTTCATTATCAGGATAGATTGGTTCCAGAAATGTCAGTCATTTCTGCTTTAACAACCAGTTTTAGTATTATCTTCCCAATGCAAATATTTTCACTTTCTACTTCAGGTATCAAGACACTCTCAGTGCAGCCACTGACCGTGAGTATTGGCTGATGGTGGGAAACTGCAGCAGGTCCCTCAGTCACAGCAATGACCGGCAGATGGTAACGATTCTGGGAAAGGGAGGCTGCAGCACAAGCCACACTGAATGCTTCAGAAAGAATCTCAAAGTTTTTCTTGCTGAAAACTGCATTCATCAGCTGGATGAGCTGATCCTGAAAATAAAAAACAATAAGCAAAAATTGGTTTCAGCATTTTATTGTTTTAAGAGACAAAAAGAAAAGAACTATGGAAAAAGAGGAAAAATTAAAAAACTATATTAGGTACAGCAAATCATTCAGCCAAATTTCTAAACATATCATTAAATCTTGATTACATGAAATATTTATTATTGCTCAGTCTTTCCATTACCTTGATAGAGAGCTAATTCATAAACAGAAAACGAGCATATACTGGTGATCCAGTATCAGTCTAGGAATACACTGAAAAGTAATTCTGGGGGGTGTTGTCCCTTATGTTCAAAAAATCTATAATTCTTCATACAGTAGTAAGTTCAAAGTTTTTGGCATGTGCAGTAATTAATTTCTGTGTTCATATTTTTAAACACCATTTAAAACAAAATTAGAAACCAAGGGGACAAGTCCACGCCATATGAGTAAGAGCTTTGTTCATAAAACGAGACTGACAGCCAATCTCTGTAAAGTTTTTTCTGGTTTGTTTATAAAGTATGAAAAAAATATTTTGTTGAATTAATCTTATATTAAAACCATAAGAAACATACTTAACATTATTTAAGATCCTTAGTTATTGATAATATGGCATATTCCAATTCTTTATTCCAGATTTTTAATGTCTACCTTAGCAATACTCTTTTAATTGTATATTTAAAAATATTGTAGACTTAAGGATGACACAAAACTGGAGAGCCAGTTTGGTGTAATGGTTAAGATACCAGGCTAGAAGCCAGGAGACTGTGAGTTCTAGTCCCATTTCAGCCATGAAACCAATTGGGTGACCATGGGCAGGTCACTCTCTCTCTCATCCCCAGGAAGGTGGTTATGGCAAATAATTCCAAAAAAATCTTGCTAAGGAAAATGCAGGGACAAGTCCAGGCAGTGTCCAAAAAGGGAGACTGTCTTGAAAGCACATACACAAAAAAGAATAATCCGAAACAGTAAGACTGGGGTATTCTAAAGAAAAATCCAGTGATAAGAGCCGAAAACCAGGAAAATTAAAATTTCATCTTAATGATACATTTAATTTAGAAAATCTAGGAAATTGTCCTTCTGTTAAAAATGAATGTCTTAATATTTTATCAATCTATTGAAAGTAATGTAAGATAATTATTGTTGGAGTACTTCTTAATAAATCAATCTAAAAGTAATATCCATTTTTATAATTCAGTGGATTTTAATCATCTATTTTTTTCTATTTTTATCTGAGATTAAAACTTTGAGATATGAGATCTACAAATGAATTTTCCTTGGAATAACTATTCCTAGATACTTAAAAGAATTTAAGCAATAGTTAAAATTAAAATTATTACTAATATTTATAAAAACAGTGGAGCATATATGAGACTTAACTTTAGCACAAGGGTCTCCAATATTTCCGGCTTTACGGACCGGCAGGAGGGGGAGAGGGGATGGTTCCACGCGAGTGGTGGGCAAGCGCATGCATGCAGTTCCATTTGCACAAGCAGCAGGCACGCGCACCCTCTGCTCGGATAAATGGAGCGGCATGTGCGTGCTGGCTCACCCACTGCGCGCGCAAGTGGAGCTGCGCACATGCTTGTCTGCAGTTTCCGCAGTCCAGAACAAGCTGCGACCTGGTAGTGGGCTGCAGTCCAGGGATTGGGGACTCCTGCTTTAGCAGGCATATAATGTTATCAGGTGCTTGGTTACCTTTTATAAAAACATGATTGTGTAGAATTGATAATCAAAGATGAAACTGTTACATACAGGCCAGGGTCACTGTCAATATTTTTACATATATGGTTAACCAGAAAATTTGACAATAGATTGCAGTCAACAGCAATTTTAAAATGGATTTATAATAGAGTTCTAATAGTCCTGGGGCAATTACCTCAACACACATTTTAAACCCTCAATGGGATAAATATTCAGATTAGTAGTTTATCCTGTTTTTATAGATTAATGGTACCTATTACTTCTTGGAGAGATATAGGTTCTACTCAAAAAGACAGAGATTATCATGTAAATCTAAATGGGCAGCTAAGTTTCTAGCTGTCCATTTAGATGTACTCAGAAAGGGAAAGTGCTATCACTCAGAGGACCAATGACTTGGCATGTCTCAAAGCAGCTGAAGGAGACAACGTTTGCATAGGGCATAGTAATCATGATTTCTGAGACTTTTAAAAAAACAGACTGTAAGGAAAAGAAAAGGTTTGTGAACCTTTTGAGAAGAGGGTGTTACTACCGTATTTTTCAGAATATAAGACGCACCTTTTTACTCCCAAAAAAGGGGTCAAAAAGTGGGTGCGTCTTATACTCCGAATGTAGCCCCCACCCACCTGCCAGCCGTCACTCAGCCTGGGGAGGAAAGCGTTTTCAGGAGGCAGCTCTGCGATCCCCTCCCCGATTCCAAAAACAGAGTGTGCGGAGACCAAAAAAGAGCATTGCGTTTCAGGCGACGGGCAGTGCCGGTTGCACGCCCCATTTTTGGAATGGGGAATGAAGTGTTTTCGGGCTGCAGCTCCGGCCGGAACCACCCACCGCCTGAAACGCAATGCTCTTTTTTTGCCTCCGCAAAAAAACTTTTCTCCCCATTCCAAAAACAGGGCATGTGGAGGCAAAAAAAAGAGCATTGTGTTTCAGGCATTTTCGGCTGGTTCCAGCCATTGCTGGCCCCCGCCGCTGCAGCCGCTGTTGCTGGGAGCCGCCGGAGACCCAGCCGCCGTTGCAGCCCCCGCTCCCACCACCGTTGCAGCCTCCGCCCCCGCCGCAGGATCTGCCGCCCCCGCCCCAGGACCCGCCGCCCCCGCTGCAGCCCCCGCCCCCGCCCATACTCGCCACCGCCGGAGCCACTGCTGCTGCTGCCCGAAGCGAGCAGCCTGACAGGTTTGAAGACCAACTTCCAAGTTTGAAGAGCCCTGGGTTAGGGGTGCAAGGGTCTTCAAACTTGCCAAGTTTAAGACTAGTGGACTTCAACTCCCAGAATTCCTCCTCCAGTCATGTTAGCTCAGGAATGACTGGAGGAGGAATTCTGGGAGTTGAAGTCCACAAGTCTTAAACTTGCCAAGTTTGAAGACCCTTGCCACCCCTAACCCAGGGCTCTTCAAACTTGGCAACTTTAAGACTTGTGAACTTTAACTCCCATTCCTGAGCTAGCATGACTGGAGGAGGAATTCTGGGAGTTGAAGTCCACAAATCTTAAGGCTGTCAAGTTTGAAGTTTGTAAAAAGTGTATATGGTTGTAAAAAGTGTACATGGTTGTAAAAAGTGTACATGGTTGTAAAAAGTATTCTGCCACACTGGTATTTTATTAAATAATATATTACTACACCATTTGGTTCAGAATACTTTTTCCTTGTTTTCCTCCTCTAAAATCTAGGTGCGTCTTATACTCCGGTGCGTCTTATACTCCGAAAAATACGGTAATTTTCAATCCTATTTGTCCATATTCTTCAAACAAAGACATTTTAGTTATTGTTATTCTTGTTATAAAGGAAAGCTAGAGAGATTATTTTTACCTCCATTTTAGGTACCTAATCAAAGCATCACATGTCATTAAAAGCACTGCGGGTGGTTTGGAAATTTGTCAAACATAATTCTTTATATGGAATCATATAAAACATGCCCATAGAAATAGGTTATTCCTTATTAAATTACAAAAAATCCAAGCAGTTTTAATTTCTCCAATGAAATAGAATTTATTAACACAATTTCTATATATAAAAAAATCTCAAACAGTTCCTGACAACACAATGCATAACTCACACCAAATAATTACTTTTAATTGGACCAATTTGGGACTTTGGTATTTTTAAAAACACTTTATGACAAGCAGCCTATAAGATATCACTGCATGTGATTTAGAAAGTGTTGGTTTTGCAGCAATTCTTAAAAAGAGGAAATAGACTTGAGACCTTTCTAGTCCATTACACATTCCCAATAATTAGAAATAATAGGCACTAATTATATTTTCAGTTCAGCAAAACACAAATTTGTGATTAGCCCTTAACTGTCAAGACAAAAGATATTTTTTAGAAGATGACATTAAAAAAGTTTCATAAGTAACGTCTTTCTCCACATTATGAGGTCATCTGATGTAGTCTATTAATTCTTTTATCTGAAATTTATTACATTTCTTTCCTTTCAATTTGTTAAATTCACTGTTTCCATCCTGTCATTGTGAGTAGCCTAATCACACGTGACATCTGAGCCAGAATAACTCAGTATTCCTACAGATTAAAAGCACTTTCTAGTTTTCCTGTAATTGTTGACTTTCTCATAAAATTTAAATTTGTATCTTTGTTTTACAAACTGCGTAAATTTTCAGTGCACACCTAGATAATAAACATTTGATATCTTTTTCTGAAACCTTTGCCTGCGTACAGTTTTTATCAGATTGTTTTATGTTTTAAAGATGCCGGAGGATTCTAAATGGTGACTGAAGATTGATGAAGATTCTCAGTCATCCAGATAGAGTAGTCTGGAAGTTGAATCATGGCAATTGGACTTATTTTCTTTTCGGTTTGAAGCATTTCGCTGCTTTCAACCAAAAAGAAAAGAAATCCAGTTGCCATAACTCCCAGCAACTGCAGCAGTATTTGCATATATGATGCTGAAATTATTTAACTTCAGAATTAAGGTAAGCGCATAAAAATAAACAATTTGTATTAAGTGCAACCCAGAGCAGAACTTAACAGTTATTTTTCTCCTTTTTTCACTCAAGAAGCAAAAACAAGAGGGTGGCTTTAAGATGCAGGCAGTACCATACTCCATGAGGCCAATGCCTAGGGTTATTATATATTTACATTGCCATCTTAACATCTTATAGTCGTGTGTCTGTTTGTTACCTACAGAATTCAGGGGAGGACACAGTACTCATTTATTTTTTTAAAATCCTGCTTTTTTGGTTGAGAATGTAAATTCAGTATGGGGATCATGCACATTTGTCTTACAATTGCTCCTCAATTTACAACCATAATTGAGCCCGGAATAATGGTCATAAGTCATGGCAGTCGTTAAGCGATGTGACTATATCTAATTTTATGACCTTTTTTGCAGCAGCAGTTAAGCAAATGCCACAGCTGCTAAGTGAACCTATTTCTCCCCAAAAAGCGCTTTTGCCAGAATGGAAAACAAATGCTCAAAATTAAGGCCACAGGAGCATGGGATGTGGCAAATGGTCATAAATGTGAGCCGGTTGCCAAGCACTCAAAATGTTATCACATGACCACACAGGGTATGTGTTATTATAATTTTGAAATTGGGTTGTAAGTAGCTCTGGGGAGATATGTTGTAACTTTGAGCTAAGCAACTGGTCCTTAAGTTAAGCAAGGACTACCAGTATTTCACTATCATAGTGCTAGCAATTGTATTGGGGGGTGGGAGGGAAAGGGCAGATGAATTCTGTATTGTTAAGACACCATTCTGCTTTGAAACTGGCATTAAAAACCTAACATTTCATTGTCACATAACCGAAACCCAGAGAGTTAAATATAAATTATTACTAATTTATGAACCCATTCAAATCTTGCAACAGTCCAAATTTAGCTTTGAATTTATAGTTCTTTATTTTAAACCATTACAACAGCAGGTTCCAAAAGTTACCTACTTCTTTTATTGCCGGCTCAGTGCCAACATGATCTGAGAGTCTGTAAGTGGCAGCTACAAATAATGCAGTTGCTTCAAGCCCTTCTTCAAATTGTAGATACACTCCTCCTAGATCATCCAAGCGTGCAACAAGATCCTACAAAAAGATGACAGGAAATAATTTTACACCTATCTCATCCATCCAATGTACAGCATGTCCTCCCATGCTCAGGAGTTTTGCTGCCTTTTTTCTTTTCCCCGTATTAATCTTGGGATATTCTTTTCATATCTAGGGAACATCAAATGGAGAAAATGGTATTCTGATTCTCATGAATGAACGAACTCAGCGCAGAAAAGAACCTGAATATTAAATGCGAACACAACAAGAAAATTTGCAATAGTGGGAACTGTGAATAGGAGGACAGGACAGCAACAGCCTCAAGCACCCTAACTCTGTAATGGATGGACTTTGTGAGAGTGAGAGGGCAAAAGTAATTAAAATGTAGATAATGAAAAGACAGAGAAAAGGAAAGTTGGACCACTTTTTGCCCCTCTCTGACACTAGCTACTACTGGTAAGTATCCCCACTTCCTTGAAATATAGCATGGATTCATGAAGAAAATAAGTATTTGAGACTTGAGTGCCAGTTACTCTTTTACTGCTTTTAGAATATTGTTGGTATTTAAAGTAGAGTTACAGGTAGTCCTTGACATACGACCACAATTGAGCCAACATTTCTAGTGCTAAGTGAGACATTTGTTAAGTGAGTTTTGCCCCATTTTACAACCTTTCTTGCTACAGTTGTTAAGTGAATTACTGCAGTTGTTAAGTTAGTAACACGGTTACGTGAATCTGGCTTCCCCATTGACTTTGTTCATCAGATGATTGCAAAAGGGGATCACATGACCCCGGGACATTGCAACCGTCATAAATAGGAGTCAGTTGCCAAGCGCCTGAATTTTGATTACATGACCAGGAAGATGTTGAAACGGTCGTGTGAAAAATGGCCATAAGTCACTTTTTTCAGTGCTGCTGTAACTTTGAACAGTGACTAAATAAATTGTTGTAAGTCAAGGACTACCTGTATATTGTTTTAAAAATTGGTTTAATATACAGTATTTTATATGGTTAGTTAGATGAGAATAAAGCAGAAGGGCGCATTACAACAAATAAATCTAAAACAAACCTCTATTTCTTCCACAATACTTCTTAAATCTGCCTGCTGGGATAAATAGGATGCAGTCTGCAAAGCCTGAATTGTTCTGAAACAACAGAAACCATGAAACAACCATTCTGTTATTTTCTGAAACAACAGTAACCATAATATATGATCCTACCAATTACAAGTGGCTTGATCTCAGAAGTATGAAACAGGAATATCTTTTAAAAACAGCACTAACAAATTGGTATTGGTGTGGTAAAAAGGTATACATAAAATAAGATGTTACTAAAAAGTCGTATGATTTGATTAAAGTTAATTTTATTTTCCTAGACTAGAAACTGCAGCGGTGTCCAAATTCTAACATCCAGATATGATAATTAACATTTCTATGAATAGCTAAGTCAGAAGCTCATCAATCCAAAAAAGCTTCAATGTATAGTAATCAAATTATATTCCCAATTCTGTTCCATGCTTATGGCTCGTTAAACCATGTGGCATAAGTTACGTAAGTGTAAGTAAACTAGACCTTGTTAAATAACCCAGTTCATCTGAAGGAGAAAAAAACCTATAATGCAGATGTAAATAACAACAGAGCAGCCTAGCCTTGGCATTCCATATGTTTCTCTGAGTGATCCTCAAGATAAACACTTACGCCAAGATGTTTTCTTCTTTGCTAAGACGAGAAGTGAGTGCAGTCAGGGCTTCTTGGGAAGCAAGAGGAAGCCCAAAACCATTCAGGGCTCCAACAGCATGAAAAATCTGGGTAATTGAAGAATCTTCACTGATAGCTTCAAGTAGCAATTCCCTGGTTTCATTTGAAATCGCAATCTAGGAATAATACACTAAATTATATATACATAAATCATTGCCACAAGTGTTTAGCATTATAACTAATAATTGCTTCCTAATGGAAGTCAAGTCTTCAAACTCCTTCAAATTAAGAAACAAAAAGCTGACATGCCAAATCAGACTATTAGGCACAGTACTGTCCATTCTGATGTACAACTCCTGAATTTCAGGCAGAGGTCTTTCCTGTTAACTTTACGTGATCTCTTTAATTGGAGGACAAGGGATTGAACCCAGGAACTTCTATTTATGCTACTGTTTACATCATACATAAACTTTAGGTTCTTCAAAACCTAATGATACTGTCCTCTATAAATGAACAGTAGTATTTTGGATGTTCAGAGAGAATTGAGACTGACGTTCATACAGCTGATTAAATAAAATATCTTGAACAAAAGACATATTCCAACTATGGTGCCCTCCAGGTTATACCTGCAGTCTAAAGTCACTGCAAATTCTGTTTAAGGCTAGCACTTAAGCTTAATCAATGTCTCAATGAGCAGAATGGAAGAAAATCTGGAAATCACAAACTAATCACTTAGAGACAGCACTGATTCTGTAAAAATCAGAAACCAGTAAACTGCCCTCCCATAAACTGAATGCATATCATACATTTCTGCTTATAAACAGCTTAGCTGAAAATCATCCAGTATCACAGAAGTCACTTTCTGCTACTCAGAAATAAAGTCAATTATAAGAATATTAACTACATAAATAGAAACTGTATCCAACATAGAACAAAATTATACCTAACTTTATTTTGAAGCCCTGGTGGTTTAATTTGCACTGTCACATTGCTTAAAACAGGTTAAATAGTCTGCCTTCTGCTATAATGTTATTTAATATAACTCCAATAACTGTTTATTTTAGTCTGCAAACAGATGTCTTGGAAACAGCTGTTGTCAAATTAATCATAAGACAAACAGATGAAACATTTGTACAAGAGAACATATTTTTCCTGTAAAAACTGAACTTACCTCACATCCAGCTAGTGCCTGACTTCCCTGTGCAGCATAGAAGAGGGAGTCAATACTATCAGGGTCCAATTTAGATTTTATAAAATTGCAAGCAGCCTATTAAGAAAAAAAAGTGGAGTTAAATAATTTAGGCAATTAGCACATGCTAAATGTAATGTTCCCAGTTATTTACCAGGAAAAATCTTACCAATTTTGTTTTGTAAAAAAGACTAATACCAGGCTAGACATACACAATGAGATAGGGTATAAGATAGCTCATAATTCATTTATTTCCTTCCACTACGATAACAAAAAAATGAAAAGGCAAGTTCCTGTTCTATTCCCATTCTTGCTTATATTATAGGCTGCTTTGCTGCTTCATTCTCAGACATGAGGCTTTTTATCTGTGGAAGCAAACAGAGGCATCTATAGAATATTTTCAGTACATAACAGATAAATGCTTAGTTAAACATGGAGTACCTGATTTAGGAAGGTAACATAAAATAATACAGGAAGGAAGGAAGGAAGGAAGGAAGGAAGGAAGGAAGGAAGGAAGGAAGGAAGGAAGGAAGGAAGGAAGGAAGGAAGTCAGGCATCCTCTACTTCCTATAAATGGTAGCCGCAATTACACTAAATCAGAGATGGATATTAATCGAGTTAAAAAAAACACTCTTTCAATTCCTAGCGACTTTATTGATAAGTTGTCCATATTACTCCCTGGCCAGCCACATAGAAGTAATTAACTATTACAAACTTTTTGAAAGTTTTTCATCTAGATTATAATCTGGTTTTCCTTGGAAATCTCCAATCCAAATACTAATAACATTGACCCTGTGTAGCTTCCAAGCCAGACACAGTTAAGAAGGCTGAGACTTTTTATGGGTTTAATTAAAATAACTGATACAGAGTGCAAATTGTCCTAGGTAGATAATACAAAAATAGGCTGCAAATGAAGTGTTAGCACCATCTATTGGAAGAACTCTATTGCTAAATCCAGAAAGAATTATAAATGTTCGAACTCATACAGAAATTATCTGTCTGAAATAATAGAATACATATAGCTGGATTAAAATATTTTGAAGAAGATATGGGCAGTAGGAACAGGCATTAGTCCTGCAGAGAAGAATATATTCTGCATGAAGAATTCTCAGTTTTAATTTCTATTTTTTCCAGAAAAATCTTGTGTAAAACCATGAAGTAACATTACCAATATAGACAATACTGATAAACTGAACACTATTTTGACTCAACATAAGGCAGATTCATTCCATTTTAAAAATAAATAATTCATAGCCCATTCCTAATTGAACTAAATCAGGATGGTACAAAATAGTATATAACAGGTTATGTTGGTTCCAAACCAGCAAGGACACCAGCGCATCTCAGCTTTTACTACCACGGTGTTCAACAATCTTGTCATTCAATTTCATCTGTTGAGTATTATGGCTGAGCTGGGCTTTGAACCTTGATCTCCCTAATCAAACATATTGTTAATTACAACACAGTTCTTTTATATATACAAATTGGCTATTTCTGGTTTTTTTGCTTTTGCCTTATAAAAAAATTAAGATTATGTTTGTCATATGAACAAAGCTACATCCTTAAGTTTCTGTACTCCACACTTATACAAAGATCTCCAGGCTGTGATGTAAAGTGACTGAAAATGAGACTGATGAATAAAAATATGGGCAATTCAACGCAAAGAAGCTAAAGAAGAACAAAAGTGGAACAAATATATTTTATAGGTGAATAATAAATTACATTATGCTAAAATGTGATTCAGTTCTTTATTTCTTTATATATCTTCTTTATCTATTATATAATATACAATTTATTGTCTATTTCCTAAAATGTTAATAGAAAGGGTTCAGGTATACATTAGCCAATGATTTTAAGAGGATGCCTGATACAAAAGAATAAACTTTTGTTTAGGTTTCATTGCTTCTCTTACTTTTGATGTCTCTCCCATAATCCTCTCCCAGAAGTAGAGACATTAATGTACAGCTTATTAATGCTATTCCATGTATGTTTGTTAAAAATACTTGCAATAAAATTCAGTAACTTATTGAGATTTATATAAAAATAACAAACAGAATAAGCCTAAAGCATAAATAATTCCAGGTAAGAATTCTTAGATTTTAAGAAATAAAAACTGTAAAAGAACTCTCCTGAATGCATTATGAGAACTGATTGTTTCTCGGTTTGTCCTTTTGTTGTACAATATTGTCAGAGAGCAATTTTCAGCTTCAGGGGAAAGAGATGGTTTTGTGGGAAGGACAGGCGTATGTGTGACACTCACGTGGGTGGGGCTGTGCGTGCCCATGGCCCACAGGTTGGGGACCCCTGAAGTACATATTTGTATACCTGAAAGAAATATTACTTGCCCAGAGCAAATGGCAAAATTTATGCTTTACATTAATTTATGTGCAGATAATCAGTTCAATCATCATGAATTCATCAATATTTTGAATGTCCCAAAGATATATCCTCACCTTTTCATCAGCCACTTTCCCACCTAATTGATTCAATCCTACGATGGTATAATAACTTCCTTCTAAATCAGTAAATGGACGATCCAAAGAGTTTTGTAACCTCTGAACATCATGTAGTGTGAGATAATGAGTAGGAGTCAAGGCTGCTATCTTGTCCACAGATATTAAGACCAAAATGAAAAATGTAAGATACCCTGAAAAAAAAGGAGAAAAGATAAACGCCTGTGAATATCGTTGTTGAGTGCATATATTAGTTTTTGAATAATTTTCTTTATCTAGTTGGATCATTACACTATTCAGATATCCTTAGCCCAAGGAGAAAAAGTATTATAGAATCAAAAACATATAATTAAAGAAATCAATTTGATGCTCATGCACAACATACCCTTAACAAGTTTTATTAAAACAGGCTACCTTTCCAACATAACAAGGAATATATTTTCAAATATTAAAGTTGATTTGTTTAAAAAAATATCTGTATTCTTCTATAGATCTTGGAATGAAAAAAGACAATGTTTTTATTAGCCCAAATCAAAATGCAAATAATTGGCTGAAAAGGGACAGATGGGGAATTGTTTTATCTCACTTACGATCAATTTCCTGCCACCTATAGTACAAAGAAGCTTGAAAAACACAAGAGGTGGAACTAGCCATTCAGAAGTTACACTGACATTAAAAAAAAGTTTGTCACAGGACTTGAAGATAGACAATACTATTCTGCCTCAAACACAAGTAGCTTCCCATTAATTTAAAATGACCATCGGAATCAATCGCCTTCCAATTTCACATGCACACCATTACAAAACAAATTAATCCATACAAACAACCTTTCAAGCTACTCAATCCCAATGTTCTTGTCCTCCTTTAACTGTACAGAGATTGACCGTGTGCAAGAGAAAGTGGCAGAACCAAAGTAGTATCGAACCAGGCTTACTTATCAAAGGCTGAAATTATTACAATCTTCTAATAATGCAATTTTATATTCAAGAATGTGTTTTCTGAACCAGATTCAATTTACATCCGCATACTGACATGGAGTTTAAAGAACATAATTACCTAAGCACAATTACCTGACAGAAAGCATCAATGAACATAAAATAAAAATGTACAGGATGAAGGCGTAGGGAAATAAAGCCTTTACAATATCAAGCCTGTTCCGTTAATAGCTACAGTAGCTAACAGGCTCAGTTCTATTTAGAGTAAGTTTAAGGAACGCATACAATTCTCACTTGCTTTAAATAACAACTAAGGCATTTCGCTCCAAACAAGGTTCCTTTGTGTTTCTCAACTGCTTGGCAGGTAGGTATTCAGCAGGCGAAGCTTTTTCTATCAGCCTTGACATGATAGGTAAGATTCATTCTGGTCGTGCCAAGGACCTTTCCCAGATTCCCTGAGGGGCAACTTACACCCCAGACTTCAGAAAGGGCTCCTCTACCCGCCCTCCCTAAGCAGGACTGCAAAAGCAACGATCCCTTTCCACGCCGTCACCACCTCACCACACTCCTTACCCGGGACCGCCATTTTCCCCCTCGCCTGCACACCAAGGGAAGACCCCACTTCCGCCCGAAGCTGTGGAATATACCATTTAGCCCGACGTAACACTTGCTCTTAAACAGCAGGACTAACATTTGGATAAGGCAGGTCGATGTCTCCTTTCAACCTGTGGGAGTGGAACGCAGTTTAAAGAATGTGAACGCCGGCTCTAGTGCTCATTTCCCCTTGGTCAGCACGAATGGTACGCTCCAACACGGTGGCTTTGGTACTGGGCGGAGCTTCAGAAAGGATGTGTCGTCCGCTGAATGGCTGGCAGTCGAATCCTTTATATCGAAGGAGGCACATTCAAACAAGCCTGCTGTGGAATTGGGGGGGGGGGGGGGGTCGGGTCCAATTGTAAATCTGTACTAAGGAAGTTTTTGGTCAGGTTGGGAAATTGCAGGCTGTCGGGGAGAGATTATTACAGGGCAATATGGAATATTCACATGCATTACTTAGAGACCTCATAGCTAAACAAATATACAGAATATTTACACACATCACTTAGAGACCTCATAGCTAAACAAATGGAACAATTTTGTATCCCATCGGTGAGGATTTAACTGAAATTCTCTTCCCCCATGGAAATATTTTTTAAGCAAACCCTCTTTCATGGTGATGAATGAAAATTGTTAACCCCAGAAGGACTTTTTGCTGAAAAAAGAAAAGGAAAAAAATGACTGATGAGTTTGACTACTAAAAGGGGGAGATTATGGAAAGAGGGAAACTTAGACCTGAACTTTAGAGGACAAAGTATAAATGTACCTATAAATGCATCAAAATATAAATGTATGACTGCTGTAAAGAAGACTGGAAGCCATTACTTCATTATTCTATTTCTTTTCCTGCTTTTTCTATATTTCTTTATCACCTTTCTATTACTTTTCTTCATTTATCTTAAACTCAAAATGTGTATTATTTTTAATGTGTGGAAAAAAATTCTTCAGTAATGTGTGGGTATGTGTGTGAGAACTATTGAAATACAGAATAATTTCTGTGCTTAATCTAATGAGGATATATCTTTCATAATTGGCTTTTTACCTGAACATGAACAAAGGGGTTTGAGCTTGGATCACAAGGCTATGCCTGACATAAACTTCCATCTCTGGACAGCACTGATGCTATTAGAAAAAATGCAGCTTTGCCCAGCTTTTAAATATTCAAATCTTATATTAACAAAGGGGGGGGGGGGACCTACATTTTTAAGTAGCCTATTCAGATAGAACTAAACATGGCTCTCAAGCAATTTATGGTTGGATTTGATGGACTGAAATTCTTTCAGATTCTCAGATTCTCAATAAATAAAGATTCCCAAGCAATGACATCCCCCCAACCATAAGTATTTTGCTTGTAAAAATTAAATCTTACCACTCATCGTAGTAATTAAATAAATGGATGAGCAAAAGCCAGTAAAAACAAAAAACTAGATGGGGAGATGATGTAATTCTCAATCTAACCCACAGAGGGTGGTGGAATCATTTATTTTTTGTTTCTTCTGGAAGAATTCAAAGCTCCAGAAGAGAATATAAATAAGCCCATAAATATCTTTTGAAAAGTTTATGCTAATATAGTACTGTACAGTATTATACTGTAGGAAGTTAGCACCCACCCCTCTCCTAGGAAATGAGATATCCTAGGAGATATTAAAATGTAGGAAATATTCTGTGGAACATATCTGGAAACATGCTTTTAAACAAACAAAAGACTCCTCTTGGAAACCCCCACCCCTGCTAAGCTCACATATTCCTCTCACCTGGCTGAAAGTCTTTTGCATGACAAAATCACAATAGGATTTGCCCAAGGCCCTTTCATTCAGCCAAAGCTGGATTAGACAAAAGCCAAGAGCCACCCCAGCATGCCCCGGGGGGTCTGAGAGCCAATGGGATACATTTCTATACAGGAAAAGGAAATCTAAGAGGTGGGACCCAACTTACACTATAAAAACCAGGAACTCAATATATCTCCTCCTCTTTTTTCTCTTCACCACACAACCATGTAAGTTACCTTTTCTGTACAGGGGCTCCTGCCATGTGCTCCTGTCCACCATTAAACCTTCCTTCCAAGCAACCTTCATGAATCCAGTGTCTTTTTCCCCACTTGGAACTGAACCTAAAAGGATATTTCCTTATAACAATACTGTAAACGAGAAGCATCCTGTTGTCAAATCTGGACTTGAAGAATAGGCAGCAATTAGTGATTAGCTTTGTTCTAGTTAACTCTCAGCTCTGTTAGCTCTCTTCATATAACAGAAAATCTAAGATGCATAAGAAGTTAGCAATAAGAATCCCCTTTTTTTATCTGCTTGCAGATTTTATTATAGTCTGATAAAGCCTATATCCAAAAGCTGATTCAATTGCCATAACACTGCTGAACCACCAGACAGCAAGCTACTGTCTTTTAATTATTGAATTATTATTTTTTTATTATTACACAAGAGAGCAAAATCCAAAAAGAGATAGCTGATGTCATTAAATATTTTGACTCAAGAATATTAACTTCTTTTTAAAGACAGGAGAACAGCATGTAAAATAAGTACCAGATGACTGTTAAAATTGTATTTATTACATTTTAATAAGTCCATGAGCTTGATCTGTATCCTATTACTAAACTCTTAAAACTTTTGCATGAGAACTTTGGAGCTTTCTCAGTGACTGTAGATGATGTCATGTTCGTGTTGCTAGCATCAATACTTACAGAGGTTGAGAATTATCTTGTACTTAAAAAAATTAAGCTCTTTCTATGTTCATGTGTGAACAAAAAGAAGATAATGTAGTATTTGTGAACATGTGGGAAATGAAAGACAGTTTACTTCTTGCTATTGTTTAAAGCAAGCATGGGAATGGGACTCGTACTTCTAGCCAAGATTAAAAATCCTGGAACTAAATTGTGTGAATGTCATTTGCACAGATCCAGAGAGGATAAAATATAAATAAATTTACAGCTACTGTAAAGATTGAAAACTCCCTTTTATATCTCTCTTATTTTTCTTTTTCTTGCCTCTTTTCTCTTTTATTTGTTACTTATTCACTTACTTATCCTTGTTTTCTTCTGTTTTGTTTGAATTTGAATTATTTTTATTCTGTAAAAAATCTTTTCAATAAACGTTAATTTTAAAAAAATCATTTGCATCGATTCTCTAAGTGCAATTTTCAGGATGTTTGCTCAGAAGTCAGTTGCAATGGCACACTGCAGATAAATCTTTTTAAGATTACTGTTGGGATTTCTTTTTCACATGTAAATTTCAGTTTGAGGGATCACTATGAAATTAGTCACTTGGACTGTGTGATTGTAGAATTATTCATTAGTGAACTTATTATGGGGGTAACTAATAAATGACCAGGGACTTTAAGTATAATCATAATAATAATAGTATAACAAACATTTCTCAATGTCTGAAAATTTCTGCTCTGACTTTGGCAGGTGACATAGAGTACTGCAATTTATGAAGGACTAGAGAAATACCAAAGAAAACTAAATTATAGAATTCTCACTTGTTTGGAAATGACAGATCCTACCTACAAACTAAAGGAAATTTCTAAGGACATCAGATAAATTTGTAGCAGAGACTCCACCTTTATACCTTCAGGGGCGGGTTCCTAAGTTTTTTACTACCACTCTATGGGCGTGGCTTATTTTGTGGGTGTGGCTTGCCAGCCATGTGACCGGGTGGGCGTGGGCCTCGGGAGCTTGGCAGCGGCCGGAGAAGCGGGGGGGGGGCATTGCCCACCTGCAACGCAGCCCCCCGCAGCAGGAGCAGCAAGACCGCAGCAATGGTTCTTCTAGGAGGCTCCGTCCAGCCTGAATGCTTCTCCCCATTTGATGATCCTAGGCTCCTACTGCCCGTTCCCTCTCCCCTCAGCTCAAGAAGCCTGGAACGTGCAAAAATGCCTGGGATCATCACTGTGCGTTCGTGGCTTCTCGGACTGCTGAAGGGAGGGGAACTGAGATAGGTCCTGCCACCCATTCCCCCTCCCCTCAGCAGCTCGAGAAGCCTCAAATGTGCGAAAATGCCTAGGATCATCACCGCACGTTCGTGGCCTCTCGGACTGCTGAAGGGAGGGGAATGGAGTTAGCTCCTGCCGCCTGTTCTTTCAGCGTCTCACACACTCCCTCAGCCATCCTCCCCTGCTTGGACTCACTGTGGGGTAGGAAGGCAGCGCATGCGCAGTGCCGGAACCTCAGCTTCTGGGCATGCGCAGAAGAAAATTTTTTTTAAAATTAAAAAATATTTTTTTTAAAAAAAATGGTGGTGCCCAGGCACCGGCAACCGACCGCACCGGTACTGTGACATCACCAGCGGGCCGCTACCGGTGCTATAGAGTGGATCGCACCGGTAGGAACCCACCACTGTATACCTTCCTATTTCCCTTAATTTTTGCTAGCAGGTTAAGTTGAATACCTTTTAATCTTTCTTAGAATGAGAAAAATGGGAGCTGCCATTCTAACATCTTAGGGGTCACCAGGTTGAAAACCTTTGAAATATGCCTTCATGAGGCAGCTTTGATTATTTTTGAAAAGGTATTTCACAGAACTTCACATCTCTGCCACTTGTCATAGCTGGAGAAAGCCCCAGAGCAGTGCAAAGTGAAGCAAACACTCAGGTTACTTTATTCAGTCAGAGAAATGAAGGGGATACATAGCTTTGTTAAGTACATTTGAGAATTTCTTGCCTGAGAATGCTCTCAAGAGATCCTTGACTACGACCCCTGTAATTGCAGTCAGCAGCCATGCTTAGAAAGGCCAGGAGGAATGGGTCTGACACATTTATGTTATGTGCAAAGGTTATAAATAGCTGCAGTTAAATTAGCAAAATTTAGTCAAGGAGGTCCCTCCATTTCCTTTCACTTTTTTCTTCACCCAGTCAGGTGTAATTTCTCCAGAACTTCTGGCTATTTATTTATTTAGAAGTATCCCATTCACTTTCAGTGACTCAGGGCTACTTACAAAGAATTAAAAAAAACCAATATAAAAGAATAAAAAAACAGTACCTCCCCCTCCCAGGGACAACACACAATCAAATGAGCCACTTGATGGACTCTATCCCATTCTGGGTTCCATCTCATCCTAAACCACAATCCAGTCTTTGCTACGCAGTTGCAGGTTTCATGAGAGGGGCATTTTAATCTGCGGAAGCATTAAGATTCCCCCTTCTTGAATTTCTCTCTGTCTCTGTGGTGGGTCCTATAGACTTCCTTCTTTGGTTAAAAGATGTCTAGCAATGCCCTTTTTAGGATCAATAGTGCATGTACTAGTGCATGTGGAATGTTAGTTCATTTCCCCCTCCTCACTTGAGAGCCTTCCAAGGTTGAAAGGGGTTATGAAAAACACAGAACAAACATTGCAAGCATCTCCCGATATGACTGCTAATGGGTTTCCACTAGCTAGTCTCCTTCTAAATAGCCATAGTTCATTCTCAACAGTTTGCAAATGGATTTTCAAGATTGTTTTTTATTTCCCTTCCAAACACACTCAGACACAAACACATCTTATTTTCCAGGATGCTGTCTCTTGAGGAATGCGCTCTGTGCTGATTTTTCTTGATGCCTTTTCAGCCTTCAAAGCAACTGCCAGGGGAGGGGGAGAGGGGAAAAACATATAGAAAATAGATTTGCTTGTTAAGTAAACTAATGTAAGTGAGTATGAAAGACTCACTTTTGTTCTAAGATGGTTGAAAAAGAACTGTGTTGTTGACCCAGCCTACCTGCCGAGTAGGGTAGTGGCCTTTTTCTGGTGCCAGCTGAAATCATTTTGATGCTGCTTGTCTTACCTAACATCCCTTGTATTAAAAAGCTTGCATTGATGAATCCCAGCTGGGATATTTCTTTTGTGTTAAATGTTTGGTAGAAATGTATACATACAAATACACACACACACAGAAAAGCCAGTATTCCCTTCTCTGGCAGCAGAGTGTCGGCTGAAAACTTTGCTTAGGAAATATCCTTTTCTTTGTTTTTCCTAGTTTCCTATAGTTTCAGGTCTTTAAAACAAAGGTGGGCATGTAAGATAGTATATCAGTTCTTTCATGATCAAAACTATCCAAACAAACATAATCAAATTTAGCGCTGAGATGTTTGTAATTCTGTATTGTATTTGGATTCCTATTTTAGAATAAATGCTGGTATGTTTTGTGTCCTTTTGTAGGGGAAGGGGTAAAACATTTCATATTTTAATTAAATTGACCACAGATTGTCCTTGCTACAACCCAAGTAACAGTGACTGGCCTTATTTCAGAATTCAGCTGGATTGACCAAATCTTGGTTCTCAACCTTTTCTTCACCACAGTTATCTTTTGTGGCCATAGACCACGGCCATGAACCCTCAAGACTTCACTCAAGATTTAAATCAGAACATTTCTTCAAGCCTTCACGGCCCCCCCTGTGACAACATGTGGCTCCCCAGAGGTCTGTGGACCAGGGGCGGGTTGCTCACTTACCTCGCTACCGGAGCCATGCGCGCACAACTCCACGCTTTGGGGGCGCGCGCTCACTACACGCGTGTGCCCCCTCACGTGATTTTGCTTCTGCGCATGCGCGGAAGCAAAATCGTGCCGAAATCTCGTGAGGGGACACACGCGCGCATGAGATTTCAGTGCGATTTTGCTTTCACGCATGCGCGGAGGCAAAATCTTGCCGAAATCTTGCGAGGGGATGCGCACGAGAGAGATTTTGGTGCGATTTTGCTTCCATACATGCGCGGAGGCAAAATCTTGCCGAAATCTCAAGCGCGCGTGCGTCCCCTCGCGAGATTTTGGTGAGATTTTGCTTCCGTGCATGCGCAGAAGCAAAATCAACCCAAAATCACCAAGAAAAAATGGCGACACGCGTGGTGGACCGGCATAGAGGGCTCCGGAACGGTTGTGCAATCTGCCGCCCCCTACCGGAGATGCGCAATGGGCAGCTCCGGCAGGAACCCACCTCTGCTGTGGACCATAGGTTGAGAACCAGTGACATAGGTTACATCATCTATAGAAATATCATCTGTGTTTGAACTACTGTTCAGTACCACATTCTTTAATTTAATGCCCTTTTAACCTATAGTAAATTTCTGGGATTGTGGTTTTTAGAAATTACAGTATCACAAATATGTTTCAAAAATCTTTTTAATATGTTGCAAGAAGCTCCAACATGAATACCAAAAATGTAGAGAGGACAAAGAAAAAGCATGGACAGTAGCTGTCTTAGATCAATTACAGGGAACAGAATAGATCTGTCAGGTAGCATATTGGGGAACAACTTGCCACAATGGTAACCAGAGAAAGGTAAATATCTTTTGTACTCCATGGAGATGAAAATGCAGCTTTTATAAGGAAAATCAATATTTAAGGAAAGGGCAGAAACTCAGAATCTCCAGTTAAAAGATCTCAACAATGTAGGAAACCTTCACCTGAGTCCCTGTAGTGATGGGTGAATTGTCTGACTTAGCCACTGAGCATATGCATTAAATTAACTCAGACACTGGGATTTACAATCATACAATAATAACACACCCACACACTGGCCATACCTAACTAAGTTTCAGTAAGGAGAAGAGGTTAATTTTTAGCAGAAAAACTTTTTCTGATATTGTACAAAACAAATTTCTAGGTTGGGCATATGATTGAAGGGATCCCATTCCTTAACTCTGTGACTGAGATACTACACCATGCCAGCAACTCTTATACCTGGAGTAATAATATACAGTTTCTGATTTCATATAACACGAAGGACCTAATACAATAAATTACCCCATGTTCTGCTTTAATATGATAGCCTAGTTTGTACAATGTGCTAAGACAATGATGGATTTCCATTGCACCACAAATTGTCTAATTCAAATTCTAAAAACTAAAACTAGCCAATGTTTCTGTGTCCTCCAAACACTTGTATTTCACACTCAGCTCTAGTCAATGGAGCATAAAATTTTAGTGCAAAGCAAAATAGTTGCCATAGAGTTGTAGCCTGTTCTCTACTGCCTCAGAAGATTTTGATTATTAAGCAGCATAGCAGCTTCTGTTGTTTTTTGACTTG
Organism: Diadophis punctatus similis; assembly: GCA_023053685.1. Lineage (NCBI taxonomy): Eukaryota > Metazoa > Chordata > Lepidosauria > Squamata > Dipsadidae > Diadophis > Diadophis punctatus. The sequence continues at coordinate 17,259,104 of JALIGW010000003.1, forward strand.
ATTCAGTGTGTATCGGCTGCATTCCAGCTGTAACTGTTAAGTGGAGCTATTAAGAGAGAGAGAGAGAGAGAGAGAGAGAGAGAGAGAGAGAGAGAGAGAGAGAGAGAGAGAGAGAGAGAGAGAGAGAGCCCTCTCTTGCACCAGTTCTCCGAACTGCCTAAGCAATTTACTAACGGTTTGGGCGAACCAGTGAGAACTGGCTGCATTTCACCTGTGCCATGAGCCCATGTTCTGGAAGAATATTGGCAAAAGTTTATTATGTCAATGACTTGTTTTCCATTGGTAGACATCTGGAATGATAGCAGTGGATGTGGTTTTGGCATCCAGACAGGGTTTGGTACACATAATCTGTGGTGCTAAGCCTTCATAGAGGGTTTTGTAATGGAACACTTTCCATTTTAGCAGCTCTATAAAGTCTGCCTCTTTTTCTTGGAGGACTAAATGAATAGGGCTTGGATATTGCTAGGGTTGTCAGAGTTGAACAACATGGCTTACTATAGGAGTGGTTTGACTTACAATTGTCCTGTAGGGTTAAAGCTGCTTCTTTCCCCCACTGTTAATAGGTCCAGATAACATAATGCCACTGTCAACAATTTGGCTAAATACTGTATATTGTGAACTCTGCCAGTTTAGTGTCTTAAGACATTAGGTGCAACAGCAAAGGTTCAAGTTTCATTATACACCTGTAATCTTTCTCCATCCATCCCCCCCCCAAGATCTTTTCTTCTATTAATCATCACCCAATTTATTGCACACCATCACCTGCTTCCTGATAACTTGGGCACATCTGCTGCACATCTGCATCACTGACTAATGAAATATGGCAGAGATGAAAGTGAGAAAGGTTGGGGGTCTTTACTCCTATTCCATGAAAATGTCACACCAAGGGGGACCCCCTCCCTCCCCCTCCTCCCCTATCCCAATACTGGGTGTTTCATGTGGTGAAATTCACTCGGCATCTTTTGATAATATTCTGAGATGAAAGGAACTCCTCAGAAGGTAGCCAAGCTTACTTTCCAAAGCCTCCTGTTTTTACCCTCTGCATGAAGTCAGAGGCATTTTGGCAGTGCTTTTCTCTGTGTGTTTGATGAAAGAATTTGGAGAAAAAGGGAAAATGAATTGGAAATATAAATTACTTTGAAAAAGTTGTTGGAATGATCAAAGAGAAAACAAACATGGTTGTGCACCCACCCCTCTCCTAGAAAAATGAAATATCCTAGGAATATTATATAGAATATCCCTGGAAACATGCTTTAGGCAGACAAAAGACTCACACTTAGTAGCCCCCCACCCTTGCCAATGGGCCATTAAGGACTGGGCCCAGCTCACACATTCCTCCCACCTAGCCTGGAACAGTCTTCTACAAACTAAAGAACCTTAATAGGAATTGGAATATTCCTATTAAGAAAATAGGAATCCCAAAGCCCTTTCATTACACCACATGGGACCTGGTAAGATTCCATCAAACATGCCCCTGGGATTCAGGACAGCCCACAAGAGTTGCCCCAGCATGCCCCTGGGAGTATGACAGCCAATGGGATACATTTCTGTATAGGAACAGGAAACAGGAAACAGTTAGGGAGGGGCCCAAGAGAGAGTATAAAGCAAGGAACTCCCAGCATTTTGGCCCTTCTCTCCCTGGACCCAACATCTGAAGCATGTGATCCACCTTTTCGGTTCAGGAGCTCCTGCCATGTGCTCCTGTTCCTTTGTTCTTCATTAAACCTTCTTTCCAAGCAACTTCCATGAATCCAGTGTCTTTTTCCCCACTTGGAACTGAACCCAGAAGAATATTACTTCCAACAATTGCATCTGGTGGGATTCTAGAGAGGGTCAATCAGTTCCAAAGTAGATAGTCCATTGCTCTCTGTGCCAAAGTAGTCTTTTGTTGGCGTGGCATAAATGCTTATTTTGGGACTGTAATCCTGCACATTGGAAGAAGCCCCACTAAAACTCTATAGGACTTAGTTCTGAAACGACATGTCTTGGATTGATAGTGTAGTTATTTTAGACTGTAACACTAGTAGCCTTATTTTTTAAAAAATGGGGGGGGGAGAAGCTAATTTTGAAAAAAAAACATTTTTATAGACAATTGGAACTGATGTTGTAATTGTTGCAAGATTCAGCCTTTACACTATGTAGGTGGTTTCTGCTAGAAATAGGAAGGACTAGCTGCTTATGAATCGGAGTCTTCAAAAAATGTAAATCTAACCCCCACAAAGAGTGAGCTGCATTGATTCACCAGGCCACATAGTAGGTGATACAGAATATGCATGGCCACAAATCACATGCCTGGTTTTTCTTTTTAAAGAGTCAACGAGCAGATGAAATAGGCTATGCTACATTGAAAAATTGTGTGGCTTTTGTTCCTGTGTTATGCCTGAAAGTATTGCAGAAAGTACTGCAGAAGGCTAAAGCGCAAAAAAGAAAAGAAAAGAAAAAGAAAAATAGAAAAGAAAAAATATAAAGAAGTGACTTCAGAACTTCTTTAGAGCAGTAATAAATACAATTGTAGATTTGTTCCTTCCTCTAACGTTGCATTGTGACTCTCTTCTTGCTAATTCATCCTACTTCATTGTCAAAACCATAGATCACACGTTCATTTTTTTCTGTTGTATGCAAAGTCCATAAAGGGTTTTCAGTCAGCAATAAGTATAGACACTGTCTTTTCTCTAACCAGACAGGTCAACTTGGCCATCATAGCAAGTTCTATCCTCTTTACTGACCATTCAGTAAAGACCATTCAGTAAAGACCATTGCAGATTGCCATTTTTTTCATCTTTGTGCATACAATAATACTACTGCAGTTATCATATATAAAAAATATGCCGGCTGCTTGCAATATGGCAGTTCGAATCTCACCAGGCTCAAGGTTGACTCAACCTTCCATCCTTCCGAGGTCGGTAAAATGATTGTTGGGGGCAATATGCTGACTCTGTAAAACCGCTTAGAGAGGGCTGTAAGGCATTGTGAAGCGGTATATAAGTCTAAGTGCTATTCCTATTGCTATCCTTACCCAAGAGATTGATTTGCTTTCTTACTGATTTTTGAATATTTGCATTTCTAATATCTATTCATTTCCGTAGTGATAGGACCTAATTACACGATTTGAGGCAGAGAGAGGGAAAGTTGGAGAGATACTCAATTAGACAAGTCATATTCTATTGTTTTGCACATTGTTAGCTGTATATGATTGAAAACATTAATAAACTATTAATGAAAAGAATTTCAGTCTTGCTGACTTATTTTCACATTATATTTTCCACCACAATATAATTTCCCCCCCAAAGCATCTGAGCACACTGTGCTTATAAGACAGAAATTCCACACGTTTTGCAATCATGACTTTTAGAACATACTGGTAATCAGTGTTTTTTTTAAAGATGTCGCTATGTTCTCCTTGCCTAAGAATGCATAATATTTTAAAGGCAATGGAGCCAAGATCCTAAAATGAAAGTCTGATTTTAAACCTCTCCATCAGGAGTGGGTTCCTCCCAGTTCGGACCGGTTTGCCCGAACCGGTAGTGGCTCGCTGGTGATGTCACAATGACATCACTGAACCAGATCGGTCGATGCCGGTCTGTGGGCGACACCATCTTTTTTTTGAATTTTTTACAATTTTTTTTGATTTTTTTGAATTTTTTTATTTTCTTTTTTCTTCTGATCATGCGCAGTAGCCGAGTTCTGGCACTGTGCATGCAGTCACCATCTTTTTTTTTGGCTTTCCCCCCTGGCTTTTTTGTTACTGCGCAAAGCGCGCCTGCGCCTATGCAGCATGGGAGGGAGCGAACCGGCAGCGAGGTAAGTTGGAACCCACCCCTGCTCTCCATCCATGCATTAACTGTTGGAGCAAACTATCAGAGATGACATTACAACATAAATTGTATTCAGCTGTTATTTCAGGAAGAAAGCTATCACTATGAGTCTGGGCAACATTTTTGAACTTTTTCCAAAACAGAGGTTTATTGGGATTGTGCTTGGCCATTTCTTCTGTTCTTCAGCCAAACACAGCATGGCATATTTTGCACTGTCCACTCACCTGGGCAGAGAGCTCATCTGCAGTAAGGCATAATTTATTGCTCTTCAAAGTGTATCCTCAAAATCATATTTTATTTATTTATTTATTTATTTATTTGGTTTTCTTATATGCCGCCCAACTCCCGTGGGACTCAGGGCGGCGTACAGCAGAGAAAAAAATACAAGAACAACCAATAAACATTGAATTAAAATCAAATATAAAAATTAAAAACTACAATATTAAAAACCATCCAACAACCAGACATACCCGGGGGAGAGCTCAGATGGATTAGGCTCTGTCCCCGCCTGCAGGAAAAGCCATGTCTTAACGGCTTTTCGGAAGGCCAGCAGGGTGGGGATGGTTCGGGTCTCTGGAGGGAGTTGGTTCCAGAGCGCGGGGCCCGCCACAGAGAAGGCCCTCCCCCTAGGGCCCGCCAGCTGGCATTGCTTGGCTGACGGGAGCTGGAGGAGGCCAACTCTGTGGGCCCTAACCGGTCGGAGGGAAGTATGAGGCAGAATGCAGTCCCGGAGATAACCTGGTCCTAAGCCATGAAGGGCTTTAAAGATGATGATCAACACCTTGAATTGGACCCGGAGACTGATGGGCAACCAGTGCAGCTGGCGGAGTATAGGTGTCACGTGGGTGTACCTTGGCACACCCACCACAGCACGCGCAGCCGCATTTTGCACCAACTGAAGTCTCCGGATACTTTTCAAGGGTAGCCCCATGTAGAGCGCGTTGCAGTAGTCCAAGTGGGAGGTGACAAGGGCATGAGTGACCATAAGTAGAGCCTCCTTCTCCAAGAATGGCCGCAACTGGTGCACCAGGCAAACCTGTGCAAAGGCCCCCCTAGCCACAGCAGTAAGATGATGGTCCAATTTTAGCTGTGGATCTAGGAGGACCCCCAAGTTGCGGACCTGATCCGAGGGAGTCAGTTTGGACAATTGAATTTGGACAATTCTTTCATGGTACAGGTATCAAGAAAGGGATTCTCAATGCAGATTGGTAGCAGATCTCTATATACAAAGCAATTGTAAAATTTGAGAAGGGACTACTTGAATAGACAGAAGATAACACATGGTCAGCTTTAACCACAAATCCAACTGGAAACAAATTTTTAATAAAGCTAAGTCTAAGAACACAATACAATTCCTAGAAGCCTGGCTTTCTGATAGATGAGCCATTAACTGACACATAGAGATAAACATAGTCTACAAACTAGTTAAATAACAAAGGCCCAAGAAAGATGCAAACAGTTTGGAGGGATATCCTTATCCTACACCCAGCAACCAGTTTATAAGGGAGAACCAACAAAGTAGGTAGAAACAATCTATACAGCAAATCAAGCCAGGGAGATCAATCAGAACCAAGCACATAAACTCATCAAGACAGGTATGACAAGTTGCCACACATAAAAAGCCTGAAAACCTCCGTCCTTTGTGTCAAAGCATTGACATTGTTACATAAAAAAGTAATGAAATTTTTGAAAGAAAACCAAGCTCAATGAATACCAAGCTCTCCATAAATGCATACAACCTGTAATAAAGATGAACTTTGTGTGTTATGCTCCCAGTGTATTTTATTTAGTTCTTCTGAGGAAAATGTGACATTTTTCTTTTTAAAAAACCCTGTCTTGTGGCAAATGGGGCAAGGCAACAATTGTTAGGTATTTTTGTCGTTGTTTCCAGTATTTTATATTTTACAGCAATGAAGACAATCATAAATTAACTCGAACTGTTTTTGAGGATTTGTTGCAGTGTCAAAGGGACTTCCATCAGCCAAGGAGGAATCTGTTATAAATTATTATATTTGTGCTTCTCTCTCAAATTAAGCTGTTTATTGTATCTTAGCTCTTTGAATATAAGGATATAGGAGCTCAGTAGCCATCAGATTTTAATTTAGCTAAAATCTTTTAATGTTCCACTGTTAGTTTTCATATTCAAAATCTATGGGCTTTTCCAGCATGTGTGTTTAGCATCTTAAAAGTTTTGGACAGCCCCACTGATACTGAGAAATAGTCTGCTGACGTTAAACAGGCAGCTGAAGGTGCATTGCTTTTCCTAACATTGATCAATGAGCAGAGCAGCAGAGGAATGGAGGAAATTTTGAGTTCGGAGAACCGGTAAATACCACCTCTGACTGGCCCCATCTATTCTCTGCTTCCCAGCTGATCGGGAGGAAATGGGGATTTTGCAGTAACCTTCCCCTGGAGTGGGGAGGGAATGGAGATTTTATAGTATCCTTCCCCTGCCACGCCCACTAAGCCACGCTCACCAAGCCACACCACACCCACCGTGCCACACCCACAGAACCGGCAGTAAAAAAATTTGAATACCACCACTGGTATTGAAGGTCACTGAAAAATCCAACTGGATCAGGAGACGTTCAGTATCCTTGCCAGAAGAAAATAATCTACAAAAGCATTTATTACTGTATCTGTCCTAGGCCTGAATTCTGACTGATTCAGGACCAAATAACTGGTACAAAGTACTCTTACCATTTTGGGGGGACAACATTTCTGTGCAAGGAGATCCTGAATCATTTTCCAGCAATGCCTGCATGACGTTGAAGCACCTATAGGCAGCTTTAACATCAAGGAAGACAGAATTAGCTTGATGTAAAATATCTACATGTAGAAGATTGCCCTTCCGTATGCCAAAGGTGTCCTCAGATACCTTCAATGATCATTTCTAAAACTCTTTGCTCTCACATGAAAGTGAGAACAAATGTCTATTGCAGTCCCAGCAACCTACATGAGAAAAAGAAGCACCTACTGGGCCAGTAGGCCCAGATCTGGGAATCCATCGATCCATCCATACCTGTCTATGGTGACAGAAACATCCGCACAGTGTATTTAAATGAAATGGCCGACACAGCATGATGACCCAAGCCCAATGCATTTTGAACATGTGCATGGAGGCACATTAAAAAGGGGTTGTGCTTGGCTTGCGACATCACGTTTGCCATCTTGCCCATTTTGACCTGTGCTCAATGGATGCTCTATTATGCTCTATGGATTAGACACAATGAAGACTTAAATCCTGGGTTCCTTTTTCCTCACCCTTATGATGCGAAGGAGTGAAAGATGCCTTTTTTCTTCAGGTTATTTATTATGACCACCTCCATAGCATCTCCATAACAAACTTCTTTGGTTTCAGCCTTCTCTCTTCCCAACTTCACATTTTCAACCCTCACCTTCTTGATAGTTTCTTTAGATATTCTTTAGATATTCAGGACTGTTTGCATAGCAAATCTTTCAAGATTAACGTGTCTTATGAAATCAGCCCATTACTTCCCTTGAGATGAGCATGATGCTACACAGTTTTGTCCTATCCTTTCCAACCATAAGTTCTGTATTAGATAGTCTGCTTTAGATTTCAGATGTTTCCATTATCAGGTTGTCTGCTTGTGAAGCTGATCTCAGCCAAGATATGAAGCAGTGTAAAGGCTTCACACTACAATGTCTGTGCACGAGTCTTTCGGATTCCAGCCTAGAGAATATGACAACCTTTGCAGCTTGAGGTTTGTCTTATTGGCTGAACATGTCCTGACCCTTTCTCAGCAGGATTGTCTTGGCCCTACAGAAGAACAATGATTATTATTCTTTGGAAAAACAATTCAACTTCAGTACCATGGTACCACAGATAATAGAAATGTGTTAATGTATGAAAGTTGGACTAAAACACAAAGAGACAAGGAAGAATTCGTCAAAGACACTCTCTTGGTGGGATGCCTGTGCCAATAGCTCCAGGTCTTTGCCATAAAAGCCTAAATCACATGGAATCATCTTTAAAAGTTATTGTTTCTGGTTTTATTCCATTCTCACTACTTTCTTGGTCAGACAGAAACCAGACCCCAGATAGTTTCATCTAAAAAGTGTTGCTCACGCTAGCAACCGCTAGCCATGAGAACAAGAAAATGCAATGTGTTTTGGAACAAAGAAATTAGAGGGATACTACAGTAACCAGCAACAAAAAAAACAATTTAGCTTTCTCCAAAAAGGAGCCCTATGGATCTAAAATCTGTAGAAGTCAAGATTGCAGTATGAGATAGAAAAATGCTAAAAATAGGAGTTTTCTGCCTTGTTTTTCATTTCTGGTTTTGTATGTATTAGGGACAACATACTTACAATACAAAATTCAGAATAAAATGTTGGTTTATGTGATGGTAAAACCTTGCTTTCTACATCTTTTATTAAGCCAATGGGAAGGATTCTATGCCTGATCTGTGCCATCCTTCAGCTTTGATTGTGCTGATTGGAGCTATTGGAAGTTGTAACTCAGCAACATCTGAATTGTAGTTGGCTCCATATCACCCCTAGTAAATCTCCCAACAGATTTCTTTTGTAGATATTTGTAACTGCAGGAATCAATGGCACTTTGTTTTCCAGCTCCTTAAGTCAATGCAAATTCAAGCATATAATCCAGAAATATAAACCTGCCTGACAAACTGGCCAAGCGAAGCAAGGTTATTAAACAGTGTCATTATGGCTATTATGGCTTTGTGGAGTTTGTCTCATACCCAGGTCTGAATCCTGATCGAAAGGATCCAGATAATCTGCTTTGTCCAAGACCCTCTGAAGCTGTTGTACAACTACCTTCCCCAAGAAAGGGATGTGAGATACTGGATGAAAATTATTGAGTATGGTGGGATCCAGCAATGGCTTTTTGAGGAGGGGTGAATCAAGTCCTCTTCAAACAGTAAAAGGACAATGCCTCACTCAAAGAACTTCCCTGTAGTTTCAATCCAGTGGTTCTGGTCTTGCACTCAAGCATTTAGCAATCAAGTCCATTCCATTCTTTATATGCCAAACATTTTAGATATCTAAAAACTTCTATCACATCTCAGTTTTCTTCTGATGAAACATACTGATTCCTTAAATTGTTTCTTGCAGGACCAGAGGTGGGTTCGGACCGGTTGGGACCGGTTCACCCAAATCAGTAGCAATGGTTTGTCACGATGATGTCACAGAACCAGTTCGGTCGGTGTCGGTCTGTGTGCGCCGCCATCTTTTTTTTGAAATTTTTCGGTATTTTTTGGGGGGGGGGATTTTCCCCCCTGAATTTTTTCTGGATTTTTTTTTCTTTTGCACATGTGCAGAAGCTGGGTTTCCGGAACTGCACATGCATCACCATCTTGTTTTCGCCTTTTGGGGGGGGGATTTTTTTGGATTTTTTTTGCCACTGCGCATGCAGAGGGGCCATGCGGTGCGGTCACAAGGTGCGGGAGGAAGCGAACTGGCAGAGAGGTAGGTTAGAACCCACCCCTGTGCAGGACATAGTTTCCAGTTTCTCTCATCATCTTGGTAGTCTTCCACTGAATTTACTTCATTGATAAGTGGCAAGAGCTAATGGAAACAATTTAATTTCAACATGCATAATTTTTTTTAATTATACATTTAAACAATACATTCAAGCTACTGTGTATTTAATTAGAAGAAACCTACTCATCATGCAACACAGTATCTCAAAAAGCAGTGAATTAGTCACAATTCACTAGCTTAAGGGTTAAATTGAATACACAAGATAAACCTTTCCAGCTGTAGAAGCTCTTATTTTAACTGGGGACTGTCTACTAAGCTGGTGAGTGAATATTTTCCTAGACAAACCTGACTAAAGTAGTAGTAGTTTTGCCTCAACTTGACAGAACTTTGTAATATGCGTGTCTGGAAACTAGAATAAAAAGGATAAAAATGTAAATGTTTAGCACTTGGAAGCATTGTAGGAGGAGAGGTATGTTAGGATGGTAGCCAAAAATCAGGAGGATTCTGGTAGCACCTTTTCAAACTAACAAATGTTATTAAAAGGCATACTGTTTTATTAAAAGGTATAAGAAAGCAATGTCTTCTTTCCCTTTAGCTTTAAACTTCAAACTGGAATTGTATGCTCCACAGATGAATACTGTAAACATACTCTCATACACCTGGAGATGCTCGATTTAAAGAGACTTTCATGAATTCCTTAACAAAAGCCAACACAAGTTTCTGGCTTTCATCAAACTTGCTCTGATCTTCAGCCAATGAAATAATGGGAGGTAGAACTGGAGTTCAAGATATTACCAGCTTATAAAAATGTGAAAGTTTGTTAAACACAATCCTTGAAAGTCAACATTTTTTGGGTATGCGTAGCCAAAGGTCTTTGAGAATATAAGAATCTAAGGCCTACCGAGTCACATCAAGGCCTCTCTAATCCTGCATGGTAAACAACCAGATGCTAATGAAAAACTATAGGATATGAGATAAGTAGTACTCTTTCAAAATATTTATTATATGAATACAATATTTCTAACATAATATCTAACATAAATACACATAGTATTAATAAAATCATATTTAAAATCAAGCATTATTAAAATCAATAAGCATAATTGCCTCTAATGTAATTGTCAATAAAGGTAATGGAATTTAGTTCAGGTGATATCATTAAGAAATGACCTCACAGTTACGTAGCCATAATAGCCAACAACTTTATGGAACTAATATAAAACTGTTTATTTGTCTGTTAATAGTTTAATCACAATGTCTGGGTTTATATGTCATCTTTACATGATAAGGAAACCTGGGCCATTCCTTATTTATCAAATTGGTATGTTATCAGTTTCATTGCAATTCATTGTATTGTGGTTTGTAGAACCTACTTATGGCTTAGTGTTATGTGTATAGGATCACTTTTGCTTGTTCAGTTATTATTTGTGCACTTTACAGTATTTACATTATAGATTTACTGTAAGCTCCCTAGAATTCTCTTATCAGGCACGGGGGCAGAAAACTAATGCTTCAAAACAAACCCTTTTTAAGATCAGGAAATTAACATCCAAGAAGAATCTCAAAGCAACACACCTATATTCTGAAAGAATAATTACCACAATTGGATAGTCAAGTATGTATCTGTGAAACCAGTGTAGATCAATGGATTAGACTTAGAATAACTTTATTGTCACTTTGAATGTACACTAATCATCATACCTTAAAATGAAATTTTGTTGCATACAGCTCTCAAAGGGTCTCCACCTCCAATATACACTATTGTACACTATTTTGTAAACATGACAAAATAAATACAATACAATACATTACATTACATTACAATACAATACAATACAATACAATACAATACAATACAATACAATACAATACAATACAATACAATACAATACAATACAATACAATACAATACAATACAATACAATACAATATTATGCATATATCCACATATATTATATGACACGGAGAAACAACACAGTCTAGTTTGGATGTATACATGTACAGTACATGGTGAGAAAAAAGAATCTTGCGAGTTTACCAGACAGATGGCATCAGTGGTGGGCTGCAGCCGGTTTGCATCGGTTCGCGCGAACCGGATGCTAAGATTCTGCTTAGTTCGGTGAACCGGCAAATCCCACCACTGGGTGGCCCCGCCCCCCATGCCCATGCCCCGCCCCCTGCCATTGCCATTCAGGGTGGGAAAGCTGCAGGGGCCTGACTGAGAGCCGCGATAATCAGCTGGGAGGCTGTGAAAGTGTGAATTAACCTGCAGCGCTGATCAGCTGGGAGGCCACCACCCCCTGCAGCCCAAAAGAAGACCATGTGACCACCAGTTTAAAAAAAAAGTTCAGTCAGACCTTCCAACTTTGCGAGATCTTCCCCCCCTCCAAGAAGTTGGAAGGTCTGACTGAACTTTTTTTAAACTGGAAGTCACATGGTCTTCTTTTGTTGCCCTGCAAGCAGGAGAACAGGGCTGGAAGGCAGTTTAGTCAGGCCCCAGAATGGGATGGGGTGGGAGTGATGATTTTGCATTATCATTGGTCTGGGACGGGGTGGAAATCAGGATTTTGCATTATCATTGGTCTGGGATGGGGTGGAAGTGAAGATTTTGCATTATCATTGGTCAGGAATGGGGTGGAAGTGAAGATTTTGTATTATCATTGGTTTGGGATGGGGTGGAAGTGATTGCAATGTGTTTTGGAACAAAGAACAAAGCATTATGATTGCTCATAAGTAAGTAAGAACCAGTAAAAGAGGAATGGAAAAATCCCTATCTGTAGATCAGCATTTTTTAGTCTTGGCAAGTTTAAGATGGACGAACTTCATGCTGCCTTGGGAATTCTGGAATTGAAGTTCATGCACCTTAAAATTGCCAAAGTTGAGAAGGATGGGTCTACACTACATTTTAGGATTTTCCATTCCTGTTTTATTTAGAGTTTGGTGCAATTAAATAAATCAGTTGTGGTTTCCCTAACAAATAGTGATTAAAGCAATATGAACCATTACTGGACTTTTTGTGAGAAACTGAAATTAAAAGTTGATCTGGGCTTTGATGATTAGATATGGGATTATGGAAATAATGTAGACAAATGTTAATCTTAGAGTAAGAGTTTGATATATTTTTACTTATACTGTATCTGTACCAAAGAAAGTTGGAAGTCATTCTTTTTCGGCTTTCCTTCTATTCCTCTTTCTTTCTTACACTTTTACTCTTTTTCTTTCCTGAGCCTTTTCTTTTTTCAAATCTGTTTTTTATTCGTTTATCCCTTAGCTTTGTATTATTTTTTGATGTATGAATGATCAAATACTCAGCCATTATAATTCTACATTCCTTATTTATAGAAATCATATCAAGATTTAGGATGAAATCCACTGGGAGCCATCTCATGTAAGGCAGACTCTGAATCTCTCTAACCAAAAAATGTTTATCGATAGAAAAGAATATTTGTAGCTCAGGGTTGAACTGTGGGGTCCTTGGTGCTCTCCGAGGTTGATGGTTTTCTTGCAGATGTTTCATTACCAAACTAGGTAGCATCATTAGTAGTAGAAGGGAGTGGAATTTGCTCTTATTTTCATATACTAGTGGATTACCCTGTCAGTGTTGATCAGTTGCTTCACAAACAGTGTTTTGATTGGTGCCAGGTCTCTACAGCCTCAGGCAGAGAAGGTTATTCTCTGCACCCCTCCCTCAAATGTTCTTTAAAATACAGAGTTTCCCAGCATTCCTTTAGGAACCTCCAACATGCAAACTGTGGTTTCTCATCCTAAAATGAATCCACTTTACCTGGAGCTTCAAAATTTGCTGTTTGCTGGGAAGATGTGTAGCTAAAAGTCAGTCTACATTTAGTGTACATCTGACTTTGGGGATATTTCTTCATAATCAAAGAAAACTGTATTTTCTGGGCAGTTCACACCCCTTGCTCGCTGAATCTGGATGTCACAAAGCAAAGCCCACATTTTGTAATTAACCCCTGTGCCCCGTTTTGACTGGCAGAGTGCTGCAGGAGACTGAGTGCTATCACACCCCCTGGCCATGCCCACCCACCCATGCCCACCCAGTCATTAGGGCAGATAACCGGTTGTTAAAAAATTTGCAGCCCACCACTGGATGGCATAGGAAACAAAGCTGTTACAGAATCTGGTAGTCCTGCTAGACATACTTCGAAACCTTCTCCCAGAGGGGAGCAACAGAAACAGACCATAAACTGGGTGTGTGGCGTCTCTAACAATGCTTTGAGCTCTAAGCGCATAGCGCTTATAAGCAGTATCCTGAATAACAAGAAGCGAGCTTCCTATAATCTTCTCGGTTTAATAATCTTCTCGGTTTAATCCATTAATGAATGGATTCACTTAGTAGCATTTGATAAGTTTTTGCCTTTTGGAAAGTCTATTTAAAAGAGTTAGCATGAGGATTTGATTGGCAAAATTCATATATCCTGGTCTCACTTCCTTGAAGAAAAGATAGGATGTAAATCTTTTAAGTTAAAAGACAAATTTTAAAAGAGTTTTATTGAATGCTGTAACAGTCTCTTCTGATTTGATTTTTCCAGTTATATTGAACTGCAACTCAAATAATCATTAATCGGCAATGGAAGGTATGGTCTTCCATCCATATCAGTATGTATTGGTTAAGATAGTTGGTATTGCTTGGCTCTTTATTTCCTTTAAAAGCAGATACTTCTGCCTTGAAGTAATGTTTGGAAAGTGTAGTCAAGTGGATGACAGTGAACAAACAAACCTTAAAGCTGACAAGATAGGGAAGAAAATCTGTGAAAGGACATTTGTTGCTGGAGGCAAATGAGATTATTACTCTGCTGCCTTGCTTAAGTTGATAAATAATGTGAAGCATTACTGGATCCAGCCTACTTTTTGAGAAGTCACCTGCGGGATTTACGGCTTTTTAAAAAACAACCATTTTCAATCATAGAGGCCTTAGACCGTAGTTATAAGACATAAGCAGGTAAGTAAGCAAGCTGTGATTTTGGGTGAAAAAAGAAGCAGCTTGAGCATCAGGTACCAGCTGCTGGCTGGCTGGGGAATGCTGGGAGTTGAAGTCCACACATTTTAGAGCTGCTAAAGTTGTGTACTCTGGAATCCCCTTAGCTCGCTTCCTTTTTCATCACCTTCTATTGATTGGTTGTTGTGAAGATGTATTGGTACCTGATTGTATTTTCCATTTCTCCTTCTCTTCCTTTCCCACCCCCTTTATGTCAAAACTGTAACTCTGAGGCTGGCTGGGATTATCTTTTCTGTTACTTATGGTACATCTTTTAAAATTTCCCTCCTTTTTAAATAAAAGGCATTTATAAAATAATGCAATGCCAGGCAAAACCCATTGACAGCCACCAGGGGGCAGTACTGCTGTGTCACCTGCTTTCAAATTCTTGCTAATTTAAAAGGACATTGCCAAGAGCTCTCTGCCTCTTTTCCGTTGCTGTTCTTCATGGTTCTGAGAAGGCTTTTCAGAAGATTGAAAATAGTTTTCTCTGCTGTACTATTGATTTTCCAATAGACTAATATAGTTTGGTATGTGCAGTTCTGATCTCTTCTATTCCACTTTCTCACACAACCGAAGGAAAGAAAATAAATCATTTTCATTTAGTTAGCAAGTAAGTTATCTCAAAATGAAGGCATTTTAACTTTAAAGGTGATTATGAAAAAAACTAAACTAGCATAAAGTCTCTTGGATTTATTTATGTACTAGTAGCTGGATACCCGTGCTTCGCTACAAAACTGAACTCCTTAGCATTCAGTAGAATGTCTAAACTCCCAGCCCGCAGGCCGGATAACTCATGTGCTGGCCACGCCCACTGGCAGTTGGAACAGAGTTCTTTTCAGGTGGGGAGGGGAGTAGAATGTCTAACTCCTTAGCATCAGAGCGTGTTAATAATAATATAAGAAATAACTAATGATCTGATGGTCATTTTGAAAAATCCTTTCTTAGCGAGCACCTAGAAGCCAAGAGGAACATACGTGCCAAGTTTCAAGTTTGTAGGCTTTATGGTTCTGGAGATTTCATGATGATGCATGAGTGGTATTTGGCTTTTATATATATAGATTAAAATCAGAACCATTTTTTTACAGATCTTTCTTCTGACTCCACCTTCAACGAAATTTCATTTAATGTATGCTGATTTTAGTGTACATTCAAAGCAGGGGTGCGTTCTACTTACCATCCCCACCGGTTCGCATCGCGACGGAAGTGCACATTTTGCACGTCCCTTCCTGGAAAATAATAAAAAAATAGCTTCTACACATGTGCAGAAGCAAAAATTAGCTCCTGCACATGCGCAGAAGCAAAATTCAAGATGCCGGTGCCCACGGACCGGCACCAACAGAACCGGCTCTGTGATGTCATCACCGGTTTACTAACAGTTCTAAAGAACCTGTTAGAACCAGTAGGAACCCACCTCTGATTCAAAGTGACAATCAAGTTATTCTAATATTCCTGTCCTTTCATTATACTGACATCTCTTCAGCAGACTGCAGCTTGCATGACTCCCCAGGTTTTCATCAAATCTGCATGCTTATCCCAAAGGTGCTTTTTCAAGAGGCAATTGGACTTTTTGGTGTTTCTTTGAAGACGTTTTGCTTCTCACACACTAAAAGAATGCAAATGACCAGCTGTCTGCAAGGAGTATAAATCCTTCCATTCCCCACCATCCAGTCAGAGCTTAAGAAGCTTCTTGGATGAGAAGCAAAACGTCTTCAAAGAAAAACCTAAAAGTCCAGTTGCCTCTTGAAAAAGCACCTTTGGGACAACCATGACCTGGATGACTGAGAATCTCTATAGACATCTGCATGCTTATTTGGATAAAAAGAAAATCCTGTCACTTTTTACATGTATCATACATGTGACTCATGTAAAATAAAGTGGGGAGGCTTTGAAGATGCAATCCTGGTCACTATCTTGACTTTTTTATATATCCCCTTTTGACCACATGGAAGAAGGGAGGAAGAAGCAAGGCACAAAGTGAATGGGGTTCTTTCTCCAATGGCTTCAACCCCAATCAGATCCCTGGGGTTGGCTGGGGAATAAAAAACAAACCAAAGTGGCAGAACTGTCAGTATTCCAGTAGGCTAAAATTCCTGTGAAGATAGCTGTTCCTCAGCTGACCAGACCATTCTTGATAATCTCCTGTAAGCCAGGATAAATGTCAGTCGACAAGAGACTCGACGATTCCATTAATCTCCACTTACAATGATATCTTTGTTGTCTGGATACAGTGGTCTCCAACCTTGGCAACTTTAAGACTTGTGGACTTCAACTCCCAGAATTCCTAAGCCAGTGTGCTGGCTGAGGAATTCTGGGAGTTGAAGTCCACAAGTCTTAAAGTTGCCAAAGTTGGAGACCCTCTGGAATACTTTACTATTTTCTAGCAGACACATGCATTCTGTTATTGATTCCAGGCATCACTCGTTCATCGGATGTAAAGGAGAAGTCAATTTTGTTCAGCTCTTTAACCCTGACTTAGATATTTACACTTGGATGACAACAGATCTCTGCTGGTCTGTCTCTTATATGCACTCACCTCTACTACTTATGTCCCTGCATTTGCTTTGTCAGCCAGAAAAGGGTGAAAGCAGGTTCCATTTGCATTTGACTAAAAGTAAGTCAGGCATGGGTAGCCAAGTATTCTACTCCCCCTTCTGTAAATATAAATATCCTGTTAGGGCTTAAAGACTGTGTTCAGGTTGACAAATGCTGCATGCGCTTCCTTTATTTATTCAACCTATGTGCTGAATATGTTTTAAGGAAAGCTGGTTAGGAAGAAAATGAGTGTGGTTTTAAAATTGGAGGAAGAAACATCAATTACTTGCACTATGCTGATGACATTTGTTTAATAGCCAAAAATGCACTGGATCGACAAGCTCTAGTCATAAAAATCAAGGAGTATGGTGAAAAAAAATGGGATGGGTAATATATATATATAAAGAAGTTCAAAATAATGCCAACGAGCAGAACAACCATCCTTAGAATCGACAATGAAGAGATTGAAGTGGAAGTTAGCTTTTGATTTTCTGGATCAAGCATTAACAGTAAAGGAACCAGCAGAAAGAAATACACTGCAGACTGGTACTTGGTAGAGCAATCATGAAAACCTTGAAAAAGATATTCAGATGTGATGTGTCTATACCTACAAATATCAGAATTACTGCAAGGCAGAGTATTCCCTGTAACACTCTATGGAACCAAAGTTGAATGTTGAAAAAACTAAATAGGAATGTTGGTTCTTTTAAACTTTGGTGTTGGAGAATATTCTTGAGTATACTATGGACAGCCAAGAAAACAAACCAATGAACCATCAAACTAATTGACTCAGAGTTCTCGCTAAATTGTGTAGTGCTGTGTGTCAATTTCCATACAGCCTCACTTCACAAGAATCACTTAGTCTGCCTTCTCATTCCATTCCAGATGAGCTTTCCAGAATATTACAATGACTGATGGTGGAGACTGGAGAGAGTCACTGAAAATCCAGGAAATCAAAAGGCTACTTCCATCATTCGGCACCAAGTTAGTGTAGCAGAAGAGACTGAACTGGAAGGTGGGGTTAAACATGTCATCAGTTTAGAGTCATTGCATTGTCACAAAAGGCCTAAGTCCAACCCCCTGTGAATTCTGTTGACCCTTATCTAGTGCAATTTAGCTATGACCATTAGTTGACTAGATTTTTGTATTAAAGGTAGCAATAATAAACTCTTCTGTGGTTTGAACGCAATGAATGCTTCTGGTAATTTGCCCCTGCCATTAAGTTTCCATTGATGAAAGCAATTTCACTGGTCATACCAATTCTGAAACTATGGTGATATTGTCATCTGCTGGCCTAAATTGTTCTCTTTCATACATGGGATTCTCTTGTTCTCTTATTCTCTATCATAATTAATTATTACACACACACACACACACACACACACACACACACACACACACACACACACCTCAATAATATAGAGCAGAAATGTTGCACCCGTTTTGTAGTGGAAAGATAGATAAGTGATTGCCTGATACATAGTAGCAATAGCAATAGCACTTAGATTTATATACTGCTTTACAGTGCTTTACAGCCCTCTCTAAGCGGTTTACAGAGTCAGCATATTGCCCCCAACAATTTGGGCCCTCATTTTACCCACCTCGGAAGGATGGAAGGCTGAGTCAATCTTGAGCCTTGAGGTGAGATTTGAACTGCCAACTTGCAGGCAGCCGGCAGTCAGCAGACGTAGCCTGCAGTACTGCACTCTAACCACTGCTGTGGCTCTAGACTTTGAAAGAATGAACAGTCATTGTTGGAAGAAATAATGTTATCTGAGGAAAAATAAGATTAATAGTACAAAACAACAAGGACCAATGATCAGAACTTATTAAAATACATTTCAAAATATGATGCATTTTCAGCAATACAACAGCTTTACAATTTAGCATATCATATATATCAGCTCATATGATTGGAAGTTGAATGTTACTTTACTACTAGAGAGCCAGTGCGGTGTAATGCTTAGTGTGTTGGACTAGCACTGCTCATGAAGGAAACCCAGGTTCACATCTATTCTAAGCCATGGAAACTTTCTCTGTGTCAAAACTATAGGGCTGTTGTTGTATAGGGGAAATATGGGAGGAGGAAAGATTGTGTATTCTTGAGCTTCTGATGGAGAGATACTGTAGGTTATAAATCTAACTAGCAGTGGGACTACTTCCTGTAGTGTATATATAGGGGAAGCAAGGTTAGAGAACCCGGGCAGGTTCTGTGGCCCATGTTGTTCTATGCTACAACAAAGGGATGGATAAATGGGTTCAAAGGGACAACCATGAAGCTCTACTCTTCCTGCCTCTTCACCATTTTCAGATAATGGCGGTGATTCATTTGTTCAAATTGTACAGCCAACCTCAGTCGAGATGGAGCCATTTCATTTATGATTTATAAAAGGGCTAATAATCTCCCCAAGGCATCTCACAAATAGAGAGGCAAGCTCTTAATTTTTAAGTTTAGGAGGAAACCTGAATTGTGGGTAAGATTCCAAGAAAAGTAAAATATTTCCCTGGTTTTGGGTCGAATCACTTTTCCTTGTGCCAAAATACTGGAAATAGTACCTTCCGCTAAACTCTTATTTTAGTGATTGAGCCAATAAATGTTGGGTTTCTTATAACATTTGGCAAGGACTCTATTACTGCCTGGTGTTTTATTATTATTTAACTACATTAATTATATCTTTGACCCCTTTGGTTGTGAGCTCACAGATGGGCAAAATTGCATATTGCAGACTGAAAGGATTTAGTCATTTATATTGACTTGTCAAAATATTAACATTTCAATACTGATGGGAACTTCTGAGATGTAAAATTTAGTATAATTATTAGCAAGCATGGCTAAAAATTCAGGCAATGAAGAAGAGCTGGGAGAGTCACTGGAAATAACTGAATTTGCAGATCCAGATCCCAGCATGGGGAACTGTTAAAAAAAGCTAACTTAGGCAAGACTATGTCCTTTGATTTTAGTTCTGTTATTTGATTCAATTTCTAAGCTCAAGCAGCAGTGCAAATTTGAATATCAGAAGGTTTCAAAGCACAGGTTGCACAGAAAAACTCCATGGAAACAGTGCTTTGCTTGGTAGTTGTTTCAAAATATTATAGAAACACCTTAACCAGAGGTGGGTAGCCTTTTTGTAATGTGTTTTATGCTTTGTAATGAATTTGTTACCAATGGCCATAGAGTGCCTGGGAGTGGGTAGTAATAACATTGTAGTAATGCAAGTGAATAGGTGTAGCAACAGATTGTGGAGGATTTTTGCTTTAAAAAAATGTTTGGAGGCACAAACATTGGCATTCCTTATTTATTTGATTTTTTCCTAGTAATCGGGGGGGATTATGTAATCAGATTTGGACAATTCACTGTTGAATTTTGGTGGTCCCATATTGAGGAATTTTGGAACCATCCAAAAAATAGTTTGGGGGTTGCCTAAACCAGATCCTGGATTTGTGAAGGGGTGCAGCTAGGCAAGGCTAGAAATTGCATTTCTCTGCTCCTAGTTCAGCACCTTGGAGTATTAGATCAAACTGGTTTTTACTGTGATTACAGTTGCACAGTTGTAATAAAAGTATAAAACAATAAAGAAATAAAAACTAAGATTAGTGTTGGATTGTGGGCAAGGATCACAGGAGACAGACTTCCTAACAGCTCTTTTACTCAGCTCACTCAAGTAACCAGCAGCTTGCAATCTGACAGCTAGCCCTTTTATAGAGAGCTGTCAGACACAACAACCAATAGCGTATGAGCATTCAAACACATGACCAGGGTGGCAACAACAGTTCAGGTAGAATTCAACTATAAACATAACGACTTACAGTTCAGTCAGAGGTCATCTAGTCAAAACAAGTTTAGGGTTCAGTTAGAGGTCAGTCAGTTAGAGGTCAGTCAGAACACAACAATTAGAGTTAAAACTAAGAATGTTAGAAAGGATTAATAAAAAGGTATTTAAAACGCTGGAATGATTAAAAGTCCCAAATAGCCCACAGGACTCTGTAGGACTTTGTGACCAGGTCCTTTGCATTGAAGTTATTTCCTTCCTGTTATTTGGCAGAAGGCACCAAATAGGTCTCTGGGGAAAAAAAGGAATAAGAAGACATTTTAATATAAACATAGTTTTTTAAAAAGTAATCATATCCTACACTGTATACCAGGGGTCCCCAAACTTGGCAACTTTAAGACTTGTGGACTTCAACTCCCAGAATTCTCCAGCCAGCATAGCTGGCTGGAGAATTCTGGGAGTTGAAGTCCACAAGTCTTAAAGTTGCCAGGTTTGAAGACCTCTGCTGTATACTGTGTATTTTGATATTAAACGAAAAGATTCTGGTTCTGGCATCTGATTCCTTTCTCCTGAGAGAAAACACCAACTTTGTCAGTTTTTATTTGCTTATCAGTAAACTTAGAAACATTCCCTGCATGCCAATCACCCTATTTTAAGAGCTAATGAAAAATTGTACTGCTCATGAAAAAGAATTCACACATACCCTAAAATATTCTTGGGTCATGTTTGGCCTGTGGGAAATGCCTTAGATTTCGAATCCTTTTGATGCAGAGATTATCTTTGGTACACACTTGAAGTCAATGTGCAGTCAGTTCTTTGTAAATGGATGAATGAATAAATAACAATGACAATGACTACAGCTGTTGGCAAGACTCTGATGGGGCCTGTCAAGGAGCACTGGGCTTTGTAAGAATCAAACAACTATAAGGGTAAACATGCAACAGGCAAGGCTGATTTCTTAAACCACCCAACTGGACCATTCCATCTACCATTAGATAAACAAGAAACAGATCAGGACGCACCGATTTTTGAGAACGTTTTTTTACAGCTACTGCCAGATAAAATAAAAGTGACTGTGAGCCATAAACAAGCTTTATTCAGCCTGTCTCTCTGGGAGTTTGTCAGCCAACACTAGCTGCAGACAACACTTCAGATTGCTGCCAAATAATTTTCCCTTATCATGATTTCAAGGAAAAGAGCTCATAGCAGCCTGGTTCCTGAAAAAAAAAAGGACCCTTGTTGAATCGTTCCACAGAATTACAGTGGTGTAATGGTTTTGGACAACAGATTTGTCCTGTAACAACTGCTCTCCCAGAGCATAGTAGAAATGCACAATAAACTTGGGGTGTGACCCACCACAACCTTTCCATTTTTTTTAATGTGAGAGGAAGAAATTATTAAATATATTGAGTTTGGGCCTTTCTCCACTACTGAGTTAAAGTGCTGCCAGTCCATCCATGGTTAGAAGAGAACAATTTAAAAGGTAAATTTACAGTCACCATTCCATTCTATGTCTTGTCACATATCCATCATCGTCTTGCCATATCCGTCATCAGACGTTGGGGATCATGTACCTTTATAGGATGATGGTGAGGTTGGGATGCTGAATCTCTGTCTAGTGCTTTTTTTCATTGATTTTGATCAAACTGTAGCCAATATATTCCTTGTGCATTTTAAAAGAGCCTAAAATGAGATAAAACTTAATTCAGCCTAAAGAAGCAAATCTGCATAGCCCCTTGCCTCAGAGGAAAGATAACCATTAATCATTTCAAAAGTAGATAGGATCAGTAAAAATAAATAAATCTATTTCATTTAAATCTTATGTTCCAAAATAAAATGACTGTAACACTCTTGCAAATTATTGCTTTCCACATACTGTATTTACCGTATATACTCGAGTATAAGCCGAGTTTTTCAGCCCACTTTTTGGGCTGAAAAAAGCCGCCTCGGCTTATACTCGAGTCAGTGAAATTGGCCAAAGCGCGCGATCCTTAGAATTCCCCGAATGGGCAGGCGCAACCGGGCTGGGGTGTCCCCGGCGTGGGGGAACCAGTCCTTGTCTCCACGTGCTGCGGGGATCAGTGGGGAAAAGGCGCGATCGCCCCTCCAAAAAAGGCATTAACTGGGAAACTAGTCCGGGCTCGGGGCGTTTTGCAAGCGGGCGCCCGCGGGCGCCGGGCGAGAACCAGCCTCCGGGGCGGCGGCATGAACGAGGGCGAGGCGGAGGGTCCTCTGTGGCTGGCCCTTTGCAAGGAGATGTGCCCGGCGGGGGAGTTCTGCCGCCGGTGGCGGCAGAAGCAGCTGCACCGGCTGGAGCTGGACCCGGATCGCCAGCCGGACCCTGCGCGGGTGGTGAAGGAGTTCTCCCGCCCGGCGGCCGGCCAGGCTCCCCCGCCGCCTTGCGACCTCCGCCCGCCAGCGGTGTTGCTGGCCACGGTGCATCACCTACTGGGCCGGTCGGTGGCCGAAGCCAGCGAGGTCTCCCCGGCCGAGCGCTGCGCCTTCGTGGCCGACCAGCTGCATGCAATCTGGCTGGATCTGGCTCTGCAACGCCCGCCCACCGCGCCTTGCGCCGCCCTGCTGAAGCGCGCCTTGCTTTACCTGCTGCACGCCGGAGCCCGGCTCTGCAACCAGGCGCCCGTGCGCTTCGATGGCCACCTGCACGACGGGCAGCTCCGCGAGACCTTCGCCGCCCTGCGCTGCGCCTACCACCGCCCCGACGCGCATCCTGCCCAGCCGCACTTCCAGGCGCTCTTCCTGCTCTACCACCTGGGTGAGCCGCGGGGGTCGTAGTCCTGGGATTTGGGTGGGTGGGTGGGTGGGGGCAATATTAATTTAATTTAATTTAAATTAATTTCATTTAATTTAATTTAAATTAATTTCATTTAATTTAATTTAAATTAATTTCATTTCATTTCATTTAAATTAATTTCATTTAATTTCATTTAAATTAATTTCATTTAATTTCATTTAAATTAATTTCATTTAATTTCATTTAAATTAATTTCATCTAATTTCATTTAATTTAATTAAAAGTTCTTCTAAGACGCCCAATCCCATAGGACTATTGTTTTTATTGACCCTCTTTTCCACTTACAGAGCTAGTTTACTGTTTTTCTTTGAAATAAATATTCAAAAACATTATTGGTATCTATTTTTATTTTTGAAATTTACCGGTAGCTGCTGCATTTCCCACCCTAGGCTTATACTCGAGTCAATAACTTTTCCAGTTTTTTGTGGTAAAATTAGGTGCCTCGGCTTATATTCGGGTCGGCCTATACTCGAGTATATACGGTACTCCATCTTTTTGTACTTTTACCAATTTCTTCCTATTCCAATCTTCCCCACATTTAAAATAAATAAATCTAGTAATTCACACAGACATTCAAACATACTTTTTCCTCAACAATCTGAGAAGAGGCTAGAACCGTGATGGTGAACCTATGGCATGCGTGCCCGAAGTGGCACGTGGAGCCATGTCGGCTGGCAAGTGTGGCGTCGCCCATTCCTCTTTCGGGTTTTTGGCATGTATGCATGCGCGATGATCAGCTGGCCTTTTTGCGTGAGCATGAGCGCCGGCCAGCTGATCGTTGTGCACGCATGCGCGCCAGAAACCCAGAAGACTAGCTGGAACACTAGAAACCCGGAAGTTCATTTTCAGGCGTGCGTATGCACCCTGGGCTACTCCTCTTCTGGGTTGCAGCCCAGACGAGTGCGCTCCCTTTTTGGCACTTGGTGCCAAAAAGGTTCGCCATCACTGGGCTAGAAGCTGCTTTTTGGTAGACTTACTAATATTTACTGCTCTTTTTTCTGTGAAGAAAAAAGGAAATGAAAAATAGGGCATTCTTTTACCCTACTTTTCAAAATGGGGAGGAGATGATTTACTATATTATTCATTGTGGTAATATTTGGGAAGTTTCTAGATGCTACCATTTGGCGGCACATTAACACACTACTGGAATTTGTACTTCAGTGGTTAAGGAGCCAGATGAGATCCATGGATTAGAGATTGTACATCTATGTCAGTGTTTTTCAACTTCAGCAACATTAAGATGTGTTAATCTCCAGTTATTTGAAATGAAATATTTGAACATTGCTTGTATTCTGGAGCTATTCTTACTCATTCTTACAGCAATTCGCGCTATGTAATAACAACAGTGTGAAAACTTTTGCAACTCTTAATAGGACTGAGGATCAAAAGGTTAGGAAATATGTCTCAAACAAAGACAGGAAAAAATGGCATAGATTCATTTCATAATAAAGTGATGAGCAATTTGGCTCTACTGAAATATAGTCTTGGGCTGCTCGAGTAGATTATGTAATCTTGCACTTAGAGAAAAGGCACTTGGAGAAAATCTAAGCACTGGTCCTATTTATATAAAAGAATCCACTGGGGAAAATATAATTTGGGATTATTATTAGATTTTACAGTAGCATTTTTTTCTGCCAGAATTTCCAGTGCTTGTTTTGAAGCTAACTATAAATTTACTTGAACACTGTTTCTAATCAAACTACTTTAATCCCAATGGAAGCATTCTGAGAAAAAAAATCTGAAATTGGGAAATTCTATGTCAGTGCTTATAAAAATTGAGCTACTTTTGGAAAAAAAGATTTATAGAAATAGGTTCATCATTACCAGCTAGAAAACATATCTACTTTAGAGGTGATATTCCGCAGAAAAAGATCAACAATTTAAAGGAATAATAAAAATGATTTTAAAATGGAGAAGCGCAAAATATTTTGGGAGTAGAGCAAGAAGTGAATTCATAATCAGAATAAAATAGTTTCACACAGGAAAACAAAGAAAGGGAAAGTGATAAGACTGAGTAAATTCTGTTGGGTGAATGATCCCTGTCAAACTGAAGTGTCAAAGTTGGTTAATGCATAGTGTCATTGGCAAAACTTGAGACCAGTGCTAATAATTTGGAATAACATCCACTGTTGTGATGGAAGTTTATAAATTATACAAATAATTTTCATATTTTTATAGTAGTCCCAACTCCTACATTTCATCTATTTAATTGTGACCACAAAGACATAAAAATAACAACGCATCTAATCTGATATAGTTGTAATATCACCATTTCAGGCCAGATGTCCTAGTCTCATGAGTGACAACTCATTATCTGGGCCATTATTGCATTTTTAATTAATATTGTAGTTGTAAACTCAGTCCAAGATTAAACATCAAGTTTGCCAAGCTCAGCTCAAGATTAAACAAGAAACAAGACTGAAAGGGGTAAATTAGCAGTGAAGTCCAAGGACAAGTAAAACTTGAAGTTAAAGCTTCATAAGTAATTTGTGAAACTGAGTTTTATAATATATGCTTTATTTTTAATTAAAAAATAAAACAAGAATAAATGAGATAATCCTATTTAAATGTAATATTAGATCCATGGAATTACACATAAGAAATTCCTTGAATTTTTTTTACATGCCTAGCGTCACATTTAAAGGGGAGCTTAAATTAACTCTTCACTTGTTTGTATCCACTTTCAAACATCTTATTCTGATTAGAATTTTATCGGGGAACATTGTTTTAAGTGGATTCAGGCCCAAAAGCTTTAAGACAACCTTCCCAACCAAGCACCCTCCAGATGTGTTGGATTACAATGCTGATCACCTCCAACTCAAGTGTCTTGCTGGCTTGGAAGTCACGGATTTAATTGCCAATACATATGGAAAACAGCAGGTTGGAGAAACTTGCATTCTTCTTTGGTTTTACACACCCCACCCCACCCCACCCCCGTGCTAATTTACCCTTAGTTCTTCCTGCATTCTGGTCTTGACTTTTATATAATCTTGGTCTTAGTGTATAAATTTACCTTGGATAATCTGAAACCAGTCATCTTATTTATTTAGATTACATTTTAATCTAAATATTTAGATTAAAACCAGATTGTTTTAATATATAAAATATATTTATGAAATGTATTTATGAAATTGAATATGATCCCATGACGACCTGCTGAACAACCACAATAACTCGCAACCAAAATAACGGGCTCAATTGTGGTCATAAGTCAAGGACTATCTGTATGCATGTATTGCCGCCAAAATAAGCTCTATTAGGGAAAACTACAACCCAAACTCTTCATAAATATGGCAAACACCCTAAATTGTTTAAAGAGGTTGGGAGAGAGGTCCTATTAGAATGTCACAAGGACACAATAAGCTCCAATGTCTCTACATCTTTGACTTGCATATTACTAAACTCCAGTGTGAGAACTTGTACAACAGCAGAACAAAGTGCAGCCAATAGTCCTGCTGTGTTATGATGGCAGGTTTTGTTCCTCCCTTTTGTCCAAATCTATATCAAGAAATCAATTTCTGTGTGAAGAAGCAATGGGCTAAATATTTAGATTCCATGGTAACATGTGGCCGAAAACTTACTTGGGGCACAGTCCAGATTTAAGGAAGTCCCTGAGCAGAATGCTCTCTGGCAAACTCTGTCTTTCATTCATGGGAACTGGAAAATGTATTTGGTGGTGGTAGCAGTAGTGCTTCAGGCAGCTAGATCTATTCACTACAGGCAGTTCGTGTCTTACAGCCATTTGTTTAGCAACTGTTCAGTTACAACAGCACTGATAAAAGCCACTTACAACCTGTTGTAAGGAATGTCCTTCTGAGTTCGGTTCCAAGTGGGGAAAAAGACACTGGAAGCATGGTGACTGCTTGGAAAGATGGTTTCTTTCTTTTATGTACACTGAGAGCATATGCACCAAAGACAAATTCCTTGTGTGTCCAATCACACTTGGCCAATAAAGAATTCTATTCTATTCTATTGATGGTGGATAGCAGGACCACATGGTCTGAGGTCCTGGGGAAAAGGGGGATCACATGCCTCGAAGATGTTGAAGAAGAAGAGAAGGAGTGAGATGCTGAGAGTGCCCTAGTTTTATACCCTCTGTTGGGCCCCACCTTAAGAGTTTCCTGTTCCTGTGTAAGAAATGTATCCCATTGGCTGTCAGACTCCCAGGGGGTGGGGGTCTTAGCTAACTATGTAGGCTTTGTCTGTGTCCCAGGCTAGTTTGAGTGCTGGCTGATGCAATCTTCCAGGTGCCATGTGGTGAGTTTTTGTTTGCTAGATGGGTCTGCCTGAAGGGGGAAGATCTTTGTTATGTAGTATAGACTGGCCCAGGCTATTAACAAAGGTGGGGAGAATGAGTGAGCTGGGCCCATTCCTTGATGGCACATTGACAAAGGTGGGGGCTACTACTAGTGAGTCTGTTTGCTGCCTAAAAGCATGTTTCTCCATTTTCTCATCCAGGGATATTCTATATAATATTCTGCCTTTTTCATATTTCCTAAAATATTTTATTCCTCTAGGAGGGGGGTAGGTGCTAACTTCCTACAAACAAATACTTGCACTTACAACCCTTGCAGCATCCCCATGGCCACATGATCAAAATTCAGGCACTTGGCAACTGGCATGTATTTACAATGATTGCAGTGTCCAGGGATCATGTGACTTTTCCAGCCAAGTTCCAACAAGCAAGTAAAGTGAATCTGGGGGAAGCCAGATTCCCTTTACGACAATTTGATTCATTTAACAACTCTGGTGATTTGTTTAACAACTGTGCAAAAAAAGTTGTACAATTGGGTTTGACTCACTTAACAACTGCCTTGCTTGGCAGTGGAAATTCTGCTCCAACTGTGATCGTACATCAATGACTACCTATATTTACATTCCCCATAGTAGATAGTTGCTTGAGCCATTGTAGGAAATAACATTGATCTTTGTTTGGCTGCACCTAGCAGCCTTCTCCTAAAACACAGTGATAATATTAGTCCCGCTTATGTTTTCTGAATTCTAAATGTGAAAAAATGGAAGTCCACCACCCCGACTTTGATTGATTTTTGATTATGTGTCATCAAGTCATTATTGATTCTTAATGACCGCATCGATGGATTTTCTCAATGATTAATGTCTCCTTTATCTGATCTTTCAGGTCTTCCAGTGATGTACTCATTGCCACTGTAATTTACCCACCTCGCTACAGGGCATCCTCTTCTTCTCTTTCCTTCTACCTTTTCTAGAGATCTAAGTATTCACATAATTTGTCCAAAGTAGCATTTAAGCATGATGTTCATTTGTGCCTCAAGTGATAATTCGGGTTGATTTGCTTGATGGTCCATATAATTTCGATGGCTATCCATGGTTTATTTTATTTGCTGTCCAAGGAATTTTCAGGAGTCTTCTCCACCCCAAAGTTCAAAAGCATTACAAGGAATACCATGCCTTGTATGATTCTGACCTTTGTAGATGTAGACACACTGCAACATTTTAATTTTTTTTCTATGGCCTTCATGGCTGCTCTAAGTACTAGTCTGTAGTGTTTTTCTTGACTGCTGGTTTTGTTAGGTTCCAATACTGAAGAGGCAGGACACAGGTTGAGTGACTTCAGCTCTTTATTAGTCACAATGAGCAAACAACAGCAAAGACCCAGGTGGTGACTGTGGTTTCAATAGAGAACCCTGGTTGGGAGGAACCAATCAGAATTTACCTGCTCTGCTCTATAGGGCGGACCTGTGTGAAAACTTCCCAGCCAATATGTAGATGTCAGGATACAACAGGTTTCTTTATTGTTGGTTGATCTTAGAAGGCGAAAACTATCCACCACTTAAATATAATTGTCAATTCTAAGTCTGGTTGCTGAAGCTCAGCCATCTTCAACTTGGTGACCTCTAATAAGTTCCATAATTCCAAGATAGGATATTGGCAATCATGGAAGTTGTAGTCTAACACATCTGGATGGCACCAAGTTGAACTTGGGAGAGGCTGAGGCAGTTACTCATAGAAGTTTTAACTTCATTGTTTTGGCACAGAAAGCTTCAAAAAACATTTACAAGCTCACAATTTCACACTATAAAAAAGCTTAGTAGTATGACTAGCAATCTGTAAAGAGTTAAGAAATATGGAATATATTAGAAAACTCAGGAAAATTAATGTATAAGCTTTCATGAAGAAAAAATGCAGTACCTCAGTTTAGAAAAAGGATCAAAATTGATAGGCACAGAATTAAACATTTTTAGAAACCCAAACACTTTGACTACTAACTTAACACAGGTGTTATCTGGAAGCTGAAGTACTGTATATAAAAATGAATGTCTGCCATCAATGACTTACTGGAATCCATAGACTTTACCTGTCCAGAACCAGTAACAGCTGAATAAACAGATAAAGATCTGTAGGTCTATGACTGGATTAGGCTAGAAAATGGCATGGGGGTAGAAATAGCCTTTCCCTTTTTATTCTTTTCAACCCAACATAATGTGGGGAAAATAAATTATGTAAAGACAATCGGAACAGAAAAGTTCCAAACTTGTGGGTGAAGCATAGAAATTGTGAGAAAGAAAGATCTATTTTGAAAAAGGGCTTAAAAAATAAAAATATCCCATGCATCCCTATGGGAGAGGCTGTTGGGCAGCAGTTTGAATGTTGATAGCCATTTTCCAGTCAGGTGACACAGGGCAGGTTATATGCAGCCCACCACATGCTTCTCAGAATACACTTATGATATTATAAGGGATTATAAAATATTTAAGACCCTGCGGTCTGCCTAATTTCCTACTGTTTTTATCTTCTTCTTAAGTTAGTGTGAGCCTCCTCTCCAGAGTCATTTGGTTGACTTGGGCAGCTGTAGAAATTGGATGAAATATAAATATTGGATTGTGATCCCAATCCAATTCCTATCCATGGGTATTGATTTTTAAAGAGACAAATTCTAAAGTGAAAATAATCCAATAGCTGAAATTTCTTTAACCTTATTTCTTATTTTGTGCATATACAGTTGAGCTGTATATGCTGAGGTTCCTTCTGTTTCAAGCATTTAACACAGGTAGAAAAAGATATTTTGGATCAGTGCTTCTTAACGGTGGCAACGTTAAAGTCATGTGGTCTTCATCTTCCAGAATTTCTCAGCCAGCATGCTATAGGGAGAAAAGAAATATTGTATTCTTCCTTTTCTCTTTCTTCCATTGGTAATCCTTGACTTACAACCATTTTGCTCAGTGACGAAAATTACAATGGTGCTGAAAAAAATGGACATGCTATCTATATCTGAATTTATGGCTGTTGCAGTGCCCCCACAGTCAATGATGAAAATTCAGGTACTTTGCAGTTCAACCACCCTGATGACTGAGTGCAAATGGGCTGCAATTGCTCCCACCAGTATCCTTTTCCAGGCCACGTGCACATGCACACCGGAGGGAGTGATGTATATATTTATTACTACAACTCACCCCAATCATTCCCCAGGCCCCACCATGCATATAAAATGTCCTTACAGCAACATCCATTTTGAGGCAGTGTGGCAAGTTTCTCTCACAGACAGACCTCAGGCCAACTGTAACCAAGTTCAAACCCCGAGCAAGACAAGGCGTAGTTCCTTCTGCTCCAAAAGGTTGCAAGGCACAGGAGAAGGGAGCCAAGATGGCAAGGTTATATGCAGAGTCACAGCTTGGCAAGATGGAGACACAACCATGGCATGACAACTGAGAGTGTTGGGATTGCAGTCATTGAGCAAAGCAAACACATGGGTACCTTGCTTAATGACCACAACAATATGATGACCAGAATTCTGGGCTCAATTGTGGTCATACCTGTGCTCTCCTTCAATTATTTACACTCCTATCTGGAGAACAAACAGGCCACTGTTAAAGTAATAGATCTGAACAAGTGGCTCATGGACCACTGCTGGTCTGGCAAAATTCTGCAGATGGCCTGGAGTGCAAGCATTAAATTTAATACCCCTGTCTCTGTTTTCTATATATCATCTATACCAGTAGTGGGTATAGCGAACCGGAAGTAAAGGAACCCTTTACTTCCGGTTCGCATGCGCAGAAGCTTCCCTGGTAGGTGGGCGGAGCCTCCCGCTGCCGGCGCTACCGGTTCTAAGAACCGATCTGAACCGGGAGCAACCCACCACTGATTTATATCTGTATCAGAAAGATATTTATTTATCTACAAGAATTTCTAACACCATGCAGCTCCCAAGATTCTGGGTAATTTTCTAATTGAGGTTTAGGTAGAAGCACTGAAATTTCAGGAGAAATGGCAATATTTAGCTATTTTTCAATTTTTATTTTTGAGTTTAATTTTTATTTAATATAGGAGGCCTGTGAACACATTCAATGGGAGCTCATGCTTATTAAGACTCCTGCAAGCATCTCAGTGCCAGACTCAGTGTTAAATAGTAATCTTGATCACGTGTTGATCACCATCTTTAAAGCCCTTCATGGCTTAGGACCAGGTTATCTCCGGGACCGCATTCTGCCTCATACTTCCCTTCGACCGGTTAGGGCCCACAGAGTTGGCCTCCTCCAGGTCCCGTCGGCCAAGCAATGCCGCCTGGCGGGCCCTAGGGGGAGAGCCTTCTCTGTATCCCCCAGAGACCCGAACTATCCCCACTCTGCTGGCCTTCCGAAAAGCTGTCAAGACATGGCTTTTCCTGCAGGCTGGGGGTAGAGCCTAATCCACTCAAGCTCACCCCAAGTATGTATGGTTATTGAATGTGTATTGGATGATTTTAAATATTGTGTTTTTTAAATTTTTATATATCTCGTTTTAATGTTGTTATTTATGAATTGGTGTCTTGTATTTTTTCTGTTGTACGCCGCCCTGAGTCCTTCGGGAGTTGGGTGGCATATAAGAACACCATAATAAATAAATAAATCTGTGAAAAGTTTTGATGGAAAAAAATGACATTTTTTAGAGTTGTTTGACTACTGGAACTCAGTCAGTATAGGTCAGGAGGAATAAAAGTGGAATTGAAAGTATTTTTCAAAAGATACGCTTTAGCTAAAAAAAATTTAAAAACCCCGACAGGATCAAAAATGCGTATGCAAAACAATAACTTCCTTGTGTTCCATAGAAAATGATTATAGAAAGGGAATTGGTTTGAGTGGTTATCCAAGCATAAGTTGGAATAGTCAGATGAGAAAGCAAAAGTGAAGCTATATATTTGGTTGAAGTTCCGAAACCTTAACAAATGTTTAGATTGAGATTTCTGGGCATTCTAGAACTGTTTTACTGGACAACTGGACATATTGACATCTGATTTTTTTAAAAAATAATAATCAGATTTTGAAAAAAAAGTTACGTTAAAAATAATCTTTTTAAATGTTTAAAAAAATAGATTTGACTTGCTGAAAACTTATTTATTTTTAAATGTACTTGTGGGAAAAATTTCTTCTCCATAATTTCCCAGGAGCATATGCCTTCTATTTTTCAAAGGGTTTTATAATATTAATGTGTCTTCGTACATTTCAACAGCTAGCAGATGCAACTGATCCTAACTGCTTCTTTGGCCAAGTTAGATGTAGTTGATTTCTAGCCTGCACATGTTGGTTAGATAGAAACCTTAGGCCAATACTGAATAAAAGTGTGGTTTGGGTCTATTTGAAGTTAGCTATTGGTGGGTTGCTGTGCTGAGCTCAGCAATCAATCTTCCCTACATTCGACTTTCCTGCATCTATTTTATTTAGATTTTAATTGGTGCAGTTTCCCATGCCACCCTATCTAGGAATTTGAGTTTGAGTATCAAGTTAGCCTTCTGGGACCACTCAGTCTCAAAGTTAAACACAGCTGAAACTGACAGGTTTCACATTGCAATGAGCCAAAGCCAGGGACCGGCGCATTATTCCAATGCAAAACTCTAAATCAGAGCAGAAGTCTCTTGAAACTGTGCCAAAATTTGACTGAAAGGTTCATGAACCTTAAAGAATCTTTTGATGAGTTTGATCTGAAAGTCTGAGTTGAAGTGAAACCCAAAACAAATGGAGTTTTATGGGCTTTATGTCAGTTTAGATTTGGTTGTAAATATTTTATGTGACTGAAGGGACTTGGCTGTCCAGCAACGACCCAGTATGACTTCTTGATGTCGGTGAAACTGTTCTGGATTTACAATGATATACAGAGGATCTTTATTAGAACTGCAAAAACTTAATATTTGTTCTTATCTATATATGCTTTATTAGATCCTAAAATCATTATATTATTCCCCTTTTCAGAATGCAGTCTAGTTTTACATGACTGTACAGCAAACACATTATGTTGAGCCATTCACACATTATTTGAAGCAGGTGGGGATTTCCTAAGGACAGAACATTTTTTTGCTTCAAGAGATTGATCAAAAACACTCACACTATGCTTCTGATTGTAACTCAACCACCACAGGTGAAAACAATTTTTGTTGAGTTTTGTGTTTAACCCTTACAATGGAATAAAATTTATCAACCCAGCTGATAAGGGTACCACATGATTGCATTATCGTTGCCTGCTACGTCATAATATGATTTGTTAAGTTTAAGCTAAAATTGTTAGGTAAGTTTATGGAAGACAACAATTCTGGTTACATACTATAATTTATGGCTTAGTTTTGTATGAACTGACCACTATTGCTTGTTAAAGAAAATATGGTAAAAGTATTTCACGTTTTGGCTGGTGCAAACACAGTACCGCCTATAGCAGATAGGACTTACTTCCAGTGTACTTTCCCCAAAGTTTGGTCTTTGGCCTTATATCATCTCATGTAGAAAAAAATATCAGATCTTAGATAATATATTACTCTCTTTTCCCTCCAAACACTATGTTGCAGCTACCTGGATGAGCTAGTCAAGAGGACAACTTGTCTATATTTCTGTGCTGCAGATGCAATAGTTTTGAAGACCCATTAATACACATAATTTTGCCATATCTGCTGATAGTTCCACATTGCCATGAGACATTCCTCCTTAAATTTGGTTAGGTTTCTAATATGGATATATATTGTCAATTTTGCCATTGCTGCACATTCACCAATTTTGGTCTCTTGACCTAATATTGGCAACAAGGTTCTTGTTTTCCAATATTGTGCCTAATTTGTTCTTATAGTTGTAAGCATTATAGTTGTAAGTATATATATATATATATATATATATATATATATATATATATATATATATATATATATATATATATATATATATATATATATATATATATATATATATATATATATATATATA
Organism: Diadophis punctatus similis; assembly: GCA_023053685.1. NCBI lineage: Eukaryota > Metazoa > Chordata > Lepidosauria > Squamata > Dipsadidae > Diadophis > Diadophis punctatus. The sequence continues at coordinate 17,293,696 of JALIGW010000003.1, forward strand.
TATATATATATATATATGGCGCATGCTGATCCACCAAGGCTGCCAAATATCTGAGGACAGAAGAACAGCCATAGCAGAAGAAAAGTGAGTACTCCGCAAAGCCAGAGCTGCAAATGCTGTGACAATGGTGCCCACACATGTCTGCCCAACATGTGGCAGAACATTTCGTGCCTGTATAGGCCTCACCAGCCACCTGCGGACACATCGTAAACAGCCCACAACCTGATAGATGTCAAGGTCCTCTTCGAACACGATGGATGAACATCAAGCATATATCTTAATAAACTGTGGTATTTTTCTTTTCTGTTTTCTGGGAAGATGCTTAACAAAAATATTTGTCCTATCAGTTCAATTTTTTTTATTGTTTTGAATATTTTGAGGTATTTTTAACATAAGTAGCACATATGAAAGAAATGTTCCTTCTTTGTAATAGAATTTCCAACATTTCTTTTTATATGATTTGTCTATCTTGGCAATTATTGATGGATTTATATACAATAATAGTCTGGTAATTATTTTAGCTCTTCTGGTTATTTACTATATATAAAACATTTTGAACTAATTTTCTCTTAAATTATATTGTGGAATAAATTTTATTGAAACCCCCCCGCCCCATAATTATTCCCATTGTTGTACTGTAATTGTTTCTTTGAATTTTTGCATCCCCTTTATTATGCAATTTTTATTTGTATTATATTTCAATGACTATTTCTTGAAATGTAACCATTAAAACAATTTAACAACATTTTGATTTCTTCCCAAATGTGCCCCTTTCTTTCGTGGATTTGAATCTTGCTCCTTTAGAGTTTTTATGAAAACCTGAGCACCAACCAGCATCTTCACCAAGCTTGGCAATAAACAGGCAGCCAATATAAAGAATTGATAGCAATAGCACTTAGACCAGAGGTGGGTTCCTGCCAGAGCTGTCCGGTACGGAGCTCCGGTAGGGAGTGGCCGATTGCGCAATTTGCGCGTGACTGCTCCGGAGCCCTCTCCGCCGGTCCGGCGTGCGCGTCGCCATCTTTTTGGGTGAAGTTTTGGCTGATTTGCTTCTGCGAGATTTTGCTTCCGCACATGCAGAGAAGCAAAATTACACTGAAATCTCACGTGCACGCGCATCCCCTCGTGAGATTTCGGCGAGATTTTGCTTCTGCGCATGCACAGAAACAAAATCGCGTGAGGGGACACGCGCACATAGCGAGCACGTGAGCGCAAGAATTGTGGAGATGCGCGTGCAGTGCACTGGCACCGGTAAGTAAGCAACCCGTCCCTGACTTAGACTTATATACCGCTTTACAACCCTCTCGAAGCATATCACCCCCAGCAATCTGGGTCCTCATTTTACCGATCTCGGAAGGATGGAAGGCCGAGATGTAATATAACTTTGTTCTTCCTGATTGATCCTTCTTTTGGTGCTGAAAAAATTTGAAATAGTCGAATTATCAGTGTTGCATAGCATTAGTGATAGCTATTCAGGTTGACAGCAAATATTTATGGATTGTCCCCCTCCAGCAGCCACAATATGCATTAAAACTGGCTAGTGTGGGCCTGCTTGGCATACACATGAGAGAATGTGGGGCGTGTAAGGGGCATGCATAAGTGCATCATCGTGCCTACCGTCCCTGTCCTTCTGTCCTATTGTCTAATTTTACCTATACGTACTTTGCTTTTGTTTATGTTTATATCATACCTGTTATCTTGTACACGTGTTGACAAAATAAAGAAATAAAAATAAAATAAAATAAAATGAATAAATGTGAAGCTTGGATTTTGTATAGCTGGTTATTGGAAGAGGAAAACAATGGTTTTAACTGGTTTAGGCATCAAAATTCCTACCTCTTTTCCACTTAATCTACAAGTCCTAATAACCTTGGGGCACCGGAAGTAGGGGTCACTCTGAGTGCTAAGGGGTTGCAGAACTGCAAATGCACTCCTGATGTGTTTTGACAGGTCTTAAGGACACCTGCTACTTTGAGAGATTTTTCTATTTCACTAACAGGTTTTAGAACAAGCATGTTGGCAAAAAATGGGGGGACATATCACTTGAGGGTGTTGAGGTGGACTAAGCGGGAGGAGAGGTACATTTCAAAGTTAATAGACCAGAACGAATTTTCGTCCTTCTTTTCCAACAACAAGGGATGGACAATTTAATTAAAACTGCCAAAAATGGTTTTACATAGTGTCAGGTTTTAGATGGTGCTTTTTCCTCATCTTTATTAATTTAAAAAAAAGCAGATGAATGCCACCTTTCATTTGTATTGGTACTTATAGCAAAACCTTGAATTGTTGCAAGAAAAAACCCCCAGAGTAAATTAAATAATGCTAATGTTGCCTATTGATAGAGTTCCAGAATTAGTCTACTAAAATGGATTCTTTAATATTTCTCAATGGTGGTATTGGCAAAGATTTAAAATAGTGTCTAGCATGGGGATCTAATAATTATTATAAGGATATTAATGTAAGACTAACGATTAAAAAAAATAGAATGAAGGTATTTCCTCTTTCTCAAGCCTTAAGGAATCCCATTGATAGCTTCCCTAAAAGGAGAGTATTAAAGATAAATATCATAATCCTTCTTTTTGTCCCAAGTACATTGAGGCTGGTTGACAAAAATAAAACAGTTCAATAAATAAAAAGCAAATTAAGAACAGATGGCCAACAAACACATAATTGTTAAATGAATTTTATTTCGGTTGCATAAAACAGAGGACTTTTAGATGTAAAATCTCAAAGGCCCTTCCAAACCACGTAGAAGGCAAGATTGTCTGCAAGATATCGTAAAAAAAAAAGTCAAGGAAGTGGTCACAATGTTGTGGTCAACACACCAGCTGTTTTGTTATGTGGTTTACACAAAAATGGGCTGCCCACCTTCTTGATTTTTTTTTTACCATATTTTTCAGACACCTCTGGGTCATCAGATAGGACTTTGTAAATATTCTACTCATGTTTAGAAACAGAACTGCTTTGTCTACTTATGAAATCTATAAACTGAATCAATCTCAGGGATATTACACAATGTACAAGAGCAATGGCAATAGAGCCAGTGTAATAAGAAATGAAACAGCAAGGCATAAAATATAGCCTAATGTAATTATACCGGTAATGGTAACAATCACATCTGGGGCCAACAATTATATAACAATAACATTTTAAAGGCTTTTCAAAAATGGCAAAGCCATGAGAGCGGGGGCATTGTGTGTTATTTTGGGGGCTCCTCCCAACTTTCATTTGGTAAACAGGGATTGTCAAGATTTGAAGTGCCCTTTTGCTGTTGCAACCATTATCTCTTCTCAGCTTGCCAACGAACCAGGGAGGAGGGAAGGGGGAGATGGAATGTAGACTTCAAATGAGAGTGAGAGCCAAGGACATTTCAGCAGGTGTTTGCCAAAGCCAAAGACTTTTTCTCATAACAATACAATGAGACTCAATTGGACAATTGACCTAATGGGGGAAGGGAGAATCCTATACTTTGATTATTTGGGTTTGCGCGGGAATTAGCTAGATCTGGTTTTGCCCTCATCAGTGCCGAAATGATGTCCTCAATAAAGTTTTGCATTAAGAGATTGGCTCATCTTCACTGTGCCTGCTTTAGTTGGGTTCATCAGTCAGAATGTTGATAGGGATCTTCAATAAGCTTTCTTTTCTTTTTTCTTTCTTTCTTTTAACTTGGAAGACAGAATCTGCATAGGATTGGTCGTCTGGTGGTCTGGTAGATACTTAGGCATTATATTTTTTTTTTATTTATTTATTTATTTATTCATTCATTCATTCATTTGTCAAACACATATAAGATAACATATGAATACAGGATAAGGATACGAATAAATGGGGACAGTAGGACAGGGACGGTAGGCACATTAGTGCACTTATGCACGCCCCCTTCGCCCCTTATCATATAGAATTTTATCTGTGTAATGGACTTGAGGAATAGGAGAAGAGCCGCAACCAAAAAAGTGCTCAGATAAAAGAAATCTGAGTCCAGGGCAGAAATGAAATTTGAAAAAGTATATCAGACATGATTCCCCCTAGTTCTTATAAAAATAAAGGTGAGGGCAAAGGGCATTCATATTTGCAAAAGGCTGTTACCATAACTTTACAAATAATAACAGTACTATTAACTTCCATGACTTTGGTTTCCAAATTTAATCTACCTTGAAGGGCTGACAATTGGTAAGAATCAGTGCCTTGAACCACACTCAGAAATATAACAGTAGCCATATAGCTCCTGCAGAATCTGAAGTTGCATCTGAAATTAGTAGTGAGACTACCCAACAAGTATATGGCCTCCATATTTTGTATTAACTTAGGGTTGGATGGGCTCAATTACAGGATACATCATTAGGTGATTTGATGGGCAAGATTAGGGCCAGATTGTCATGGAGAAAATCCATTAATGTGTCCTCTAAATGTTGACAGGGACTTGACAGCACATAATGGTAATCAATCAATCATCATATATTATGCCATTTGGCACCAACTGACCATTTTACCTAGTTCCTCATTCAACATTAAATTGTTGGTTTTGCGAAAGACTTAAGACCTTATTTAACATCTATCTGGGCACAGATATAATGTGCTTTTTCTTCAGTCTCTGAGATGGCACAGAATACATCAGCATAAAATTATTTCATTCCCATAACCAATTTTATCCTGCTGCACAGGGGTGGGTTCTAACTTACCTTGCTGCCGGTTCGCTTCCTCCCACGTTGCATGGCCGCGCCTCATGGGCGCGCGTGTGCAGTGATGAAAAATAAAAAAAAATTCAAAAAAAAAGCCGAAAACAAGATGGTGATGCATGCTCAGTGCCGGAAACTTGGCTTCTGCGCATGCACAGAAGAAAAAAAAACGGGAAAAATTTCAACCTTCCCCAAAAGATGGCGCTGCCGAACCGTTTCCGTGCCATCATCGTGACGTCACCAGTGGTTTGCTACTGGTTCGGGCGAACTGGTCTGAACCGGGAGGAACCCACCTCTGCTGCTGCATTAATTAATTAAGTTAAGGTGCTGAGATTGGTGGATTTCTCTGTCAGCAGGGAAAACATCCACCAATTCCGTTCCCTACTGTGAGCTGGGGAGGAGGTGAGTTTTGACAGATGGATAGAGCAGCAGGTTTAACCATGCGTCTTAACCTTTAAATATATGAAGATAAGAATCTTGGTGAGATCTGCCTGTCATATGTATGTATAAACAAATGCCACAACAGGCAGATTGCGCTGCAGGGCATATTTTGCTTCTGCATAGACTGGCAGGCAGGTCACAAAGGTCCTGGTCTACCAGCTGTGTCTAGAGCAGCACCAACAGAGAGTCAGCAGCCCTTAAAATCACTAGAGAAAGCCACGGACTAGGACCTATCTAAAGTGAGCAGCCTGTCAATGCCATGTAGAAACAAAGAAGACCCAACAATTTCATTTGCCAGTTGGGACTGTCAGGCTGCTAGTTAATAGCTTTTTTCTAGCAATGTTGTTGCTAGAAATGTAGCAATGTTGTTGGTGCTGATGCTTGCCGCTTCAGCATCAGAAACAAAAATAGTCACTCAGAGAATTGGTAGTGATGGGAGAGAAGGAGACATGCTCCCAGTAGTTGAAAACAACCAGAGGATCTGGGCAGATCCCAATTCCTGCTGCTTCATGATCATGGCCATTTTCAAAATACACACTCTGTATAAATAGCAAGCTTTATCTAAAAATGATGCAAGACACTACTTCCATGTCTGACCAGAAGGTGCTTTTTCAAGAGGCAACTGGATTTTCTAGGTTTTCTTTGAAGAGGTTTCGCTTTTCATCAGGGGTGGGTTACCATCGCCACCGGTTCACATCATGACATTGCACGCGCACGTGTACGCTCTGTGCGCGTTCCCTCATGCACTTTGGCTTCCGCGCATGCTCAGTAGCTGGAATCAGCCCGAAACACAGCTGAGGAGTTGATCAGCTGTGCTTCAGGCGAAGGAATAAAGGTCAATTTAAACCCGGGGGCGGGCGGGAGGACCCTTTTACAAGCAGCAGAATAGGAAAAGTCCTGCGGGAGTGGGCGGCCTATAAGAACGATTAAATAAAAACCTTCAAAACAGTAAGAAATTCACTACAAAATCACAAAAAAGATGGCAGTGCCCACGGACCGTCCACGGTCAATCCACTTCAGTGACGTCACCAGTGGGTCACTACCGGTCCGATCCGGGAAGAACCTGGAGGAACCCACCTGCTTCTCATCCAAGAAGCCTCTTCAGCTCTGAAGAATCACCTTGAAAAAGCATCTCTGGGACAACCATGACCTGGATGACTGAGAATCTCCATAAACAAACTTAGCTGGCCTTTAGTATGAGGTGGGAACAAGAAAAAGATTGTGTTTCCACTTTGAGAAATTGTTTTTAAGAATACATGGAAATTCATATGCATTTTGTGACATTTCCCCTGACATGCAGTTTTGTATGATCCTTTATTTTATAGATTTATCAAACAATGTTCCATAGGATACACCATTATTGGTTCAGTATATTATTTTCGGTAATACAAATTTGTAAGTTTTTCCATAACATTCATAATTTTAAAGCTGTGTTGTTGGCTTTTTTAGAAAACTGTGTTGCAAAATTTGGAGAGGTGTGAATCTAATTTCTTCCACATGCCTAGCAATGTCTAATTCTATAATTGTATCTTGGGATTGTGTCTTAATGTAGGCCTTATGGTTGTAATATCTAGCCTTGTATTTTTTGGTTTTCCACTTATCCCATGTTTGTTTTATGTACCATCCAGTTTAATGAAGAATAATGGAGGAACCAACAACTGCTCACCATTTTGTGATATTTTGGATGGTAATAATAAAAGAATTATATGCTATTTTGATGGGGGGGGTTTCCCTTACGGAACCATATGACTACCCTTTGCTTTTTCAAAAGAAATTTGGTAATGATTCTTTCAGCACTGCAATATAAACTATAAATTAAGTTTAATCAATTTTTAATCTTATGATTTTTGAAGAAACTGAAACCTTACCAATTTTGTTCAAAGGTAAATATATTCCTAAACAAACTTCTTATTCCACAGAACACTGGATATTTCAGCATTGGACTACAACTTGTCTCTAATCACAGTAATACACAAGAAGGAGCAGTTAAACACAATGAGATCAAATTCACATTAAAATGTTTAAAATGTTTATCATGATTTGCAATCACAGGCAGGATGGGAGAGTGTCTTTTGAATTGAGAAATTTATTTCTTTAAAAAAATTAGCATTGTGTTTCTGTGCATGACAGAGATCACTTACTGTACAAACATCTAGTTCTCCAGTTCACTAATTTTATAAAAGTATGATTCCCTTTTACTAATCCTTACATTAGGGATTGCTCCTGGGTCACTAAGAGTGGTGAGGTTATCATCATCATCATCATCATCATCATCATCATCATCATCATCATCATCATCATCATCATCATCATCTTTTAACAACCCCATAATCCCTTGAGGGGTGGAGTCTGGGCAACTGAATGGAGCTAGCAGAGTGTTTAATGGCCGGATGCCCTTCCTGTTGCCAATTCGGAGTTTTGTTCAGCAGATATATTCTCATTGTGCCCAGAGAGAGAAATATTTGCCTCTACCTAGGATCGAACTCAAAGCCTCCTGATTGAGTGAAGAGTGGTGAGGTTATGCTACAATTAATTTCCATAACTTTGATTTTGAGGTTTCCAGATAAACAAATTTCATGCAGTTGAACCCATTTGAAAAATTTGGTGTGATATTTAAAATCTCTTTTGACATTGTGAACTGAAATGGATTCAGGAATTATAGTTTCTGTGGTATGACATTGAAAAGAAAACCAACTATACAATTAAATCAATAGGTTATGCCAAAATACCAGGTATCATATTTATGAATTCATAGATAGCCAAATGAGAAGTTCCAAACTTTGGATCTGTTTAATTCTGATTTCCACATTTCTACATTTAATATTTGTTACCACAAATGGTTTCATTATGTGTTAAGCACTTTACTACATAAAAACCCTGTAACTGAATGAAGCAAACACTTCTCGATTTACATACATGTATATCAAAGTACAGTGGCAAGTAACATCCTGCTATTAGTAATGGTATATAAGAGCTACAATTTGGCCGGAGGTGAGCCAACAAAGTACTAGAACAAACCAGTAGTCAGATGTGAGATTTATGCTGAACGGGTTTTTTTGCCAAAAAAAAGTTACTACTTTTTGTGGCTTTCCAAAAATTCTAGCAGGAGTTTTCCAACTCTCAAATTTATTAAATATGCCATGGATTGTCCCTGGGTTGGCTTGCTTATTGTATTTGTAAACTTTCAGATCAACAAAAAGGATTCTTGGCATATCATGTGCTCCACAGTGAGTTATGTTCCCTCTATTGGTTGAGGAACTAGCCAGAAATCTAGGGCCAAACATTCAGAAACACATCAGAGTTCCCAAAGATATTATTACTCAAATAAAGCTCAACAGGAAGAGTAAACACTGCATGTATCAGAAAGATCCAACTGTCAGCATGGGCTGTCTAGGCAGATATTTTCAACATGGCTTCTTCCAAACATGTTGGACTGTAAATCCAGTGCCTTTAAGCTTGATGTTAATGAAATTTATTAGTTGAACACATGTGGAAAACACCAGATTGTGGACAGTTAAGGAGATATCAGTGAGAAAGTTGGAAATACTTCAGTGAAAATCTGCCACCTACAGTTCAGTAACTCTACACATTTCAAAAGTACTGGATTCCTAGTAGGGAATCCAATCAAGGTTCCATATGTGAATTTATAGCTCAGTTTTGAATTTTACTCAAAACATGTTTAGAGTATGTGTTCCTACGAAGGGTGTTATGATAAAGGCAACATTGAGTTTAAAATCTCAGTACACAGGAATAAGGGAGCCTTTCCTTGCAAGAGAAATTTTGTTGTCATTATGAGTATAATGTATAGTTGTCCCCTAAGAGACTTACGTATATTCCCTTGCAGTGTTTTATAAATTGTGTGTCCTGAGACAATTTGGAGGAGCTTCCTTATTAAGTCTTAAGAGATGCTGCACATTATTTGTTACTGTTTTTTGTTTAATTTATGAGTATTGGTTTGATGGGGCCATGGAAATTGTCCCACATTTTTTCACTTAAATGAATATAATGTGCCCTTTTGTAAGTGTATGTGTTCCAAAGTACAGGTAATTCATATTAACTCTGACTCCTGTCAGTGACAAATAATTATGTATTGTCCATGTACTCTGATGTATGAATATTAAAGAGCTGTCATTTGTAGCTTTCCAGCCTGTATAAATGAATTGATTTGAATACAATTTCTGGCTGGCAATGGATTGAAAATTTAACAGTCAACTATGGATTTGCTGTGCCACCTTTAATTCCCTAAAATGTAGGTTTGCCTATTTCTCATTAGCTATATTACTAAAAACCTTATCTCGTGGCACAATAGTTTTAAACATTAAATGAGCTGCTAAGCAGTCACAAATGTCAAATAGAATAATTGCAGTTTGTAAGTAAAGAGTTGATGAACCTTCCTAGGTATGCAGAATAATTCAGAAAGTGATAACAGAATCAGTCTGGTTCCCTGTTCCAAGAACTTTCTTTTCAGCGTCTGCTTTGCTTGTTCAAAGTTCTATGCAGATTCCTAGATATTCCAGGGAAATTATAAACGTTTGGCAACTGGGATCGAGCCCATTTGTTTCTCCTTGTAAACGTGGCAGCCACTTTATAATCAGCCTCAGCCCCAGTAAATGTAGTTTGGCCTGGTGTTATATTTCCTGCTTCTGCACACAGGCAGCCCAGAGCTGAGCAAATAGCAGACTTCAAAGCTATCCGACTCAAGGCACATCTCAGCCTTATTTTTCAGTCAGAAGAGGTCAGAAGCTATGCTTAGACAGTGCTATTTTTGAGCCCCATGAGGCACTCCATTTTTTTCTGGTATAAGTTATGTAGCCCATAGCTAAAACATAGTGATGCCTGGTGGTTGGGTGTCAAAAAAGTAGACAGAAATAGTATTAGCAATGTCAAGAAGACTGAGAGAAATCAAATTGATAGTTCTTTGAAAAATAAAGCATGCATTGTAAATAATATGAGCTAGAACTTTTGACATGCAATAAAGTAACTTCCTTTACTTTATATTTCCAAGAATAATTCAATTTGAGAACATTTACCTCCTGCCTGAAAGCATATCAGAAATCTTTTTATTGTTAAAAGCCATAGAAATGCACAACCTTCCAGCCTAGTTGAATGCTGATACCTGAATCTCACAAAAATCTAATTGGTCTTCCACACAAGCACATTATGGATCTACAAGTAGTTATACACAGCCTTTAGGCCAGTTTAGAGATGATTCTAAGCCAGATCAGCCTTGTTTCTTCATGTCTGAAGGCTTCATATCATCTCCAATAACATTTCACTGATTTGAGAGGCTTATGCAGAAATGTGTAAGAGATGCCTGCAGCAAAAAACGGTGCAAAAGAAAAACACAGGAAAGAAGCCAACTTCTATAGCGGCAGTAGCACAGAACCAACAAATCATAGTAAATGCTACTCATATCAAAATCTTATCTGGGTAGTTGTGTTTGGGTAATAATAGACTAACCAGAGTTTGTTTACTTATATTTTGTTAGAAAAAACTAGTGACTTGGTTTCTAAAACATGCTAAGCCAGTGATGGCGAACCTTTTTTGGTTCGCGTGCCAAAAGGGGGGGGAATGTGGGGGATCACGTGTGTGCGTGCCCACACTCATAATTCCATGCACCCCCGCACATGCACGCATGACCCCCCTGCTCCCAGCATGCAATGGCACGCCCATTTTTTGCTCTCCCCAGGCTCCAGAGCCTTTCTAGGAGCCTGGGGAGGGTGAAAATGGCCTTCCCCACCCATTCTGGAGGCTGGAAACAGCCTGTTTCCCGACTCCCAGTGGGCCCAGAAGGCCCGAAAATCAGCCGGCTGGTGCACACATGCACGCCGGACCTGAGCTTGCGTGCCCACCGATATGGCTCCGCGTGCCACTTGTGGCACCCGTGCCATAGGTTCGCCATCACGGTGCTAAGCTATAGACCAGTGATGGCGAACCTTTTTAGGTTCGCGTGCCAAAAAGGGGGGGGCGCGCGCTCGCACACGCTTGCGTGCCCACACCCATTCCCTCCCCCCCACGCATGTGCAATACACCCCCCCCATGCTGCCCCCTGCGCATGCGCACGAGCGCACACACACACACGCAAAGGCCTTACCGGAACCTGGGATGGTAAAAAACGATGAAACGGGCAAACCGGAAGTTTGGAAAAATGCACTTCCGGTTTGTCCGTTTCGTTGTTTTTTGCATTCCGGGGCTTCAGGGAGCTTCCCTGAACCCTCCGGAGTGCAAAAAACAGCTCACCGGCAAACCGGAAGTGCGTTTTTCCGCACTTCCGGTTTGCCGGTGGGCAACGCTCGCGTGCCCTCCGCTATGGCTCCACGTGCCACCTGTGGCACATGTGCCATAGGTTTGCCACCACGGCTATAGACCATGGTTTACAAAACATAATGGCTGGACTTACACATTATGACAAAATCAAGCAAACAAGATTGTGGTTTATTGCTATGTGTGAACCATAGCATATCAATTTGGTATTTAAAAACAATTGATGAGAAAAAGAAACATGATTCCTGGAGCAACTTGTTTCAGTGCATGGAGGTCATTGACAAAAAGGGCTTCATATCCACCCTACTAGCATGACCATGTGTCCTATTTACAAAAGACACTCTTTTATTTCTTTCTTCTCAGAAGGTAGTCTTATTTTTGACAGGAGGTCAGGAGCTGCCCAACAGAAAGCAAACTGAACAAGCAAATGACCACCCTTCTCCAATATGATGACAGATGTTGTATTTCTTTTTAAATTATTGAAATTATTTTTATATGTGCATTCACTCATAGCTGTCAACTCAATGCAGTTTTGTCTACAAAGCTTGTATATTCCCCCCCACTTTTTTTTTGAAGTGATGCATAAGTGATTAGCTACTCATGTACTCCATTTTGGATCCAGTGGCTGAGTTCAAACAACAAGCTTAACCAGGTCAGTCAGGAACAGAAAGCAGGTGAAGTGAGCAGGCACACACGTTGTGATCATAGTCTTGCTTTCTATGATGAAAGGTAGATTGTATTTGACAATATACTAAACCATCTAGTGTAAACAAACAATATGAGTTACATTGTGGTTAAGGAAAATCATAATTTCAAACCATAATTTGTACTGAATTTATTACCAATCCATAATCTGGCATGCAATGTGAATCTGAATGGAGGAAATTATGTGTTACTCTTTTTGGTCTGCCTTCTGATCTTTGTACAGTATATTGAATCCTAAAGGTAATTTGCACTGTATTCTAAATTTCATCAATATATTTGCAAAAATGAGTTCTCTTTTGACAACAGGTTATTCCATTCACATCCTATGTTCCATAATGTCTTGTTGAACTGTACTTACTATTGTTTCAGGAAAAAAATGACAAATGAATGCTGTCTAAGCCATCCTTATTTTAGGATAAGCGGATGGGATTTTTCAGTAGATATGTATAGGATTGCACGACACAGGCTAAACTCTTTCTTAAACTTGATTTTTCTCTTACTTAAAAAAGATTAAAGTACATAAAAGATGAAATAAGGTATGTTAGCTCTACTTTTTACAACTTCTCCCATACCAGCTGCTCCACCTTCTGTATGTCCACTTTTTGTAAGTATGCCAGAAGAGAAAATGACCTCACATTTGCTTGAACACAGGTACAACTTTCTAGGTAATCCAGGGTCTCAAATTATGCAGAGGGCTATACTTGCACTCAAGCCAACATAGATTCAATTTAAGACTTCTCAGGAAACATCAACTGATCAGGCAGAACAAGGTATAGAGCAGGGGCGGGTTCCTAATTTTTTTACTACCACTCTGTGGGCGTGGCTTATTTTGTGAGTGTGGCTTGCCAGCCATGTGACCAGGTGGGCGTGGCTTCTCGGACTGCTGAAGGGAGGGGAACTGAGATAGCTCCTGCCACCTGTTCTTTCAGCATCTCACGCGCTCCCTCAGCCATCCTCCCCTGCTTGGACTCACTGTGGGGTAGGAAGGCAGCGCATGCACAGTGCCAGAAGCTCGGCTTCTGGGCATGCGCAGAAGAAAATTTTTTAAAATTTTTTTTTAATGGCGGCGCACCGGCAACCGACTGCACCGGTGCTGTGACGTCACCAGCGGGCCGCTACCGGTGCTATAGAGTGGACCGCACTGGTAGGAACCCATCACTGGTATAGAGATAGCTTGTGCAGACTGTTTCTCTCTTTAGTTTTAAGCTCTCATTTGAAATGTATACATGTGGTAAATTGTGGTTTCTTGGTTCTTTATATTCTTTCCTAATACCCTTTTCCCTGGGCAGAAACCTGGCCCACATTTATTTTTCCTCTTGCCAATGAAATAAAAATCAGTCCCTAGGAATGTAGCACATTTTTTCTGCCCCAGCTTTTCAAAGAGCATTTTTCATTATCCTTCATCAAGATGGTGCTCTTCTTTGAGATTTTGACTATGTGGAAATACATTAGACTCCTACAAGGCAAGCAAGAGATGAAATGGAAGATCTTTGGCATATATGAAGCTAAAACGGTTTTGCCTTTTCTTCCTATACGAAGAGTTTAAATCTTATCTTATACTTGGCTTGTAGAAACTTATTCGAAATTGTGAATAGCATTCAAGTCTGGCTCTTTAAAATGCATTCAAGGTTCTCTAGATGCTGGAGAAGAAGCTCAAAGATGTCAGCCAGCTGCTATTAAATAAATAAGTAAAAAGAACTATTTTCATTAGGAACAATCCAGAAATTTCTTCCTTTGCCTTCCTTTCGTTTGGGTTGAAAGCTTAGATATATATACTGATGTTCCTGAATCTGAGCAAAGTGATGCTTTTGTATTCTGCAACTCAGGAAAAACAAGGATGGAAAAAACAGCAGATGCTTCATTTCTGTGTCTCTTCCAGCACAGCAGCAAAACCTGTGAAAGCAGCCGTGAATAGCTCTGAAACTCCCTCTCCCTTTTTGGGGAGATTAGACCGAACCTCTGCGTGGGCAGACCGAAAGTCCTCATTTATATTAGAAGGTTCATTCCATAGTTCCACTAGCTATTGCTGGTTGAAGAAGAATTCCTGGCCCGCATCAGACCTGCTGTTGAAACACAGCATGTCCATTGGCAGTAGCAATTGCCAAAGGACAATTTGTACCACAGGCTTCAGTACGTCCAACCAGGATATAAGTAGAGTTTATAATGTCTAGAAACACTTGGACATATTGTTCAATCTAGGCAGCATTTTGCATGCAAACTTAAATGCCACTGTGAAAAATGCAAGCCAGGACAGAGGTGAACTGGTATGTCTAGTTTGCAGATCTCCACTATTTGGTATTTTAGAATTCAGCCCTGAGATTTGCCTAACTATAGGCAAATTAATAAAGTTATCCATGTATTAATAATGTTTACAGTTCATTATATTTTCAAATAGAACACTTTAATCAATTTATTGCCTTTTCTCTAAGAGCTCCATGCCACATTAACATTAATAGAGGGATAGAATCAAGACCACATGAAGTGTTAATACCATTTTATAATGCCTTGGTCAGGCCACACTTGGAATACTGCATTCAGTTTTGGTCGTCACAATGTAAAAAGGATGTTGAGACTCTATAAAGAGTGCAGAGAAGAGCAACAAAAATGATTAGGGGACTGGAGGCTAAAACTTATGAAGAATGGGTATGTCTAGTTTAATGAAAAGAAGGACTAGGGGAGACATGATAGCAGTGTTCCAGTATCTCAGGGGTTGCCACAAAGAAGAGGGAGTCAAACTATTCTCCAAAGCACCTGAGGGTAGAAGAAGAAGAAGCCATGTTTCCCAGTTCTGGGCTATTTAGTACCAATAAAGGAGACTATTTGTAGCTCAGGGTTGAAACCCTACACCACTTCAGACAAATGGTTATCCAACATCTTCTTAAAAATGTCCATTGTTGGAGCACCCACAACTTCTGGAGGCAAGTTGTTCCACTTATTAATTGTTCTAACTGTCAGGAAATTTCTCCTTAGTTCTAAGTTGCTTCTCTCCTTGATTAGTTTCCACCCATTGCTTCTTGTCCTACCCTCAGGTGCTTTGGAGAATAGCTTGACTCCCTCTTCTTTGTGGCAGTCCCTGAGATATTGGAACACTGCTATCATGTCTCCCCAAGTCCTTCCTTTCATTAATCTAGACATACCCAGTTCCTGCAACCGTTCTTCATATGTTTTAGCCTCCAATCCCTAATCATCTTTGTTGCTCTTCTCTGCACTCTTTCTAGAGTCTCAACATCTTTTTTACATCATGGTGACCAAAACTGAATGCAGTATACCAAGTGTGGTCTTACTAAGGCATTATAAAGTGGTATTAACACTTCACATGATCTTGATTCTATCTCTCTGTTTATGCAGCCTAGAACTGTGTTGGCTTTTTTGGCAGCTGCTGCACACTGCTGGCTCATATTTAAATGGTTGTCCACTAGGACTCCAAGATCCCTCTCACAGGGATACTATTGAGCAGGGTACCACATATACTGTACCTGTGCATTTTGTTTTTCTTGCATAAATGTAGAACCTTACTTTTTTCACCAATGAATTTCATTTTGTTAGATAGTGCCCAATGTTCAAGTCTGTCAAGATCCTTCTGTATCTTAAGCCTATCTTCTGGAGTGTTGGCTATTCCTGCCAGCTTGGTGTCATCTGTAAATTTGATGAGTTCCCCATCTATCCCCTCGTCCAAGTCATTGATGAAGATGTTGAAGAATACTGGGTCTAAAGTAGAGCCTTGGGGTACTCCACTGCATACTTCCCTCCATGTAGATGCAGTTCCATTGAGGACTACATGTTGAGTGCACTTGGTCAGCCAGTTACGAATCCATCAGGTGGTGATGCTGTCTAATGCACATTTTTCTACTTTATCTACTAGTAGGGTATGGTCTACTTTATCAAATGCCTTACTGAAGTAATATAAATAATATAAATTTATATAATAAATATAAATAAATATACCTAGAATTAAAGGAAAATTTCCTATTAGATAGAACAGGAAATATCCTGTTAGATAGAAAATTTCCTGTTAGATAGAACAATTAATCATTTGACAGCTTGCTTCCAGAAGTTGTGGATGCTCCATCACTGAAGGTTTTTAATAAGACAGCCATTTGTCCGAAATAGCACAGGGTCTCATGCTTGAGCAGGGGGTTGGACTATAAGACTTCCAAGGTCCCTTTTAACTCTGTTATTCTGTATTCTCTTCCATTGCTTAGGACCATTCCTTTACTCTGTGTATTCCAGCCATTCTTTGCTTTACAATCCACAAGTGAGCATTTTCTGTTGGGTCAATCTTATTCCTTTCTCACTCCACCGTCCCTGTTGGAGAGCTGGAGCGAATCTGATGAATGGAAATGTATAGCCTGTCAGTCATCCACCAGGGGTAATTCATTCAATTTTCTGCATTTCCTAGGGGGGAAAAACCCTCCTTGGACTAATCTGACACTGCAAACTGCCATTACTCAGGAAGAAAAATGGCAGAGATTGAACCGGGTAACCAGAATAAGTTTTACTCATAGGCTTTCTTTCCATCATGAATAGAAAGCATGCTGTGCCCTCCTCCTCAACCAGTAATTCCACTAGGATTATGTTGGGGCAAAGGTTTAAAAACCCCTCTTGCTCTCATTCTAAAAGAGGCAGACAGCTTATTTTACTTCTTTTTTTAAAGCAGCATGCCAGAGCTAATTAATGTCAGCCTCCAGTCTGGCCCTCAGATCCCAGAGATGTTTGCTAATGGGGAAAATATAAAATATGGTTATTTTCAGTACAGAACATTTTCACAGAATATGGAGCATGATCATTATTTATAATAAAAGTCCATCGCTATTTGCATCTGAATGAAATTGGGCCAATAGAACCCTGGGTTGTGTTGGCGCACTTTTTATTTATGCAATCTACAGGCATTGGAAATAAAATACTGGAAAAGCTCTTGACGCCTATTTAAAGATAAGCTTACGTTATACTTTACTCAAAAGAAAAAGGAAAGGGTATTAAAGAAAGATTCTTATAGACTACTAAAATCCCTAACATCTCATACTAAACTTTACAACTGCTTTGGGCTAATTTTATATAGTTTATCTAGTTTTAAGATCAAATATTTTCCAAGTAATTTATGAGTTTCGTTTAAGAACTTAATCCATGGGATGAGAAGAGTCTGGAAAAGCTCTTTGAGCATTAGACGCAATCTATAATCTTCCAAATTTTTTCCCTCACTCAAAAGAGTTGCTCAAAAGCAACTCTTTTGAATGACCAAGGCTGGGTTCAGATAGAACATGAATCTATAAAGAAGTTTTGCTTGGTTTTAGCTTAACAAGCTTTATGTACCCAATCAATTATTTATTTTAGCTATTATAATTAGTATAGCTATTATAGTTGCTATTATTATAGTTATAAACTTCTTATTCATTCCAATTTGCAGCACTTTACAAGCAAGAGAAGATTAAATAAAATTATGAAGACAAAACAGTCAAAAAAAGCAATACCATATAAAACAATAATATCCTAATAATTATAGGTGTCAGCCTCAGTGTACAAAAAATATATAATTATATGTCAAAAGTCTATGGAAAAAATTCTTTTTGACAGTCTTCTGGAATGAGGCCAAGGTGGGTGAAAGGCCTCAGGAGAGGCAGCTGTTCTACATGGTAAAGCCTGTAATTGAGAAATATTGTGACTAAGTCCCACTAAAGGAGAATCCCTAGCTCTCACCTCTTGTGTCAGTTCTACATGTGGAGAAGAGTATCACTTAGTAGAGAAAACCACATAATGCCTGTGGGCTGCCTTTCAAAGCACAGTGGCTCTACATGGATTACGTGTTCCTCTTTAGACATCCTGAAAAAGACCAGGGAAGGAACATTATTTGTTCAAGCCCGCCCAATGAAATTACTGAAGCATTGTCTGCCCGCAGTTAGTGGATCATGCATAAAAATCCTTGGTCTGAAATAATGCCAGCAGTAGAAAGAATATGTAGGAGGAATAACATAAGAAAAGGAAAGTTGACAGTTGGGAACTCTGTTTTTTTGTTTAATTCACTAAAGAACAACACCATGTATTGCCTTGTTTCTGAATAATCATACTGAATCCAGTAAGTTAAGAACTTGGCAACATTACTCTGGTTTAGAATTTAAAAAAAACTTTCAGAAGAACTAAATGAGTAAAAAGTGGGTTTTTAGACTGATTTCTGTGCAGAAAGACTTGAGAGCAACACATCTAGCAAAGCCAGACAGTTGCATTAAAGTGATATCCACCAGTCCTTGAGCCAACAGAATCTGTTCTAGCATAAAATATGCTGCCCTGATTGCCAAATCCTATTCTGACATAGTAACAAGGCTACTAATTAGTTTGTCTTTATTGCTTAAATGCTGGGCAGGTTAAGGAAAGGTTAAGGAAAGTGATGGTGGATACTTTTGGCTTTGTTTCATTTCCACCAGGGGTCACTTACTGATGGGAAAATGATCAATCATTCTAATGTGTGGCTGGGTAAATTCAGGGACTTGGAATATTGTGTAGCCAGATGTCCTGTTGCCTAACTAATGGCCAGATGCATGGGGGTATTTCAGACCTGTTACCGGTTAGTCTCTCTATTTTTGAAGATGGGTCAAATGCAGTATTTCTCAACCCTGGCAACTTTAAGACATATGGATTCTAATTCCCAGAATTCACCCCTCCACCCTCCAAAATGTAAAAACAGTAAAACAAAAAGTACAACCACGCAACCATGCTAGCAACATTTATTCTGCTGCTTCTTTTGGAAGAAGCAGTAGAAATCTTACAATCCTGCCTTGGCCATGAAACTAGTTGAGTGATTTTTGTACCAGTCATTCTTTCTCAGTTGAAACAGGAAAGCAATAGCAAACCACTTCCACAAATCTTGTCTAGAAAACTGCAGGGAGTAGTCTAGTCTTAAAGACTTCTACCTATCCACCTATCCATGACACCACCCCCGGAATGCCCTGTAGGCGGTGCTCCATTATGCTTTGGAACAGTCCTGGTGCCATACTCACCCCAAATTGTAACCAGTGACATTTAAATGCCACTCGGCACAATAGTCTGTGCTTCTGCAGTGGCATCATCCACCGTCAGTTGCTGATAGGCTTGAGCTAAATCAAGTTTTGCGAATATTTTGCCTCTTCCTAGTGAATGCAGTAGGTGCTGAACTACCGGTACTGGGTAGACAACAGCAAGGCTTTATTTATGGTACACTTATAGTCCGCGCAGATGTGGATGGACCTGTCTGGTTTAATTGGGGTGACTATTGTGGTCTCCCACTTAGCATGATCCACTGACTCCAAAATCCCATGGGATTGTCTAATTGGCTGTCTGTTTTGGGCAGACAGAGCAAGGGGGGCTCTTCTTGCTTTTATTCTGATAGGGGCTACATTGGGGTCTAGATTAAAAGAGATGGGTTTCCCAGTGTACTTGCCCAAGGTTCCGTCGAAAATGTTTGCAAATTCCTTCATCAGGTCTTCAATGCTGTCATCTTGGATTGTGTGGATGCCTGTCATTCCTAAGCCCAGAGACTCGAACCACTCCAGTCCCAGCAAGCTTGGCAGGTTGTTCTCTATGATGGTCAGCTGCAGTTGTCCAATGAACTTTTTAAACTGGACTTGCATGGATCTGATTCCTAGGACAGGGACATGGTTTCCTTGATAGTCTTTTAACACCATCTTCTGTGGCTTCAGCTGTTCTTTTTCCAGTCACGGAACTGCCTTTTTGATGGTCTTCCAGGAAACAATGGTCAGGGTTGACCCTGTGTCTACTTCCATATCACATGGGGACCCCTTGATTTGGACCGTGATATGGATTTTTTTTAAATTGGGCACACTGGAGTGTCCTATGGTCATTTGGTGTGTTTCTTTGTTGTTCGCAGCTCGGGTCTCCGTGCGGCTGTTAGTTGGATTTTTAAAATTCCTGAATCTGGTTTGCTCTTCTGGTTGTCTTGCTGTCTGCCATTGCTGGTACATGGCTGGTTGGTTGGCTCGGCAAGCCTTTGCAATGTGACCTCTTCTGTCACATCTTTGGCAAATTGGGTCCCGGAATCGGCAGTTTGCTCTGGGATGGTTTTCCCCGCAGCTGACACAAAATGAGGATCTGTCTTGCTTCTCTGCTCTCCCTTCAAAATGTAGGGGATGGATTTCATCATCTTCCTTGGTGGAGTCTTCAGTCTCCTAGCTCTCCTGATGCACAGTGACTGATCTTTGTGGTACCTTTACATTTTCTGTTTTTTGGATGGCCGTGGCTATCTTATTGGTGGCTTCAGATGCTCTCGCTTCCTCTATGGCTAGTTTAAAGATGAGCTTAGGTTTTGATAGAAGCCTTCTCTGTAATTGGAGATCTCGCAGTCCCAATACTAGTCTGTCCATCATGGCTTCTTCTATGTTGGTGAACTCACAGCAAACTCCTGCTTTCTGTAGAGCAGTGACGTACGTACTGGTTTATCATCTCACCTTCCTCTTGCTTCCTGTGGTAGAATTTGTGTTTGTACACCATTGGTGAAGGTACTGGTGCATAATGTGCTTGCAGTGATTCCTGTAGCATCAGCCACAGTACCGTCTGTAGTGGATCTGGTTCAGAAAGTGTTCCAGCCATATGGATGACTTCAGGTCGGCAATAGCTCAGGAAAAGCGCTTTCTTCCTTTTGTCTGATAGTTCAGTTAAATTATTGGCTTCCAGGAAACACTCAAATTGGAACATATATTTCCCCCAGTTCTCTTTGGCTGGGTTGAATGGAGGTGGTGGGGTGTGTGTGATCATCTTGTTTGCCAATGCAGCGTTTCAGCTTCTGCGGTGATGGCCGATGCCATGTGGATGCCCAACTCCATTCATTGTCCTTTGTTCTCTTCAAGATCCACCTTCGTCGCCAGTGTTAAGTTGGGAGGTTGAATGAAGAGGCAGGACTCTGAATAGTGACTTCAGCTCTTTATTTCAAGGCTTGGCAAAAAACATCTCTGCTGGCTGGCCGACAGTGCCCTCTTTTAAAGGGCTCTGTCAGGCAGCCTGGCCACTGACAGTGCTTTATTTTCCTGTCACTCAAATGGACCAATAAGTGGCGGTTATGCTAATGCCCCTACTTACGCCGGACCGGAGTGAAACCTTCTGTTCTCTATCTACATATTTAACAGAAAGTGAGAGTCTAGGTTTCAGATCCATATCTTATCTAGTCAGAAAGAAAGATTTGTGGGAATCTTTAAGACTTCTGAAGTTCTGGAGATATTATAGCATTATCTATTTATTTAATTAACCTTTTAGAATGAAGACTTGAGTTTAAAAAAAACTACTCAAGAAAACTCAATGGAAGAAAACAAAATGCACAGGTACAGTATAGGTGGTAATGTATCTCTTTCAATAGTAGTAACTGAGAGGGATCTTGGAGTCCTAGAGGACAATCATTTAAATATGAGCCAGCAGTGTGTTGCAGGTGTCAAAAAAGCCAACATAGTTCTAGGCTGCATTAATAGAAGGATAGAATCAAGATCACGTGAAGTGTTAATACCACTTTAAAATGCATTGGTAAGGACACACTTGGAATACTGCATTCAGTTTTGGTCGCCACGATGAAAAAAAGATGTTGAGATTCTAGAACAGGGGTGTCAAACTGGTGACCCGCAGGCCGGATATGTCACGTGCATCATGAAACATCACATGATGGCAACGTGATGCCACAAATTTGACATCCGTGCTCTAAAAAGAGTGCAGAGAAGAGCAACAAAGATGATTAGGGGACTAGAGGCTACAACATATGAAGAACAGTTGCAGGAACTGGGTATGTCTAGTTTAATGAAAAGAAGGATCAGGGGAGACATGATAGCAGTGTTCCAATATCTCAGGGGTTGCCACAAAGAAGAGGGAGTCAAGCTATTCTCCAAAGTACCTGAAGGCAGGATAAAAAGCAATGGATGGAAACTAATCAAAGAGAGAAGCAACCCAGAACTAACAAAAAAAATTCCTGACAGTTAGAACAATTAATCGGTGGAACAACTTGTCTCTAGAAGTTGTGAATGCTCCAGCACTGGAAGTTTTAAGAAGAGGTTGGACAACCATTTGCCTAAAATAATATAGGATTTCCTGCCTAAGCAGGGGATTGGACTGGAAGACCTCCAAGGTCCCTTCCAACTCTGTTATTCTGTTCTGTTCTGTTCTGTTCTGTTCTGTTCTGTTCTGTTCTGTTCGGTTCGGTTCGGTTCGGTTCGGTTCGGTTCGGTTCGGTTCTACTCTACGAGATGTTAACTGAGTGAAGAAAAAGATTGAACAATGAATCATCAGAGGAATAAGAAGAACTGAAGTTTTTAAAATTCTCGATCTCCTTTATATTTTCACTGTTATCAACTTACTTTGTTTAGTCATGTCCAGTAAGGCAAAAGAAAATCAAATTCCTTTTTTTTTCCTTTTGAAGGAACCATATGATTCACTGATTTCACTTCATGTGAGCGATACTAGTCATATCCCTTGTCAAGGTATCAGTAACTGTTAGATATAATCTTGAGTGTGTCCCATAAAGTTCGTAAAGAACTTTAGATCTGCATTGGTGGATCAAACCAAGAGCCCAGAAGTCTAAGATTCTTTGGATGAATCTTAGCAATTAGCAGGCAGTAAAGGCTAAGAGGAAAAAGCTCACAGCTGAGTGAAATGAAAACAAATTATATGTGTTTGTGTGTGTGTGTGTGTGATACCATGATGGAAAATTCAAAGAAAAATACAAAAAAGTGCATGTAAAGGGACTTCAAATACAAACCTTGCCAGGAAAAAATCAAATTGATTTTCCACCATGTTTTTGGATGTGCAACTGGAACTGTGTTTAGTATGGAAATTGGAATGATTATAATCATATCCTATAAAATAAATACATAAATGGCACAGTCAGAAATGAAGGAAAAATAATTCTTTTGAGACTCATTCAGAATGAGATATTTCTTAATTATTCCATCATTTTTAAAGACAAATGTTTTCTACACATAGAGAGGGGAGGCAGAAACCGATGGAATTCCAGCCCTTCTTCTTTCCTTTTTAAAAGTGCAATTTTCGCTTAGCTATACCTTTCTTTCTTGTCATTAAATGGGTTTAAAAATTCCCCAACATACAGATCAGAGGTGGGTTCCTGCCGGTTCTAACCGGTTCTTTAGAACCGTTAGTA
Source organism: Diadophis punctatus similis (assembly GCA_023053685.1). Taxonomy (NCBI): domain Eukaryota; kingdom Metazoa; phylum Chordata; class Lepidosauria; order Squamata; family Dipsadidae; genus Diadophis; species Diadophis punctatus. The sequence continues at coordinate 17,316,898 of JALIGW010000003.1, forward strand.
AACCGGTGGTGACGTAACGGAGCCGGTTCTGTCGGTTCAAGTCCGTGGGCACCGCCATCTTTGAATTTGCTTCTGTGCATGTGCAGAAGCTAATTTTTGCTTCTGAGCATGTGCAGAAGCTATTTTTTGATTATTTTCTGGGAAGGTACTCACACGTGTGCGCACAAAACGTGCACTTCCGTCGCGATGCGAACCAGTGGGGAAGGTAAGTAGAACCCACCCCTGATACAGATGAGGTAAAATAAGCTGGCTGAAAGACATTATATTCTTGGAGAGAAGTGCTGTTGATTTGAAATTATAAAAAGCAGGGGACTTTAAAAAAAATATGAACATTTGAAAAGTGCATCATAGAAGAGAAAGATTGAATAAAGTCTGATGGACAAAGTGCAATTTATGTGTGAGTGAGCAATAATGGAGACAGAAACTCGCTGACTTAAAAGTGCTATACTGTATATGGGTTATCCAGTTCTGCTCGCAGGAGCTGTTGATTTGCCCACAGATACTTCTCTTGTTTCCCATCAGGCTCTCTATAACTTTTCATATTTTTAAAGTATCATTTTAATTAAAAGCAGTATTACTGAATTATTTTTATTATAAGAAGCCAAGTATGCTGGCTGGGGAATTCTGAGAACTGAAGTCCAAACACCTTAAATTTGCTAAGGATGAGAAACACTGTTCTAGAATATTTTTTTAAAAATAAGAATGATCCTGAAGCCTTCCCATAAGCTTTGTTAGAAAATAAAAACTATGTAGCCCAGTGATTTATTTGGAAGTGTGTCCAGCTTTCATGAAAGAAAAAAAAAAAGAATAAATGCAGATAGCGATATGCAAGAGAGGGAACTAGTAGGGAGGACAGGATAATTCCAGTAAATGAGTACTGTATAACTAGTTTTATCCTTCCTACTTTTGTTGTTGGGCAAGTCCTCTCCCAGATGGAGAAGAATTTAGCTGTGGCCTTGAGAAAGAGGTGGGAGAGATAAAGTAGCCTTTGGAAAGCATAAAGCATGAGAAAAATCTCAGAATAGTCCCATTTTGATCTTCCTGCTCTTAAAAAGGAATGAGGAAGATTTCAAAGTTTTCAAGGTTCTCTTAATATATCCCACTACAAGAAAGCAGCATTCCTATAATCTTTAGAATAGAATAGTGTGTATTTCTTGACCTGGCTTACCTTAAAAGGCTGGCACAGAAGACAAATTGGGAGACCACCAGTAGCATATTCTCAAAATTCTAAATACCTATCAAATCAAAAAGGCTGGAAACATTTGCTTACCCTCTGTGGAAAGCTTTAGGATTTGACTATGAGCCAATTAAGGATTCTCAAAATGGATCATTGGTGACTCTGTCGATATGGTTCCTGAACTTGATTCATTTTTTTTTGACACCACAGATTGAAATCAATCAGATTTCATGACAAACTGGAGAGGCCTATAAATTAGACAGATAATTAAACAGGATAGCAAAATCTAAAGGTTTTTATTGCTTTAAAATGCTTTTATTATTTAGATTGTAATATATTTTTTGAATTTTCGGCAGCCCAGAGTCATTCAATGAGATGAGCAGCTGTAGAAATAAATGAATGAATGAATGAATGAATGAAGACATAAATGTGACATCCACTGTAAGTAAGCTTTAGTACTGATGCATTCTAAGGAACTATTCTCAGCCATCTGGTTCCTGATCCAGTTTATTAATATTATTAATATTATTAATATTATTATTATTAATATAATATTAATAAAGTCCTTTGGGAGTTGGGCAGCATAGAAATAAATTAAATTAAATTAAATTAAATTAAATTAAATTATTAACATATTATGTTTTTCATAACAATTGTATCCTGCCTTTCTGTTCTGAGATTCTCAGAAATGTGGTGGTGAAGTAGCAGGTATTGAGCTCCTCTGGCCTAGCAATGCCTGCTTCCTCCCTTTCAACTCTTTTCTGATTTAAAAAACAAACAACTGTCTGTTTGGACAGAATCACAGTCCATTTGTACAAACTGGATTAATGTTGGGCCCCTAAATTTCTGGCTAAAGAAAGTCTATGCTGAAATATGTTGAGCATGCTCAGACGTGTGTGGACATTCTTATTTGATAAGTAATATAATGAAACCAATTCATTGTTGTGCTCAGACTAAGCTGCAGAGATCCAGGTTCAAAATTTTATTTAAGAATGAATTTAAGTTAGTAAGTTAGCCTAATCTACTTGATGGAATTGTTATGAAGATAACAATGGAAGGCATGTGCACCTCTAGCTGCCTGCAGGATGTATATAAATCAAAGGTATACAAACGTATGCCTTCCACGTGTTCTACATTTCAACTTCAATCAACCTAGCTTGATCAGTGGTGTGGGACTGGGAGAGTTTTAGTTTGAAACATCTGCTAGATAGCCTACCCTGATGCAGATGAATGGGCAGAAGTGTGCAAACAAACTAAATCCAGAGAATTGGAGGCAATGTATTTGAGCATGCAAGACAGTATACAAAATGACATGGCACTTTGTGTTTTGACAATGGTATTCACAACGAAAGATTAGTATTATACAGTAAAGCATTAATGATGTGAATTTATTCTACTTTGCATGTGTGTGGTAGTTACAGTAAAAGGCATATTTGGCAGCTATTTAATGTCAACAATTGTTTAAATATTAGTTCTTTCCCCCATTGGTTTCTCAGGGAACTCCTTGACACAACAAATATGTTTTGGCTGAGTTGGTTAGTGGAGTCTTAAAAGCATCCGGAGAAGAAAACAGTAAAAGTACTTTTCATTCTCTTTCTTGTTCCATAAGACCTTGTATTTATATTTTCATTTTAAATATTTATTTAAAATTGGAGGGTCTGGCTGGAAAGCAGCAGATGGTCTCCCATCTGTATTTCAGAAGGGAAAGATGGATCTACAGAGTGGGTTTCCTCAGCTGCGTCCATCTATGTGTGGGAAGGGCTCAACATGTTTCCCCTTCAATTTGAGTCATTTATTTTACATCTGCCATATAGTTCTAGCCTGCCATGAATCAACATAGCAGTTGTGGCAGTGGCAGTGATGGAGTGCAGTTGCCAAGAGGATAAAGAACCCGCGTGCAAGTAGGGCACGTTAATGGAGGAAAGCGCCTTTCAGTTGCTCAGGTTTAATTCTGTTGTAAGTCACAAATTAAATTATCTGTCTTTGGAAACTATCTTAAATTCAAGGTGAACATCATTATGAGTCGTGGTGGCGCAGTGGTTAGAATGCAGTACTGCAGGCTACTTCTGCTGCCTGCCTGCTGCCAGCAGTTCGGCAGTTCGATTTTCACCTGCCCAAGGTTGACTCAGCCTTCCATCCTTCCGAGGTCGGTAAAATGAGGACCCAGATTGTTGGGGGCAATAGGCTGACTCTGTAAATGGCTTAGAGAGGGCTGTAAAGCATTGTAAAGTGGTATATAAGTATAAGTGCTATTGCTATTATATTACTAATTCTTACATAGAGCTTCCTAGATAAGATCTCAATGATGTTGTTTTAACAGGCAGTCCCAAATCTTTTCAGTGTGGGGCTCAAATGTTGAGAGTCAACTATGGACATTCTTACACAGAAGTCACTAGTTAATTAATCATGAGAAACTTGTGAAATGCTGTTTCCCACCAGACTGTGAAGTTGCTGCTTTACTGACTCTTTTATCTGGGCCTTTCGTAGATTCATAACAAAATACTGGGAACAACTCTATTTTTTTTTCTAATTATGTGGTATCCAGAAGCACTGTTATAAATAGCTTGAGATTGGCACTTTGTTTTACTCCCTGCTAGTTTCCCATCATTTTAAAAATATGAAGCGGGGCAGAGAACACTCACAAGTTCTGTGAGAGGGCAGATGCAAGATAATGAAATGTCTGAGCCATTTCTCTCACTGTGATCCTTTTTCTTGGGACCCTGCTCTGGGGAAATGGGGAGATGGTTCTTTAAAAAGGACTTGGCTGATTCAGAAAATATTATTTTCTGTCGTTAGCATCAGGAGGAAGGTTTTGGTTTTGTGGCACAGCACAAGAAAGAAAAGGAAAAAGAGAAACAATTGAAAAGAAAGACAGAACTGGAAGGAAAGAAACAAGATTTCAGGCCGAAGCCATTTTATTTGGGATTTTTGGCCTGCCACACTTTATACTATTCTACTATGAATTTTCTACTGTGGGAAAATGGGAAGGGGGATTGTATGAGGTTGTTAGTATGTAGCCATAACAAATTCCTTCTAGAAAGCCAAGGTCATCCTTTGTCTCTGCACCTCTGCACCTGCACGGAAGGAGATGGGTGGACTCTGCCAGCATGGCGAATGAAGATTGGACAACGTGATGGATTTGTGGGTGTGGGGGCAAGGACTTGAACTTTCAACTGGGTGGTGAAACCCGGGGGACTTCAGATTCGGGTTTCACCCAGATGTACCAACATGGCTCTATTAATAAATTGGGACTTTGAGGAATACTTTGACTCGGACTCTGATTTAATTTTGGATGCTATTTGGAACCCTGACACAAGAAGCTCTCAAGATACCAGACACTTGAAGATGGTGGCATAACAGCTTCCCTTGAAGTCACCAACCTAAAGCAACCTAAAGATTCGTGCAGAAGGGAGAAGATAAGACAGTAGATAAGGCAGTTTGCTGCATTATTTTTATTGGTTATGTATTATAACCAATAGAATCATGTATATGTGATTATTGTGTATCTCTTGGCTTCTTCTTATGAATTAGAGAAGCACCTCCTGAGACTGTTCCCAGGCAACACTTTCAAACATGAGAAATCTTTTCCTATGCTTCCCCAATTTCTGATGTCACTGAGCTGTCTTTTTTTTCCCTGGCACAAAATACTAATTTCTCAGCTCCATGAGGGGTCCTTGCCACGGTCTGAGCTTGGTTGTTTTCTTGCAAATGTTTTATTATTCAGACTAGGTAACATCATCAGTCCTAGTAAGGAGTGGGATTTGCTCTCAGTTTATATTCTATGGCTTGCCCTGTCAGTTTTGATGGGGGTAGTCTTAGGGGTTCTTTGGTTAGGTGATCTTGGCAGTTGACTTGTTTGGCAGTTCCTTGATTGAGGTATTGTTTAGTTCTTGATTGTTGATCTGATGTTAATCTTGGAATTAATCTATGCTCATCTGATGCTTGGTGAGGTGTTTTGGCCTTTTTGTTCTCTTTTTGCCTTGTTGATTGTCTTTTTTGCATAGTATGTAGATAATGTTTATGTCTATGTATCTATTGATGGCTAATTAGTCAGAGTGCCAGGGTTTCTGTTCTTGAAAATGTTCTGCCACTCTTCTGCCCATTAATCCTTCATAGTGGCTGTTGCAATCATTGCACTGTATGTTGTAGATGACTCCTGTTGTTCTTCTGGGGCTGCTGGGTTTTTGGTTTACTGAAGATGTCTTGAATTATAGTTCAAACCACAGACTGAACCACTGTTTCAACTGAGAAACTGTGACCATCTTAGACCAAGCTGAGTCCGAGGACCCCTCGTTTCAACTCTGAGCTGCAAATATTCTTATTCATTGGTTTCAACTCTATGTTTTCCAGGACAGATGGACAGACAATAAATATGCAATAAATAAATACATGCATACCTGAAAACTATTCTGGCTGAGTGGAAAGTAGAAAGTATGGGATGAAGTAGGAAGGAATGTCTGGACTCCTTCCTCCCATCGTGCTACATGCTCAAGTCAATTGGTGGCTACTTTTCCTGGCAGGAGAAGATGCTAGGTAGGAAGAGAAAAAACAGCAGAGAATCTATCAATCACTGTCCTGAAATTGTCCTGTAAGAAAAATGGTATGGGTAGTAACACTCCCCAGAATCACTGCTGAACTGCAATAAAATGTAGGTTGATATAAACATACTTTTATATCAACATACTTTTCTGGTGACTTAAGAATGGGAGGATGTTAAAGCAGCTGTCTGGATGAACCCCATAATAGAAACTATTTAGAATTATCAGGTGGCCAGTATTCACATAATTACATTGATAGACAGACTATCAGCAAATCTACATCTTGATGTGATACCAATTTATTATGGCTTTCCCCAAAGAATCCTAGGAGGTGTAGTTTGAATTTGAACATTTATTTTATTTATTTATTTATTTAGTGAGATTTATATACCGCCTCACAGTGCAAGCACTCTCTAAGCAGTTTACACCAGTAAGCAATGTATATTTATATTGCCCCCAACAATCTGGGTCCTCATTTTACCTACCTCGGAAGGATGGAAGGCTGAGTCAACCTTGAGCCAGTGAGATTTGAACCACTGACCTGCGGATCAGTGTCAGCTAAAGTGGCCTGCAGTACCTGCCTCTAACCGCTGCGCCACCTCGGTGGGAGTACTCCACTAGAAGTTTCCTGTCTTAGAACTATTTTTTTTCCTAGGGAAGAAAGTGCTATTCCTATTTCTGTGTTACATTTATATCCACATTTTCTGTCAGAAAGCATATTACAACACCTTACCAACCTAGATTGATCATGAAAAAAGCTAAGCAGAGTTAGACCTGATTAGTACTTGAATAGAAGATATGAGGAAATCCTAGGATCAAGTTTAAAAAGCATCCACAAAAAAGTCATTGGCAAATTAATATCATATTTTCTCTAGAGAACTAAATGATCAAGTCCACAGAGTCATCCAAATCTATACTTGAGAGTCTTTACTTTTGTAAGAGTTTAAGGCAGTGGTGGGATTCAATTTTTTTTACTACTGGTTCTGTGGGTGTGGCTTGGTGGGCGTGACTTGGTGGGCATGGCAGGGGAAGGATACTGTAAAATCTCCATTCCCACCCCACTCCAGGGGAAGGATACTGCAAAATCTCCCGATCAGCTGGGACTCGGGAGGCAGAGAATAGATGGGGCGGGGCTAGTCAGAGGTGGTATTTACCGGTTCTCCGAACTACTCAAAATTTCCACTACTGGTTATTTATTTATTTATTTACTTATTATATTTGAGTAGTTCTCCGAATTACTCAAAATTTCCGCTACTGGTTCTCCAGAACTGGTCAGAACCTGCTGAAACCTACCTCTGGCTTAAGGTGGCTATTCTAGTTTTGGCCCACCATACCACATCTGTGGGGTAAGTTGAGCAGATAAAGTGAATACTACTCCAAATCGCCCAGTGTAATTTGAGATCAAATGGGAACTAAACATGATGTTATACTGGCTGTCTTACATTTTTTTATCTTTCCTCCAGAAACTCAACATACATAGGTCTTCCTCCCTGTTTTATTCTCCCTACAGCCCTCCAAACAGATGGCAACTGAATAAAATAACTGACTAGGACATGAACCTCATTCTGTCCAATTTTACTCTTCTATTGAGCCTGTTCTACAAATGAGCAGTGATTCACTTAGCTTACAGCAAAACCTCTGATTTTATGATCTTTTGAAGTATGCCAAAATGTTTTAGCAAAACATATCTTGAGGAAATAGCATGCCTAGAATGATTTTTCTTTTTCATTCAGTCCTTGATGGGAACATATGTCGCACAATAGCACTATTGGCTATTATAACGATATCCCACTTGCTTATAAGAATATATCTGTATGGAACATCATCTGGAGATAATGGCTGAGAAAGTCCTATAACAAGCAGATGAAACAACAATGGATTACTGTAAGCAAATGCTAGGACAATAATTGAGAAGATAGTGAATTTTGCCTGCATAACCATACTAAATGGTCACAAAAACTGTTGCCACAGAAAAGGGAACTAAACACAATAAATATTTCCTGGAACTATGGAAATGTTAAAAGTGCATTGTATGAAGTTAGGATTTGGGAGTTATGACCATAATAAATTTGACAAATGGACTAATTAATTGCAAATTTTGGCAGTCTGGCTAATTAAAACCATTTTAAATCTGTGATGCAGATCTGGTTGGAATATCCCAATGATGCAATGTACTCCCATGAAACCACTGTCTCAGAGGCAGTCCTGTAATTTGGAAGCCAATGTACTCCTTTCTAAACTGAGTGCTATGATTTATTTCTAGTTGGCTTGCTAGGGAGAGCTCTATCACTGCAAAGAAATCAGGTTTCCCATTGTCAAATGTCCAGACAAGCACTTGAAGATCCATTAGGACAGGAATAGGTAGGAGAAAGAAAAGGGGAGGGGAGAAAGAAGGAGAAAGAGACGCTGGAGGGATGTTTTTTCATCTGCTCCCCTCCCCTGCTAATTCCTAGTAGTAATTCCTCTGTTTTAAGACAGTTATAAATTATTTGAGGTAGACAGTCAAATATTGATTGATTTAGCCAGGCTTTCAGCAGAATGGCCCCTTTGTTCTTCATGCTTCTTATTCTCGTGAAAGCAGGAACGGCTGCTGAAATATATTTTACAGTAGAGTGGGGGCAGACCAGTATTGCCAGTTCCAAAAATAAGGACTGCATGGCTAGGATTCCAATACACTATAATGCACACACCTACACATATTAACATAAACAGCATGTTATAATAATATAATACAAGATATATTCTTGTATTATATATTCTTCAACCTACAGACATACAGATATTCTTCAACCTACAGACATACAGATATTCTTCAACCTACAGACATACAGATATTCTACAACCTACAGACATACAGAATACAGAAGAGTAGAGTTGGAAGGGACCTTGGAGCAGGGGTGGGTTCCACTTACCTTTGCCACTGGTTCACATCGCAATGTTTTGCGTGTGCACGCTTGCGCATCCCCTCACGCTGTTTGGCTTCCACGCATGCTCAGAAGAAGAAATTAGCCTGAAACACAGCTGAGGAGTTCATCAGCTGTGCTTCGGGCGAAGAAATAAAGGACAGAATTTACCCGCGGGCAGGCGGGAGGGCCCTTTTTCAAGCCGCGGAAGGGGGAAAAATGGCAGCGCGCACGGAACGGCACTGACAGTGATGTCATCAGCGGGTCGCCACCAGTTCGGGCACTCCGGTTCGAACCGGGAGGAACCCACCCCTGCCTTCTAGTCCAACAGCCCTGCTCAAACAGGAGACTCTGTACCAATGATGCCGAACCTTTTAGACACCGAGTGCCCAAACTGCATGTGTGCATGCCCAAACTGAAAGATGCACATGCGCAGACATGTATGTGCACATGCACACATGCACAGCAGAGACCCGAAGACCTGCTGGTTGACTGGAGGTGGGGCATCCCAACACTGGCAGCACAGCAAGAGGTAAGATCTTTTTCTTTCGTGAGCTTCTATTTCGTTGTTTGCAGGGAAACAGAAGCTCATGAAAGAAACACCATGGAGATCTGACCTGGGGCGATGGCGCACATGCCGGCAGAGAGGGCTCTGCGTGCCACCTGTGGCACGCATGCCATAGGTTCACCATCATGGCTCTATAGTACCATACCATTTCAGACAAGTGGCTGTCCAGTGTCTTCTTAAAAACGTCCAGTGATGAAGCACCCACAACTTCTGAAGGCAAGCCGTTCCACTGGTTAATTGTTCTCACTGTTAGGAAGATTCTCCTTAGTTCTAGGTTGCTAAAACTATATGACATGTTTATTTCTTGTATTTAAATGATACCTTGCTAAACAAATTCTAGAATTCTAGATAACGCAACTAGCTTTGTCTCTCTACCAGCAACATCAGCAGCATTTTAGTGGAATCGAGTCTCTTCTTCTTTATTCCCTTAAGAAAGCCATTACCCATTCCCTTCAGCTACTCGATAGAGAAGAACAAATGCTAACTCTAGCTAGCAATCTGTCCTCTTCTGGGGTCTTCTGTCAGTACATTTGCTTTGATAAGGTTAAAAAGAAAATTTTTTAAAGGCTCTTCTGTGGGGATCCTGTAAACTAGCCCCTCAGGTTGACCAAAAAGGCCAGGAGAATGACAGCAAGCCATCTTGGGAAGTAATTTCAGTTGTGAGATAATGACTAGTTCCTCATTACCAAAGGTACCTTGAACCTGGGTCCTCCAGTTTCCTGTTCCAACACCTTAACCATTAAATCACGTGGGTTCTTAATGAATGTTATACAATGCTAGTTTGAAAAAATAACTCAGGAATCTCTTCCAAAATTAGACAATCCATGCCAATGTAAGCAGAGACCAATAAACTATAGTTTTAGTGTATTTGCATAAAAAGAAAATATTAAGGAGAACCAGTAGTGGGTTCTAAAACCCTTTACTACCGGTTTGCGCACATGCGCACATGCGTATGCACGACGCTACTGTGCATGCACAGAAGCTTCTGCACATGCGCAGAAGCGTCCTGGGCAGGTGGGCAGACCTCCCGCCACACGCGCTACCAGTTCTAAGAACCGGTCTGAACCGGGAGCAACCCACCGCTGAGGAGAAGTATTTACAGAATAGACAGCCATGGGGATTTACTTTTACTGCTATATTATTTTTCCATGTTTTTACATAAAGGAGTTCAAAGCAATCATATAGCATTTCTAAAATAGCAACTTGCTCTAATGTCCAAGGCATCCAAATTCCAAAGCCTTGTGGTTGCAGGAGCCAAGAAAGTCAACATGGCAGGCAAGTAGTAGTAGTTACTCTACTCAGGTGAAATAGCCATTGTCCTCTCTCCATACTTCAATTAACGCCTATAATTTCCAGCACTTCAATTAACACCTATAATTTCAAGGAGTTCGGCAAGGCCATATACTGTTGCCCTGCCTATTTAACTTATATGCAGAGCACATCATGAGAAAGGCGGGGCTAGATGAATCACAAGTTGGAATTAAGATTGCCGGGAGAAATATCAACAACCTCAGATATGCAGATGACACCACTCTAATGGCAGAATGTGAAGAGGAACTAATGAGCCTCTTGATGTGGGTGAAGAAGGAGAATGCAAAAGTTGGCTTGAAACTCTACATTAAGAAAACTAAGATCATGGCATCCGGCCCTCTCAATTCCTGGCAAATAAATGGGGAAGAAATGGAGGTAGTGACAGCTTTATTTTCCTGGGCTCCAAGATCACCGCAGATGGGAACTACAGCGAAGAAATTAAAAGACGCTTGCTCCTGGAGAGGAAAGCTATGGCAAATCTAGGCAGCATACTAAAAAGCAGAGACATCACCCTGCCAACAAAAGTGTGTATAGTCAAGGCTATGGTTTTCCCAGTTGCAATGTATGGCTGTGAAAATTGGACCATAAGAAAGGCTGAGCGCCAAAGAATTGAGGCCTTTGAACTATGGTGCTGGAGAAGACTCCTGCTAGTTCCTTGGACTGCAAGGCGATCAAACCGGTCAGTCCTAGAGGAGATCAACCCTGACTGCTCTTTAGAAGGCCAGATCCTGAAGATGACACTCAAATACTTTGGCCACCTAATGAGAAGGAAAGAGTCACTGGAGAAGAGCCTAATGCTGGGAAAGATTGAGGGCAAAAGAAGAAGGGGACGACAAAGAATGAGGTGGCTGGATGGAGTCACTGAAGCAATCTGCGTGAGCTTAAATGGATTCTGGGGGATGGTAGAGGACAGGAAGGCCTGGAGGAACGTTGTCCATGGGATCGCAATGGGTCGGACATGACTTCACAACTAACAACAACAACAATTTCCAGCTCCACTGGATAACAGATAATGACATTTTTAAAGTTTCTGTTTTCTACACTACAATTGCCATGGAATCTGTGCATCGCAACTTGAATTGCTCTATAAGCAGTTTTGAAAATATCTATAGGAGGGGGGGAAAGTGGGAGATCCTTTAAGGCACAAAGATGAGAAGCTTTCCCATCACCCAAGTCTTCTGATCTCACAGTTGGCAAGTCATTATATTTCTAATATCTACAGTATGCACAGAGAACAACAGCTAATCTCAATCTTATCTTCCTCGCCAAAGGATGAATTGATTGGTGGCTTAGTGAGTCAAAGCTTATCTGTTGGCCAGGAAGAGGTGCTTAATTCTACCTTTCTAATTCTGTATGAAAAGTTAAAAACGCCTTCTGCTCTTTAAAAAGCAGTAATTTTTTTTTGAAATGTTAGGGTTGCTTTTTTGCTGACACGTTGGAAAGTCTGCCCAGCATTTGATTGCTTTAACAATTCTACTGGACTAGATAACCCTAACACCCAGAGGTGGGTTCTTCCCGGTTTGCCCGCTGGTGACGCTGGTTTTGTCGGTGCCGGTCCATGGATGCTGTGATCTTTTTTTGGAATTTTTTTGGGGGGAGATTTTTTATTTTTATTTTTCCCCGGGTTTTTTTCTTCTGCGCAAACGCAGAAGCCAAGTTTCTGGCACTTGTTTTTGGCTGTTTTTTTAGATTTTTAAAATATTTTGGCACTGAGCATACGCACGCACCTGATGCACGCACATGCCCATGAGGCGCACCCACACGGCGCGGGAGGAAGCGAACCGGCAGCGAGGTAAGTTAGAACCCACTCCTGCTAACATCATTTCATTTACCTATCTATCTACCTACTAACATCAGATCTATCAACAGATCTGATTTTCTTTTAATATCCTTTAACTTACTGTCTATTCTAAACTGTTTGCTTTGTTGTGGTTCTTGTTTAATTCCATCGCGATCATTTGGAAAGTAATGGGAAGGCAATGAAAATAGATATTTCACATGAACATGATACCATAAAGCTGGAAGATCAGCCATTCTTCAGTTGTACTGTACAGCATCCTGAGAAGACCTCAGTCTCTTTCTATATTTGAACAAGTATTTGATTACCGTGAATCCTGTCTGGAGGAGTATTTTGAAATCTAGACTATGTATACAAATGCATAGGCTTAACTTTTAGTTTTGGTTTCTATTGTTAAGAAAAAATGATTTAAACATTCCCCTCCATTTAATTGTACAGCATGATACATGTGAAAGATTAATTGAGGAAGGACAGTCTGGCAGGAGCAACAGACTTTTCCTTTCCCTTGCCCCAGAAATGTAAATGTGGGTTATCTGCATGATCTGTTCTTCTCTCTTTCTCAGTAGCAATACTTCAACTGGCACCAGAATCTCACCATTTGGCAACCTTTAAAAGCACTGCAGCTGTTATAGGTTCTTAAACTTCCCTTTCAACTTTTAAATGCCTTTAAGGTTTATGAAAAGGTGACGGACTCAGTGCCGCGGTTCTTCTGTTGTTTGGAATATGGATGATGTCTGGGCAGCAACTGCTAAGAACTTTGTGATAAACTGTCAGTAGTTTTGGGAAGATTTCATAAAAGAGACTGAAACTAAACAAAAGCAGATGCCATTTTGAACTTGGAGAGACTGATGTATCCACAGTAGAAGATTGGATTATAAAACTGACAGCACTTGTGGAAATGGCAAAGCTGATCATTTTGGTTGGGGAAAAATGATTCAGACTTTATTTTTTGTTTTTTTTGGAGAAGCTGGAAACTTTATATGGACCTGTTGCATGTGCCAGCCATTCATTTTCTTCTCAAGAGCAGTGGTATTCGCATGAAACTTTGCCATGTGAATGGGATATAGAAGATTTTTATATTTCTCTGTGGCGACTGCCATTTGTGCAGTTGATGAATCACAAACCATTTATACACATGCTTCAACCATGTCTAAGCATCTCACTTCCATCATTTTAGTTGGAGATTGCAACCTTATGGAAAAGATAAGAAGAGCCAAGGTGGCGCAGTGGTTAAATGCAGCACTGCAGGCTACTGCTAGTTCAGCAGTTCAGCTGTTCAAATCTCACCGGCTCAAGGTTGACTCAGCCTTCCATCCTTCTGAGGTGGGTAAAATGAGGACCCAGATTGTTGGGGACAATATGCTGAACTCTGTAAACCGCTTAGAGAGGGCTATAAAGCACTATGAAGCGGTATATAAGTCTAAGTGCTATTGCTATTGCTATAAATGTAACTGATCCTTTATTGTATCTTCAATTATCAGGTTGAGGTTCAAATCATGTTTCCGGGTCTGTGATTTGCGTATGCTAGATTTGAAGCATTGTTCTTAAATGTACCAAAGGTGCTTTTTCAAGAGGCAACTGGACTTTCTGGTTTTCCTTTGAAGACGTTTCTCTTTATCATCCAAGAAGCTTCTTCAGAGAGAAGCTGAAGAAGCTTCTTGGATGAGAAGCGAAACGTCTTCAAAGAAAAACCAGAAAGTCCAGTTGCCTCTTGAAAAAGCACCTTTGGGACAACCATGACCTGGATGACTGAGAGTAGACATTATTCTTAAACAAATTCTGAATGCTTCTCCCCAAAATGACTTGCTTCCAAGAATTTGTGCAGCCCAACAATGACCATAAGCAATCTCTCTTCCGCTGTGATACTGTAAGCATGTTGCTGCTGAACATTCTGTGCACAATGATCTTGTATTGCAGGGAGAGTAGATTATAATATCTGAATCTAAAATGCATACAAGGTTAATGGTAATTTAGGTGATACACCAAGTTGTGGCATGAATCAAATAGGTTCTATGCCCTAGGCCAGGGGTGGCCAAACCGTGGCGCATGCGCCAAACGTGGCACATTGGATGATTACAAGTGGCGCATTGCATCCTTGCGCCTACTTATTTTTTTAAAATAGGTGTCATAACTGAATCCATCTTAATATTTTCAACACCAAAATGATCTCAGTTCAATTCGTACAGCCTTTGGTAATGTTCAACTTCTTGGTGTCTGAAACATAGAATGGAACTTGTGAGATGTTACTTTAGGCGGGTTTACAAACATACGAACATTTTTATCGGTGTTGCCATTGCGCGTTCCTGCTCAAACGATCGCGAACACCGTGCAGTAGCAGCACATCATGTGTTTGAAGTCACGTGCAAATGAGCGGCGAGCGTTCGATATGGTCAGTCAGTTCTGAGTGAGCCATCGTGGCGTGGAGTTTGAAGCAGTGTTTTATTGAGTGTACTAGCGTGGTTTTTGTATTGAGAGTGATTGAAAGACAGATTCAAGATTAAATATATATTATGTTTGTCAAATTTTGAAATGGCGTAAATTAATTAATTGAATTGCGTGATTGAGTTATTCCTTTTCCTCCCTTAAGCAAAGCAGATCCTACCCCTATCCCTATTTTACAACCCCAAACGTGAAAGTAAGAAGGTAAAAAACGTGCTTGAGTTGTATGGCGCATCTGAACTCGTCTGTAAAAAAATTGGTGCATGGTATGCTTAAGGTTGGCCACCACTGCCCTAGGCAAATATGGACTCAGATATGAGCTGTGCTGTTTATGTGCAGACTTATCCATATGATGATCAGTCACTATGCCCTCTTCTACAGCAATCTTATCATAGAATAGAATAGAATTCTTTATTGGCCAAGTGTGATTGGACACACAAGGAATTTGTCTTTGGTGCATATGCCCAGTGTACATAAAAGAAAAGATACATTTGTTAAGACTCATGAGGTACAACACAATGATTGTCATAGGGTACAAATAAGCAATCAGGAAACAATCAATATTAATATAAATCGTAAGGATACAAGCAACAAGTTACAGTCATACAGTCATAAGTGGGAGGAGATGGGTGATAGGAACGATGAGAAGATTAATAGTAATAGTAATGCAGCCTTAGTGAATAGTTTGACAGTGGTGAGGGAATTATTTGTTTAGCAGAGTGATGGCGTTCAGGAAAAAACTGTTCTTGTGTCTAGTTGTCTTGGTGTGCAGTGCTCTATAGCATCGTTTTGAGGGTAGGAGTTGAAACAATTTATGTCCAGGATGCGAGGGGTCAGTAAATATTTTCACGGCCCTCTTTTTGACTCGTGCAGTATACAGGTCCACAATGGAAGTCAGGTTGGCAGTAATTGTTATTTCTGCAGTTCCAAATTGGACACTGATGCTGTTTTAATTGATTGCTTTATGTTAAAACCACTCTAAGTAAATCCATAATTTTCCTGCCTGGTTATTAAAATTGTCAAAACTGCATTTTTATTGATTCTGGGGTGTGTTTTTTTGAAGTCATTATACCAATTTTGTTGTATACATGATGTACAATGACAATAAAGGCTATTGAATTATGTTACTTTATTATAACTTTATCGGTTAGCCATCAGAAAATCATTGTATAGTCTTAAAAACAGCATGTCAATATTAACACAGTGATTTTATTATTGTTGTTGATCATACAGTTAGCCAGATATGTAGACTGGATTTGGCATTTTACCTGCCTATCAAGTCCTTCCCTAGGATAAACAGATGTTGTTTGGTGGTGTTAAAGATATTGTTGCTGCATGAAGGCTGTTCCAAGTAAAATGGCGGTTTGCAATTGACTGGTGGTAATCTTGTCAATGTCGGTGGTATTCAAGTGTGTTCCAGATGTTTTGGAATTGCACACAAGGCACCTATTATTATGGGTGGATTTCCAAAAATAATAGGTCCCATAGTAACAGGCACCTTGGGTGAAATTCCAATTATTATGGTTGATTGCACAGTCAGCCAGATGTTTAGACTGAATTTGGCATTTTTATCTTTCTATTTATTATTATTTCCTTAACAAGTAATAGCTGGATAAGATATACAATAATTGTCCTTTCTTTGGGTAGGAAAATTCATTCCACAATGCCATCATGCATAGGTATCAAGTAAATCAGAATAGAGCTGGAAGAGCTAGCAATAGCACTTAGCAATAGCACTAAACTTATATACCGCTTCATAGTGCTTTTACAGCCCTCTCTAAGCGGTTTACAGAGTCAGCTTATTGTCCCAAACAATCTGGGTCCTCATTTTACCTACCTCGGAAGGATGGAAGGCTGAGTCAACCTTGAGCCGGTGAGATTTGAACTGCTGAACTGCAGCTAGCAGTCAGCTGAAGTAGCCTGCAGTGCTGCACTCAACCACTGCGCCACCTCGGCTCTTAGATCTTGGAGCTCTTCTAGTCCAATCTCCTGCTCAAGTAGGAGACTCTATACCAGTAGTGGGTTCTGAATTGGTTTGCCACCGGTTCATGCGTGTGCTCGCACGCGTGCACAATGCTTCTGCGCATGTGCAGAAGTGTTCCGGGTGGGTGGGTGGAGACTCCCTCCATTACCGCTACCGGTTCTAAGAACCGGTCTGAACCGGGAGCAACCCACCGCTGTTCTATACCATTTCAGATAGGTGGTTGTCTAGTCTTTTCTTAAAAACCTCCAGTGATGAAGCATCTACAATTTCTGAGAGCAAGCTGTTCCACTGGTTAATTGTCCTCACTGTTAGGAAGTTTCTCCTTAATTTCAAGTTGCTTCTCTCCTTGATTAGTTTCCATCCATTGTTTCTTGTCTTTCCTTCTGGTGCTTTGGAAAATAATTTGACTCCATCTTCTTTGTGGCAGCCCCTCAAATACTGGAATACTGTTAGGTATCTGTGGATGGAAGAAGGGAGAGAAAAAAAGATTATGTCATCGCTATCTAACCACAGAGCTGTGGTGGCGCAGTGGTTAGAATGCAGTATTGCAGGTTAACTCTTCCAACTGCCAGCAGTTCAGTCCTGACTGGTTCATGGTTGACTCAACCTTCCATCTTTCCAAGGTTGGTAAAATGAGGACCCAGATTGTTGGGGGCAGAAGCTGTAAAACACTAAGAAGTGGTACATAAGTATAAGTGCTGTTGCTTTTGTTATTTTGGTTAGCTGCAATTGTGTGTAGTCTCCAGTGGTCTCCCATTATGTAGGGAAAGGGAAGAAACAACAGTGTTGTTTCTGATAGCAACTATGTGATCTGCATGATACCTGGTTCTTTCCTCAGAGTAGCAATACTTCATAGCTTGCATGATCATTGACTATGTAAATATTTTATTTGCTCATAATACATCCATATAAAAAAGAATAGCTTGTACATAAAAAGGGATTTCAAAAAAAAAGTACTGTGGGAATTCTAGGAATTTTTATCCTAAAAAGAAACATAAATCCTGCTGATTTTTGTTAGATTCTTTAGTTTGGGTGTAATCCACTTAGTCTTTAGTTTCACGATCTTGATCCACAGCACTGTCAAGCCAGTGTATTGGATATTACTCAGGACCGACATATTAACTGGCTTTGGAAATTAAATCTATCTAAAAGTAAAGCCAGACCTAAACACACTGACCTCCAAAATATTCTCAAATGGTTTTTTGCCTCTTCCACCTACTCAACTACCCAAAAAGAAATCCTGTAAATTCCAGAATCTTGGCATTCAACCCATAATTTAGATTCCCCTTCTGTCACTACTTACAGCATGAAGTGGGAGGCTTTAGTATCAATGGCTCACGAAACATTGTTTCTCATAAACATAATCCAAACCAAATAAACTGCTCCATATGCTGTTGGAACAGGCACTGTTACAGATTTGGTGTAATATCTATGCATATCTATGTTTGCATTTTGTATGTGTGTGTGTATGTGGATTTGAGATAGATTAGATAGGATGGATAGATAGATAGATAGATAGATAGATAGATAGATAGATAGATAGATAGATAGATAGATAGATAGATAGATAGATAGATAGATAGATAGACAGACAGACAGACAGACAGACAGACAGACAGACAGGCTCTGTCTTAGGCCCAATACTCTTCACCAATGATTTAGATGAGGGAATAGTAGGGGAACTCATCAAATTTGCAGATGACTATAAACTGGCCGGAATAGCCAACACTCCTGAAGATAGGCTCAAGATCCAGATGGATCTTGACAGACTTGAACACTGGGCCCTATCTAACAAAATGACATTCAATGTAGATAAAAATAAAATTTTACATTTAGGCAATCAATGTACAAGTATAGAATAAGTAGTACCTGGCTCAACAGTAGTAACTGCGAGAGGGATCTAGGAGTCCCAGTGGACAATCACTTAAATATGAGCCAGCAGTGTGCTGCAGTGCCAAAAATGCCAATGCAATCCTAGGCTGCATTAATACAGAGATAAAATCAAGGTCACATGAAGTGTTAATACCACTTTATAATGTCTTAGTAAGACCGCACTCGCAATATTGCATCCAGTTTTGGATGTCACAATATAAAAAAGTTATTGAGACTCTAGAAAGAGTGCAGAGAAGAGCAGCAAAGATGATTAGGGGACTGGAGGCTAAAACATATAAAGAACGGTTGCAGGAATTGGGTATGTCTACTTTAATGAAAAAAAAAAGGATTGGGGTGACATAATAGCAGTGTTCCAATATCTAAGGGGCTGCCACAAAGAAAAGGAGGTCAACCTATTCTCCAAAGCACCTGAAGGCAGTACAAGAAGCAACAGATGGAAACTAATCAAGGAGAGAACTAACCTAGAACTAAGGAGAAATTTCCTGACAGTTAGAACAATTAATCCATGGAACAACTTGCCTCCAGAAGTTGTGGGTGCTCCAACACTGGACGTTTTTAAGAAGAGATTGGACAATCATTTGTCTGAAATGGTATAGGGTTTTCTGCTTGAACAGGGGGTTGGACTAGAAGACGTCCAAAGTCCCTTCCAACTCTGTTATTCAGATAGATACCGGTAGATAGATGATAGATAGATACAGTAGATAGATAGATGATAGATATAGATAGATAGATAGATAGATAGATAGATAGATAGATAGATAGATAGATAGATAGATAGATAGATAGATAGATAGATAGATGATAGATAGATAGATAGATAGATAGATAGATAGATAGATAGATAGATAGATAGATAGATAGATAGATAGATAGATAGATAGATGATAGAATATTCTATGATATCAACATCTGAGAGCTGTATTATTGAAGGCTGAGTATACAGCCCTACCTCCAAATTGACTTTCTACAAAAGTGTTGGAACTGCAATTCAAGAATCTATTGACTAAAATTTCTAATGCCTAAGACAGTTTTTGTCAGCTAACTGAAGACTTCTGTGGAATTAAGTTGACACATCTTAAAGAGGTTAAGATTGACAAACACTAGCCTAAATAGTTGCCATAAATATAGGTTTGGCAAAATATTAAATGAATTTGTCGATTCCTTTAATAGCTCTGCTGAATCCCAAAGTTTGGTAATTCTTTTAATCTAATCTTAGTGCTTCTATTTCAGTGGGATTTAATTCTCAATAGGATTGCATAGGTTTGAGTTATTACTTATTCTTAATGAAGTATATATTATTGTGATTGTTTGGAAGCTTTAGGTGAGAATGAAAGGATTCATCTTTAAGACTTTATGGAATGCTGCTTCCCTGCTGTTAGCCCAGTTCTGAAGAAGCTTCTTCGATGAGAAGCAAAGCATCTTCAAGGAAAAACAAAGTCCAGTTGCTTTTTGAAAAAGCACCTTTGGGATTCTCATTGTTGCATTAATCACATAAGCAATATCTCCATGGATATCTCAGGTACAGTTAATTTAAATCATTCAAGGGCTATAAAAATTCAGCAGGCATTGATTGTTCTAGACCAGTGGTTCTCAACCTTCCTAATGCCGCGACCCTTTAATACAGTTCCTCATGTTGTGGTGACCCCCAACCATAAAATAATAAAATTATTAGGAAACTTAGGGGTGGGTTCTAACTTACCTTGCTGCTAGTTTGCTTCCTCCTGCGCTGCGTGCATGCATCACCATCTTGTTTTTGACCATGCCTTGTGGGCGCGCGTGCGCTTTGCGTGCGCACACATGCGCAGTGCCGAATTTTTTAAAAAAAAATTGCAAAAAAAGAAGCCAAAAACAAGATGGCGACGCATGCGCAGTGCCGGGAATTTGGCTTCTGCGCATGCTCAGAAGTTCCCATGTGATGGGGTTGGCACGATGATGTCATCACGCCGGGTACTCGTATGTGGGCGTATCTGCATGTGGGTGGACCCGCCTGGAGATGGATAGAGGAGCGGTGTCTTGGTTCCTAATACCATCGGAAATATGTGTTTTCCGATGGTTTTAGGTGACCCCTGTGAAAGGGTCATTCGACCCCCAAAGGGGTCGTGATCCACAGGTTGAGAACCGCTGTTCTAGAGGGAGTGAGGGATGGGTCAGAGGGTAAAGGGGGAGAGCCTTCTCTGTGGCCGGCCCCGTGCTCTGGAACCAACTTCCCCCAGAGACCCGAACTATCCCCACCCTGCTGGCCTTCTGGAAAGCCGTTAAGACATGGCTCTTCTTGCAGGCTGGGGGTAGAGCTTAATCCACTCGAGCTCACCCCCAAGTATGTATGGTTGTTGAATGCCTGTTGGGTTGATTTTAAATATTGAGTCTTTTAACTTTTATATTGTTTTTAAATATTATTTATGAATTGGTTATTCTGTATTTTTCTCTGTTGTACACCACCCTGAGTCCTCCGGGAGTTGGGCGGCATATAAGAATACCAAATAAAAATAAATAAATAAAGGGTCAAGCCAAAGTAAAGTGAATGAAAAATTAAGTAATGAGGGAGGGGAAGAAGAAGAAGTTATATTTTTAACCTACAAAATCTGAACTCAGATAGACTATAAACTATGTTGCTAATGGAAAAGGAAGAGACCAACTCAAGTTCATGTACAGAGAAGCAGTGCCTTTTTAAGCTTTCCCAGCCTGGTCCCTCCAGATGCATTAGACTCTAGTTTTGATCATTTCCAGACAAGGCAGCAGGTGGTTGGGAAACATTGGACGATTAAGATATGTAACATACACATGCTGAAGACAATTTGGAAGACAATTTGGAAACTGATCGCTCCGTTTCAAAGGCACAATTTACAAGCCATGCTCCTAGCCAGGATTCGTGTTTGCATGGGCTATGTGTTGGAGACTTCTTCATTTAAACACTCTACTGAAATTGCTTGGGCAGTTTTCCTGAGTCAATGAGCAAATTAGCAACGTGACAAAATTAACGTGACAAGTTAAGCACAAGCAGGATAATTCCTTGTAAATAATAAAGGAGGACAAATCCTTGTGAAATTTTGATGGACCCCCCAAAAAGTACTTAGGATCCAGTCATGAAATTCTGACACCCCTGATCAGATGTCTGCATTTTGGGTGCTCAACAACCAGTTCGCATTTATGCCCCGTTTGAAGCATCCCTCAGTCATGTCAGCACAATTTTCAATGTTATTACCCAAAATTGCTATTTATTTCCATTTTTTGGCAAAAATGCCCCATAGCAAGCAAAGGATTTGCTTAACAACCACAGTGTTCACGACCATTACAATTTACAACTATAATGGATCAGCTATAGTAGTGGGTTTCACTTACCTTTGCTACCGGTTCGGGAACGGGTAGCAAAGCGCGGGAGTGCATGTGCGCTTTTCACGCGTGCCACGCTTCCGCATATGCACAGAAGCTTCTGTGCATGCGCAGAGCATTTTTGATGATGTCTGGGTGGATGGGCAGAGCCTCCCGCCACCGCTGCTACCGGTTCGCCTGAACCGGGCCAAACAAGTAGCAACCCACCACTGATAAGCTATGTTATGGTCGTAAGTTGAGGACTACCTATATTCTGAAGAAAGCAAGGCAGGCGCCTCCCTGATTCACGGGGTTATAAGAGGAAAGAGAAGTAAGGCACAATCAGGCTTGCAAGATTTTTTGATTATAGTTTTTCTCAAAAAAAAGTAGTGGCTGAGTGGTTAGAATGCACTGTTGCAGGCTAACTCTCCCCATAGCTTGGAGTTCCACCCTGACCAGCTCAAGGTTGCTGTACGCCGCCCTGAGTCCCTCGGGAGTAGGGCAGCATAGAAGAACCAATAATAAATAAATAAAATAAATAAATAAGGTTGACACAGTCTTCCATTCTTCCAAGGGGAGTAAAATGAAGACTCAGGCTGTTGGGAGTAATATGATGACACTGTAAACTGACCAGAGAACTCTGTAAATCATTATGGGTGGTATATAAGTCTAACTGCAATTGCTTTTGCTAATTAAAAACAATAGAATAGAATAGAATAGAATAGAATAGAATAGAATAGAATAGAATAGAATAGAATAGAATACTTTATTGGCCAAGTGTGATTGGACACACAAGGAATTTGTCTTTGGTGCATATACTCTCAGTGTACATAAAATATAAGATACCTTTGTCAAGAATCATGAGGTACAACCCTTAATGATTGTCATAGGGTACAAATAAGCAATCAGGAAACAATCAATATTAATATAAATCGTAAGGATACAAGCAACAAGTTACAGTCATACAGTCATAAGTGGGAGGAGATGGGTGATAGGAACGATGAGAAGACTAATAGTAATAGTAATGCAGTCTTAGTGAATAGTTAGACAGTGGTGAGGGAATTATTTGTTTAGCAGAGTGATGGCGTTCAGGAAAAACCTGTTCTTGTGTCTAGCTGTCTTGGTGTGCAGTGCTCTATAGCGTCGTTTTGAGGGTAGGAGTTGAAACAATTTACGTCCAGGATGCGAGGGGTCAGTAAATATTTTCATGGCCCTCTTTTTGACTCGTGCAGTATACAGGTCGTCAATGGAAGGCAGGTTGGCAGCAATTGTTTTTTCTGCAGTTCTGATTATCCTCTGAAGTCTGTGTCTGTCTTGTTGGGTTGCAGAACCAAACCAGACAGTTATAGAGGTGCAGATGACAGACTCAATAATTCCTCTGTAGAACTGTATCAGCAGCTCCTTGGGCAGTTTGAGCTTTCTGAGTTGGCGCAGAAAGAACATTCTTTGTTGTGCTTTTTTGATGATGTTTTTGACATTAGGTGACCATTTTAGGTCTTGAGATATGATAGAACCTAGAAATTTGAAAGTCTCTACTGTTAATACTGTGTTGTCTAGTATTGTAAGAGGTGATAGAATGGGAGGGTTTCTCCTAAAGTCTACCACCAGTTCTATTGTTTTGAGTGTGTTC
The DNA here is from genome assembly GCA_023053685.1 of Diadophis punctatus similis. Lineage (NCBI taxonomy): Eukaryota > Metazoa > Chordata > Lepidosauria > Squamata > Dipsadidae > Diadophis > Diadophis punctatus. The sequence continues at coordinate 17,340,448 of JALIGW010000003.1, forward strand.
AGTTCCAGATTGTTCCACCACGAGGCTAGTTTTTCAACCTCCCGTCTGATGCGGTTTCATTGTTGTCTTGAATGAGACCAATCACTGTTGTATCGTCTCTGCATCTTGCTTATTTTTGTTGTCTTCATGACATACTGGTATATCATAACACATGTAAAAATTCAAAATTTGCATAAATCCCATTGTCAAGGTTCCAAATAGTAGTCGAGCAGTACCTTCTTGGAAGTTTATCCAATTTTCAGGGCAGAATATGCAAAGAGAACACGTATGAAAGTATGTTTCTTCTTTTTAAACTGTATTTCCATTCTATTTTTCAAAATTCTTTTTGGAAAACGTATGCCTGGTTGACATATCGCTGCAAACAGATTTTTCCAGACAGATTTTTTTTCTAATTTCTAATCCATCAAAACAAATTGCATCACTGTATTTCTTTGGTACAGTTGAATAGACAATAATGGGCTCTAGTGTGCTATTCTGAGATATTAAGAATATGAATTTTATTCATTGGCTCCTTGAGCCCTAACAACTTGGAATTCTCTACTCCGCTTCTCTTGCTACACTTGCTTTCATTTTGAAAGCCTCCCTGGGGAGATTGTAGACAATTCATCTTCTCTCCATTTGTCCACTGTCCATGACTTTAGAACTCCTCCCTGTGAAAGCAGCCACGGAGGAATGCTGGTGTTTAGATACAAAGAACAGATAGTAGATGAAAGGAAACGGTGATTGTTGAATTAACAAGAAAATGGTTGCAAAAATTCTATGCAACTTTGGCTAACAGGAATCCATTGTCACATTTTTTGGAGAGAGCATATTAATGATTCCCCTCTTTTTTTAAAAAATTAAAACTGTAGTGCTAACAGATTCCAGATGTCCAGTGTTATGTAATAGAGTTTGTCTTGATGTATTCAACTTCCAGATGCAAAACTTGGAAAAAAGAATTCAAAATTTTTCTCCAGGGCCCAGTAGAGAATAGCCGGCTTAAAGCAATTGCCTGCACTTAAGAGAAAGAGGAGCAATCAATATTACAAAGAGCGGGATCATTTTTGACTGGTCATCTTTTTCTGTGTCATAAAACATTACTCAGAATAGGCAGCAATTTGAAGATTTCTATTTAATTTTAGAAGGGTTCATCACAACGGGAGTCATTGTTATGTTATGAGTCTGCACAGTAGTGTGAGAGAAAAAAGGACTATCAGTGCACTGAATTAACTAAGGTCACCATGAAATATAATGTTGAGAAAAGGTATCTCTTTATAGTGCAGTCTAAAAGGCAAGTAGAATTTACTGTAGAGTTTAATTTAGGAAAATGGAAATAGAACTAGATTATAGAAAATTATTTTAACTTGTTATTTTATTTTAACCTTTTATCCTGTCTCTACATATTCCATTCCATTAATGGGGCAGACACGATTATTTTCAGACCTTGGTGGTGTTGATATGTAATGGTAAGCTGGAAGGGCTGAGAATTTTGACTTATTATATGTATTTTCCAAACACAAAGCAGAGTTTGAAAACTGGGTTTGAAACTGCTTGGTTCTTTTCACCAACAGGAGAGACAAAATGAGGAAACAAACATTTCCTGTTATGATTAAATGTGAGCTCTCAATTTGCCATTCATTTAAACAAAGCAGAGTTTGAAACTAGGGTTTGAAACTGATTTAATATCCCTATATTGTAGACATTACAAAAAAAAAGAGTTCTGCAACGTCTTTCTTAACTAACAAATCTTATTAAAAGGAAGTGAGTTGCAGGTCATGAAAACATATACCTTTTAATAAAATTTATTAGTTAGAAAAGATGCTACCAAAGTCGTGATTTTTTTTCTATTTGATTAACGATTGTTGGAGAAGAAGTAATTGTGTGTTTAGATGAGTGTTCCTAAGAGAGAGAATCTAACCAGAGCCACAACCGGCAAAGAAGTTTTATAAACTGTAGCAGAAAGATGTCTATGGAGATTCTCAGTCATCCAGGTCATGGTTGTCCCAAAGGTGCTTTTTCAAAAGGCAGCTGGACTTTGTTTTTCTTTAAAGACATTTGACTCCAATCTGGATTTTCATATAATTATGGAGTTGAACATTCCAGCCCTTATATTTAAAAGCGCTGTTGCTTGAAGCAAATACTATTCTGTGCCACAAATGGTTATAAACGCTAGCATAAGTTTTCAGGAACATATGGGGAGGTCAGGAGAACAGGAAAGGGAACAGAGTTCAGCTTGTCACAACTGGGACTTAAGGTGAGGGACATGACTATTTCCTCAATGTCATGAAGACTCAATCTCATGGCTCATGCAGCTGTAAGAGGTTGGGAAGAAAAGATGACCAGCATTGCCCAAAGGACTGCTTTTCTCAGTGAAATGCACATATCACCAGTTGCTTCTTGCAAAGTCAAATGAACTGTACCTCCTCACAGGAAACAGCTGGAGACAGTGTTGGCCAGTAATATGCAACTTGGCATGCAGAAATTCCTTTACTTTAAAAGCACAGCATGATTACCATAGACTAGAGCATGGGGAAAATTAAAGCAAACAAGAAAAGTAACAGAGCAGGGGCGGGTTCCTAATTTTTTTACTACCACTCTGTGGGCATGGCTTATTTTGTGGGTGTGGCTTGCCAGCCATGTGACCGGGTGGGCGTGGCTTCTCGGAGTGCTGAAGGGTGGGGAACTGAGATAGGTCCTGCTGCCCATTCCCCCTCCCCTCAGCAGCTCGAGAAGCCTCGAATGTGCAAAAATGCCTAGGATCATCACCGCGTGTTCGTGGCTTCTCGGACTGCTGAAGGGAGGGGAATGGAGATAGCTTTCAGCGTTTCACGCGCTCCCTCAGCCATCCTCCCCTGCTTGGACTCACTGTGGGGTAGGAAGGCAGCGCATGAGCAGTGCCGGAAACTCGGCTTCTGGGCATGCGCAGAAGAATTTTTAAAAAAAATTTTTTAAAAAAAATTTAAAAAATGGCGGCGCCCAGGCACCGGCAACTGACCGCACCGGTACTGTGACGTCAGCAGCGGGCCGCTACCGGTGCTATAGAGTGGACCGCACTGGTAGGAACCCACCACTGTAAGTGAAGGCCAGGACACTAAAATGGTTAAAAATGACAGACTCTATTTCAAATTCTCATTCAGCCATGAGGTTTACCAGGCAATCTTGGTTCAATCACTCTTTCTTAGGGTAGCCAATTTCATAGAATTGTTGGGAATGTAAAATGGGATTGGAGCTGACTTGAACTCCTTTGAGAGAAGTTGAGGTATAAATGTCACGATGTTTGGAGGTCAGAGATTTTTTTTATGGTCTCACAGATCTGTAACTTCAGCTCACCTTTGATATTTCTATCCATGGGAATGGTACGTTGTGAAAGGCTAGAAAGCAGCCAGAAAAGGCAAAGCCATTAATTTAATAAACGTGTTGCATTTCCTACACATTATACATTAGAGAATTTCACATCATGTAACAGCTCTGAACTGCAAGTGTTTATTCCAAATCCAGTCTTCTTAAATAGAAATCATTAGACGAGGTCGGCCCATGAAAGCTGGATGAACGTAATTTTAATGTATTTTTAATCTGTTTTTAAATTTTAAATTTTCTATTTATGTTTCTTTCTGTTGTGAGCCGCCCAGAGTCCTTCGGTAATTGGGCGGCATAGAAATGTAAATAATAAATAAATAAATAATTTTATTTATTTATTATTCATTAGTGAGACTTATATACCGCCTCATAGTGCAAGCACTCTCTAAGCGGTTTACACCATTAAGCAATGTATATTTACATTGCCCCCAACAATCTGGGTTCTCATTTTACCTACCTTGGAAGGATGGAAGGCTGAGTCAACCTTGAGCCGGTGAGATTTGAACAGCTGAACTGCTGATCACAGTAAGCTAAAGTAGCCTGCAGTACTGCACTTTAACTGCTGCGCCACCTCGGCTCATTAAATACAGTATGGGCAGTATAGCATTTATATGGTAGAAGGCCTGTTCATACATATATGGAACTTTGAGCTAGTCACTGTGTCTCTCAGCTCAGCTCAGCTTGCAGGGTTGTTGTTATCAGGAAAATTTGTTCCCTTGAGCTATTTATAAAAACAACAAAGGCAGGAAATAATTAAATAAATAAAATATATAAAAGCTAAGGATAGGATTAGGGTGTTATGACACCTCCTTCCCCAAACCTATTCTATTCTATTCTATTCTATTCTATTCTATTCTATTCTATTCTATTCTATTCTATTCTATTCTATTCTATTGTCTAGTCTAGTCTACAGTATATTGGATTTTCAGACCAAAAGATTCCTTGTAGGGAGCAAAATCACCTCTTTGCCTTCTTTTCATATCCAAATCAATAAACTAACTTCTTCATATATAGAAATATCATGTTCCACATTCATGAATAGTAGAAAGAGTAATCTTCATCACCAGCTGGTCCCCATTGTACAGATTAGCAGATGCTAATCTGCTCAAGTCTTAAGAGACACTATTTCAGGACATACCTCTACACCAGGGGTGTCAAACTTGTGGCCTGTGGGCTAGATGCATCATGCACTGGCCACGCCCACTGTCAGAGTTACGCAATAAATCAGAAGCTTCAAAAGATAACTGCATTTTGCTGATTCAAATAACTTCTTTATAAGTAGAATAAAACATTAACAATACCACACTTTGTTTCAGATCACATGTTGAGATGTTTTCACAGCAAGCTTTAATGGTGGACAGACTAAACCACACCCTTCTTCTTGCTAAGTTTCTGGACATGCTCAATTAACACTTCAGCCCAATTGGCTGACTCAATCACATGGCTCTCCCAGTCATGAATATTCCAACACTCCTCCCTTCATTACTGGGAGAGACACCAGACCTATTGGATTTAAACATTTCCTATAATGGACGCCACCCAATGGTTTGGTCATCATGTCTGCTAAATTATCCTCTGAAGAACAATGATGTAAACGTATCAATTTTTCTTTTACAGCTTCCCTGACATTACAATACTTAATGTCCACATGTTTACTTCTGTTCTTCACCCTGTCACCTGTTGCCATTTTTATACAAGCAGCATTATCTTCATAAACAGTTACAGCTTCATTTACATTTACATTTAAATCTTGTAACAACTGTACATACCAAACTACTTCAGAACATAACTCAGACAATGCAATAAACTCTGCTTCCGCAGTTGAAATAGCAACCGTTGTTTGTTTTCTGGACTTCCAACCAATTAAAGCCCCTCCAAACATTATTACAATTCCAGAATTAGACTTTCTGGTTTTTACATCATTTGCATAATCACTATCAACATAACATTTCAATTTTAATTCTTCAGTGACCTGTATTTGAAGACCCAAATTCACAGTTCCCTTCAAATACCTGAGAATTCTTTTCACACCCATCCAATGCAACTTTGTAGGTGTAGCAGTAAAGCGACTTAGAATGCTCACTGCACAAGCTATGTCTGGTCTGGACCACTGTGACAGATATAACAGACTCCCTATTGCAGAGTGATATATCTCCTGATCACAGGCTTCACTTTTGTCCTCACCCAAACTATTGTAAAAATCTGTGCTCATAGGTGTAGGAGCAATATTACAATCTTTCATGTTATACTTCTCTAATAATTGTTCAATTTTTCTCCTTTGACTGAGAATATAACCACCTTTTTCAGTTTTTTGTATCTCTACACCGAGATAATTCTTTATTTCTCCCAAATTCTTTAATTCAAATTTCTTTTCTAACTTATTAGCAAATTCTTTAACTTGTGATGCATCCTTTGCAATGAAACAAAGATCATCCACAAATGCTAATAATAGACAATTCCCACCTTGTAACTTTCCAGTGTATATGCAACCATCAGCTTTGCAACTCTTGAACCCAAGACCTTTCAATGCAGTATCTAAACAGATATTCCAATTTCTGGCTGACTGCTTCAGCCCATAAATGGCCTTGTTCAATTTATACACCATGTTAGGCATTTTATTTTCATACCCTGGCGCTTGAACCATATAAATTTCTTCCTCTAATTCAGCATTGAGGAATGCAGTGGTTATATCAAAATGCCAAATTCTATGCCTGTATGCTGATGCTAATGCCAGTGCTAGTCTTATGCTCTCACCTTTTACAGTTGGCGTGAACACCTCATCATAGTGCACATTCTTTAATTGAGAAAAACCTTGTGCCACCAACCTTGCCTTATACTGTACTTCATTATTGGGTAATACCTTTTTCTTGTATACCCACTTACATCCTACAGCTTTCGTACCCTGTGGCAAAGTCATAGATGTGAACACTTCATGATCTCCCATGGATTTCATCTCTTTATCCATGGCTTCCTTCCACTTTTCTTGTTCAACTTTTGGTAATGCCAATACTTCCTTATAGTTTCTTGGCTCATACCACACATTATACACTTTAACTTTACTGGCAGAATACCTGTCTGGCGGTACCCCTCTGTTACTACGCTCTGACCTACGTGGCATTGCCTGTACTTGTGTTTCAAGCTTTTCTGGCTTCATATCTTGTTCAGACTCTCCTCCCTGAACATTGACACCTTCAATAAATGATTCACCATCATTAAATGAGTTATTGTCACTAAGTGGATCACCGTCGCTAAGTGAGACATTTTCAGAATTTGCATCAATTCTGTTCCAATTTTGTTCTGCAAAACTAGCAGATCTTGAAATCACTATCCTTTTACTTCCATCGCTAAAGCGATACCCTTTTGAGCCTGGCTCATAGCCCACAAATCTGAGCTTTCTAGCCTTTTGTTGTCCCTTTCTTCTGATTGCCTTTGGAATATGTACCCAAGCAGTACTTCCAAATATTTTTAAATGTGCTAGAGAAGGCTTTCTCCCATATAGCATTGCATATGGAGTATTATTGATGGATGAACTCCACAGCCTATTAACTAAATAATTGGCAGTCAGTATGGCTTCACCCCAATATGACCTGCTCATACCAGAATCCTCCAGTAAGGAGTCTTTCATTGTTTGCAAAACACCATTCCTCCTTTCAGCCACTCCGTTCTCCCCCGGTGTGTAAGGATTTGTGCGCCTGTGTCTTATTCCCAATTGTCTCAACCATTGTTGAAAATTTGTTGACATAAACTCAGAACCTCTGTCAGTTTGCAACTGACATACCTGTTGTTTGTACCTTCTCTCTACAAAGCTTAACCATTGCTTAAATTGCTGTAGCACCTCTGTTTTACTCTTAAGTAAGTAGCAAAACCCAAACCTGCTGTAGTCATCCACAATAACCAGCGCATACTTTGCTCCTCCCAAACTGGCTTGCATAGGCCCAATTAAATCAGCATGCACCAGTTCTAGAGCTCTTGTGGTTTGTCTTGTGCTAAACTTGCTCACTGGGAATGCTTTGGATTTCGATGCTTTGCATACTGCACAATCCAAATATGCCTTACATCCCTTCAAATCTAATCCTTCTGCAAATTCTTTCATTTGTTGAACAACCTTAAAATTAGCATGACCAAGTCGTCTGTGCAGAAGATGAACACATGAATTGTGTTCTGCTACATTTTTAAATATCTGGGAACAATGTGGCACCTTTTGTCCCTTCAATACATAAAGATTATCCTCTTTTATGCCCTGTGCACAAACATTCCCATTTCTTTGGATGATACACTTCCCATTAACAAATGTGGTTTCATAACCTTGCTTGTCTAAACTAGACACACTTAACAAATTATGCTCCATTTCAGGTACACATAACACATCAGTAAACCTGGAGTCCAAATATGGAATTTGCACATCGCCTCTTCCAATGATTTTAGCCTTTTGACCATTGGCTAAGGCCACTTCTTCATGGTTTCCTGGGAAAAATCTGGAAAATAAGTCAGAATTATTAACAATTGTTTGACTAGCCCCACTGTCAATCAACCATTTGTCTCTATTGTTATTATAACAAACTTTTGCAACTGCAATCTGTCCTTGCAAATAATGTCTCTTGTCTTGCACATTTCTTCTCTGTGCACAGCTTTTCTGCAGATGATTTGTCTCTCCACAAATGAAACACGCTTTCTTATCTTGCTTGCAGAATTGTGGCTGTGTAACTTGATCTCTCCTGCCTCTGCTCTCCTCATCTCTGCAGACACCTCGGCTGTTGCTAGAGATAGGCAGCCTGTGGAAAATTTTGCTGGAGACTTGCTGTAAGTTTCCACTGTACTCCTTGTTGGGCCCCCGCCTGTGGAATTTTCCATCAGCATGGCTGAAAAGCCTTTTCCCATATTCATTCAATAAACACGATTTCAAAGCCTCCAAATTCAAATCTGCTTCTGGCTTACTTTCAAAAATAGCTGATACAGTCTCCCAGCTCTGATCCAAACTATTTAACACTAATAAAACTTTTTGGGACTCTGGAAACTTTACTCCACGTTGCTCCAATTCTAGAAAATTAGACTGCATTTTCATTAAATGATCTTCCATAGAATCTCCTGTCTGCAAACTCATTCTGAAAAGCTTTCTTGAAAGTTGGACCACATTACACGCAGAAACATTGACATGTACTGCTTTCAATTTCTGCCATATCTCTTTTGCAGACTTTAATTCAGCTACATTTAAGAATTGATCATCCCCCAGACTTAAAAGAAGATAAGCCATAGCTTTGTCATGAGCCTTTTGATCTGCTGCTCCAAGCACACCTTGTGGGGGGTCTGCTACGATGTCCCATAATTCTTTTGCTTTCAAAAAACATTCCATTTTTGCAGCCCAAATTAAATAATTTTTCTTCCCCAATTTGGGTATTGGACTGTCTTTAAATTCCATAGCAGCAGCCATCCTGCTTTATTTTTCTTCTCTGCCTGTTCCTTTAACAACACAGACAGCTTCTTATCAGCTTTAAATTACAATGCAGTTTTTAACTTTACTTCTTGAGCGATTTCTGGGCCCATAACCTGTCAGAGTTACGCAATAAATCAGAAGCTTCAAAAGATAACTGCATTTTGCTGATTCAAATAACTTCTTTATAAGTAGAATAAAACATTAACAATACCACACTTTGTTTCAGATCACATGTTGAGATGTTTTCACAGCAAGCTTTAATGGTGGACAGACTAAACCACACCCTTCTTCTTGCTAAGTTTCTGGACATGCTCAATTAACACTTCAGCCCAATTGGCTGACTCAATCACATGGCTCTCCCAGTCATGAATATTCCAACACCCACCCCTGGTTTAGCAAAGGGGGGGAAAAGTCATGATATGTCATGTGACGACAATGTGATGCTGCGAGTTTGACACCCCTATTCTACACTGATGATTCTACTCACAGAAGTCTTTAGGAGTAGAGAATTAGAGAATTGGGAATGTTCTGTCAGGAAGGAAGGAAGGAAGGAAGGAAGGAAGGAAGGAAGGAAGGAAGGAAGGAAGGTTAATATTGCCTGTGTCCATTAAGTAAAACTCTTTATATAGACACCTAAAATAATTCCCTAAGCAACAGCTTATATATAATATGGAAATCCATAACAGTCTAAGAGCAGAGGAAAAATTGAATGACTGCCTTAATATTAGCGTAAAATGGCTGCTACTCATGGACAGGATTTTAATTACAAAGCCACATATGCGAGAAATGGAAAATGCAAGAGGACGTTGTGCACAGTTTGGCTTCTGTTTCTAAAATCCTTCTAAGCACGTAAGTGGGTGGAAAACTAAAGACTGGGTGGAAATATATGGGTTTAACAGAGCACATTTGAAAGAGCCAGTTAATTAGATTTAATCTAATTTTTGGCACACAAAAGGCTTGTTTCTTATTTATGGCAATGTATATAACAGTATATTTATAACATGAATAAGCTGGCAACACAGGAATCTCAAAAGAGGTTCAAGGGAAGAAGGAATAATATGCTGTGAAAGTGTTTTTCTTTTAGTACACACCAATCCCTGCATCTCTTTCAAAGAGAGGTGTGATGTGTTCAGTGAAACATTGCAAAAACTATGAATAACTATCCCTCCCACATATTCTCAGAGAAGCTTCTGTGGTATTTAGTATTTAAAAGCAAAACCAAAAACTTTCATGCTGGACAGAAGAATTGTTAAGGACAAACCTTTAAAATATCTTCTCCAGTCGAAAAGCAACCCAAAACAGACAAGACTGCGTTATCCTAGATCAGTTTCCCACAAAAGCCATGTTGATTGAGAATGATGAGGAAGGACATCTTACATAGTTGGAGAGCTCTAAGTTGGGGAAGACTACCCACATTGCTTTACAGCTATTTCTTGACCATTTCAACTTAATACATAGAAATATGCATCCTGTGAGGCATTACATTGCAGGGTTTTTTCCCCACATCCCAATAGTAATAATTTGTTCCTTTTGCTGATATTAGCTCTCAGCCCAAGCATTAAAATGACTGTAATGGCATTCTTCCCTGGTTGTATAGTATGAGTTGGGGACAAAGTTGTTTCTTTGTTGAAACAGCTTTGTTTGTTTGAATAACTCTGTGGTTCAAAGTTGTTGAAGTTGCAAACCCATGCTTCTCTTCCTTTTTAATAAATCAGATCTTGGAAACTGGAGGAAAACAGGATAATCTTGACCCAACTTGACATGAAAGATAGCCTTTGCTAATTCAGAAGAAAGGTTCACCTAGTCTAGCTTCCTTTCCCTCCAAGGTGACCAATTAGGAATCTCAGAAGCAGAAACCTTCCTTTCTGGAACATTCTTGTGGAAAAGGTGTGGGTGTGAGAAACCTTTGAGTGTTTCCAAAATGTTGGAAACATTTTTTAGCACCTTGGTTGCTCATAAGCATCTGACACAGATCTACCCTTAGGGAGTAACTTCTACAAATTTACATTTGGCTTCTCTGAGATGCTATCAACTTCTACCAGAGATATGCATGTGCTAAAGGCTTAATCCTATTGAAACCACAGATCTTAAGCTAAATCTTTACATGTGTCAGAATGAAGAATAATTTAAGAGACTAGGTTACATTATTTGTTTGAAAGTTACTGTTTTTTGCAATATCAGCCTCTTCCCATCCAGTTTAATCAATCCTCTCCATCAGTCTATTTTTAAGGATGGGCACATCTGTCAGTTTCGATGATATCTAGTTTCTTATTTTCCTATCCTAATCTTTATTTGATTTCTGGATCAGTTTATTTTTTAAAAGCAACCAGTGTTAAAATCCATATGCATTTTGTGCACATTTTTCCAAATATATATCATTGATGCATAATTTTGCCTAAAATACACTTCTTGCAAGCAATTTCCACTAATATAGTGCAGTTTATATGTACCTTTCACTATGAATTTCATTACACAATTTTCTTTAATGTAAACAGTTTGATTGGAGAATTGTATGACCAAGAACTGCATCAAAATAGCAGAACTATCATAGTTCACATGATTCCTAAATTAATATCAAACACAAACCAAAAAGGACTCTATGAATAAAAAGTGAAATGCAAAGTGAAATGAGAAATAAGCCAAGATTGCTCCAATTTCTTCTTTAACAGATCCTCCCATTTAAATTCCAAAGTTGCAGTAAACTAAGCTTTAGAAAGTTTATTATATCCAAATGACAACTGTTCTATGAACTTGTCTACATAGTTTTTTAACACTACCGGTATTAAATATTTTATTATTCGTTTACCTCATGCTTTTTATGAAGCCAAATTCATTTCTTCCCTCCCTTTTTAATACAACAGCTTAGTATAAATGCAGTATCTAGTCAAGCTCAATACACCAATTCAAGCTCAATACACCAATTCAAGCTCAATACACCAATTCAAGCTCAATACACTAATTCAAGCTCAATACACTAATTCAAGCTCAATACACCAATTCAAGCTCAATGCATTAATTCCAGCTCATGCACTACAATCTCTTGTGTTCCTGCTACTGTATGTTTGTTTGTTTAATTATTATTATTTTGGTCATGGTTTTCAGCAAAACCAGATTGTTGTTACATGCAGACCTGCAAACTAATGGCAAAATATGATTGTCTGAAATTAATAAACAAATATGCTAGGTTCATATAGTATGCTCAGCCATGTTTTAAGCATTTTGTGGATCAAGCCATGGTAGCCTAATTTATATATAATGCTAAATAATGAACTATGGATTCATACTACCAATGTCTGTACATGATGCTGAACCAAATCAAATAAACCACATCATGGCTTAAGCTTAGTAAATTTTCCACAGGATGCTTAAAAGTGCAAGCAGTAACCTAGTCAAAAACACACATTCACTCACCCCTTAATGGTAGTCCTGTCAGCACACAAGTGTACTAAGGAAAAGAGAAATGTAGTTAAAATTCTACCCAAACCAAACACAGAGTACAACAATACATTTTCTCATGATTTCTAAAATCATTTAGATAGCAATATACATGCCTGATATTGACATTTCTGGGTACACTGTTCCTGTTTACTTTGGGCAAGAACTGCAGAAATGTGTTTTATGTATGAACAGTGGGTGCTTCGAATTTTATTAATAAAAAAGAGATGACTCTAAGAATGTAGCATGCAAACTCCCCTCAATTGAATCAATTTAGGCCTAGTATTGTTTACTACTTTGATGTATATTGTGCTTTTCTTTCTGTAGGGTACTTCTGAGCAAAATTTAACAGACATTATTGAGGTTTTCCTGAGCCAAGGACTGAAATAAACACCAGGGACTCATTGTTTCTCTTTCCCCACAAAGCTTTCACCTACTCATAAAGTTCACAACTTTTTCACAACTTCCATTGCTGTTTCTGTGGCTTAGAAGTAAATACAAAGAGGTGTGTCTTTGGGAGGTTGGTGAGATTTATCTCTGGGTATAAGAACATTATTTTTCTTTAAAAAAAAGATCAAGGTAATTCTGAATCAATTCATAGTGAGTATTGGAGAAAGTTGCCTGATTGAGCTGGACTCTTGGAGAATCTTTTCTACATTTTTCAGTGGAGAACAAGTTCTCAGAAAAATAATGCTTGCTTTATCATTCATTCAAAGTGGAAAAACCTACACTCTAGACAAGGGAATTGGGAATTTGATTATTTATAAACCGATATATTCATAAAGCCATATATAAAGATAGCCATTTGGTTGTAGCTAAAGCACCAAGCTAGAAACCAGAAGTCTGTGAGTTTTTGGCTCTGCCTCAGGCAAGAAAGCCAGCTGGGTGACTTTGGGTCAGTACTCTTTCTCAACCCAATCTATCTCACAGAGTTGTTGTGGAGGGAAAAGAAGAGGAAGGAGTATTAGGTATGTTTGCCACCTTGAGCTATTTATAAAAATAATAAAGGTGGGATAAATATAAATACATATTCTCATTTCAATGCAACAGAAATATTTCACAAGAAGAGTCCTTCACTCCCCTGCTCGTAATAAAATACCTTATTCCACCCAACTTGAAATATTGGGATTAGACAATTTAGAACTACGTCGCCTCTGATCTGATCTAAATGTAGTTCATAAAATCATATACCCAAATGTCCTTCCTGTCAATGATTACTTCAGCTTCAACCGCAACAATACATGAACACGTAATAGATTCAAACTTAATGTAAACCGCTCCAAACTCAACTGCAGAAAATATGACTTCAGCAACAGAGTGATCAATGCCTGGAATGCACTACCTGACTCTGTGGTTTCTTCCCCAAACCCCAAAAATTTTAACCTTATACTGTCTACAGTCAACCTCTCCTCGTTTCTAAGAGGTCTGTAAGGGGCGTGCATAAGCGCACCACTGTGCCTACCGTCCCTGTCCTACTGTCCTATTGTTCTCTTTTATCGGTACTTTTTTTTACTTATGTTATGTTTATACAAACAACTACTATCCTGTACATGTTTGACAAAATAAATAAATAAAAAAATAATAAAAAAAAATGATATAATGTGTTCCTGGTTCCACTTATCAGACCAAAATTACTTCTTTAATTTGGTGGGTTACACCAGTGTTTCTCAAATTTAGCAATTTTAACATGTATGAATGTCAACTCCCCAGTCAGCCTCTCCAACTGGGAGTTCTGGGAGTTGAAGTCCACACATCTTAAATTGCTAAGGTTGAGAAACATGGGCTTTCATGATCCTATAACACCATTGCAATTTTATAAGTTGAACTTACTGCTCACGTAAGATCACTTCTAACGAGTCCTTTGTCCTTCCTTTAATCTGTTGTATCCCAACAAACATATGTGAACATTTGAATGTATTACAGCACAGTGTGGTATAATCTGTATTTATTTAATTTGACAGGAATGGATGGTTCATTCAAACATGATTCTTTGAAAGAAAAGCACAAGTAGGGCAGACATTTCAAATTGGGATCAGAGTTATAAATGTTTAAAGATGACAGCAAACAGCAATGGCAAGCAAGAAGTGAGTGAATGCTTGTTTGCTTTATCTGCTTCTGCAGTGAAGTCAGGAATTAAAAGACAAATTAGCACATCATGCCTTCTGCTATCATAAAGAATAAAGCAGTATTCTGACAGAATTTTTGAACTGACAATGGCATCTAGAGTATAAGTAAAAGATAGATGAAATATGGGTTTGTATTTATGGGTCTTTTCCCATGATTCAATTAAAATACTACTTACTTATACTTGGACCAGTTAAAAAAACAACCTTTGCCATTTTTTTTGCTGACCCCACTGCTGATTCCTATCTCACCTAAATCCCTGGATTGTCTCTGGTTGGTGGTAACCTGATTTCAAGTATTCAAGGCATTTTATTGACTTCTTTATCTGATTTTTATTCCACGTTTTATATATATTCTCTGAGAATGGTATGATTGGTACCTAAATTTGATAAATAAATAAAAATAAAATAAATAACAGGACAGGGTGATTTACATAATACCCCCTCCTCCTATTTTTTCCTCTCCACAACAACCCTATGAGGTAGGTTGGGCTGTGAGAAAATGACTGCTTTCATGGCTAAGATTGAACTGTCATCTAGGTCTCCTCCCTCCTATGCAGCACTTTCATCACTACGTCACATTGGTTCTACTTATATTAAGTAAGGCCATTGGTCAAACCTTAAACATCACCAGCAAGAGGGAAGTCATTTGCAAATCATGACCATTGATTGGTGGAAGATTTTGACAGATGGTTGAAAGGCCTTTGCAGTGCACCTGGGCATTTGCCAAAATTGGCCATCTCTACAAGCACATTGATCAATGATTTTGCATTGATCTGGAGCTTTGAAAGTACACTAAGTTTATAGGCCAGATCACCCATCAAACCCCCGTACCTACCCAGGTCAAGTGGTAAAATGGATTTTAAAGTATGGGACTCTCCCATATTACTTATTACTCCTGATGTCTGTCAGACAGTTGAGCCATTGGTTTTGGGAAATGTGGATTTGAAAGAGTAGATCTCTCTGATCCAAGTCCAACATATTTACCCCTAAATGTGATAACTTTATCATCATCATCTGAACTGGTCTGTGCCACCATTACAGACATTACTTGGCTGGACAATACAAGGAGTATCTTGACGTGTTTTCTAGAGATTTATCAACACAGTTTCAGATTCAAAGATCCCTCCCCGTGTCACAGAGTAAGAAATAACATCAGAGCAACAATGTGATCCAACTAGGCCACACACACACAGACACAAGGGATGTGAAGATTTCTCAATCTGAGAAATCTCTTCTATAGACCTCATATTAGTTAAGGATACATCATATCTGTAACAAAATCTTTGAAGAAAGATTATTTAGAAAACTCCATACTTGTAAAGAGCAGAACAGATAAACAGATTTAGTCAGTATTGCCACCAACTCTAATCCTAACTCTAACCCAGCAAATCCACCTAAGACAGCACATTTTGAACCATTTTCTTTGTCCATTGAAAGGTGGCAATACCTTTATTGTTATTGAAACTTTGTTCATGTTTGAAATGTTCTAAATTTAGGGTTGGGGAATTGCCAAGGAATGCAATTATGGTGCTTGGGTAGAAGCCAGCTTTCCAGTTATTAAACTATTATGTTCATGACATAGCTGTTGCAATCTATTCAGTATGTTCCTCATTCCTCTCCCCGACCCCCACATGGGACGTTCCTTCATATTTAGTGAGTTGTTATGAAGTTGAACCAAAAGGTACTATGAGTACAAACCTGTGTAATGTACAATCCCTTACACTTTTCTCAATAGTAAATAATAGGTGGGTTTTTTACACGCAGTTAAACGGAGTAAGCTCTCATTACTTGCACCAGTTTCTGCCAACCTAGCAGTTCGAAAGCACGTAAAAAATGCAAGTAGAAAAATAGGGACCACCTTTGGTGGGAAGGTAACAGCATTCCGTGCGCCTTTGACATTTAATCATGCTGGCCACATGACCACAGAGACATCTTCGGACAGCGCTGGCTCTTCGGCTTTGAAACAGAGATGAGCACCACCCCCTAGAGTCAGGAATGACTAGCACATATGTGTGAGGGGAACCTTTACCTTTACCTTTAAACATGCTTGAAAACAACTTCAAGTATGAAAATTGTATAGGCAAATACTGTATGCTATTATTAACAAAACATTACCAATATTTACTATAAGATTATAATATTTAATTGTCGGAGATAAAGGGAAGGAAGTATCAATAAGTAGTCTTGGTCATACCGGTATCAGTATGACTGCTCCAAACTTTGCATACTTATAGTTCTTGACAGTGACTTCTGTTAAACACAGATAATATTGGCCTGCCCATTTGGGCAGTTATTCAGGTCCATTCAGAGTGATTTACAAGCAAAGTAACAGACATAGTCATTTGATAAGCCAAAAGGATTAAGTACAGTTTTAACTCACAGGGGAAAAAAATGAAATTAAAGATTCACAGGGCTGAAAGAACTGCAGTGGATCTGAACCACCAACACTTAATCGTATGACAATTCTTTCTCTTTTAAACTTTTTCCATTCCCTCTTTATATATTAAATAAAATCTTTATTACACAAAAAACCATTTAAGGCTCTGTATGTTTTGTTTTTTAGAAACACTCTAAAATAGTACAGGTATGAATACCTGGGAAGACCTTAGATTAAGAGGCATAGTCTTTCTAATCATGCAATATTCCTTTACTATGGGGTGGGCAACTATTTTTTCTGTTGAAGGTTGAATTCCTCTAGGAAATATTTAGCGGTTATATGTCAGCACTGGGTGAGGCCATCTGTCTTTCTGATATACCATTTCTATTTTCTTTTTATCCTTTTGGGTCTCTGCCTCTCTTTATCATCTCCCCCTGCAACAAGTCAGAACAGACAACTCATGCCAAAGGTGTGGCCTTGTTGTTTATAGATGTCTTTTGAAATTAGACCGAGGGCTGAACAAATTTGGGCAAGAGCTGCACATAATTCTCAGGGCTTTTCCCACTTGGCACCTAACTGTGGTATGTACATGTCCTGGCAATCACTTTTACCTGCCTTGTCCCCATAATGCTTCCTTCCTTTTATCCCCATCTCATACTCAAAGCAGCTTAAAGTTGTCCTTAGCTGTTCTGAGTTTCTGTTTTTATGCCCCTTTTCCAAAGGTTTCTATGGCCTCTCCAATTTAACCATGTCTTAAAATATGCAGAGCTTGGATGATGACTATCTATTAGAACAAAAAATATGTGTCTCACTGTTAATTATTGGAAACAGAAGTGAAATACAAATCATACAGTGACAAGGAATAATTGACAAATGATTAAGTTAAGAGAACTGGCCCAATTATGGGCAGCATTTATTCTGCTTTCATGCTGTCCTGCTGCATATTAGAAAAGTCACTCCACAGGACATCCTAAAAAAAAAATGTCTCTAGAAGAAAATTCATTTTCTGGCTGCTCAGCTTATTTGATTTGCTTTCTTGGCTATTCTACATTCACTGGAAGTTTCCAATTTCCAAATGGGGTTTTTTGGGGGTTTTTTTTGGCCAAGAAGCTTCTGTATTCCTCATGATCGGATGGAAAGATCTATGTGGCAGTTATCCTTTTATCCAATGAGTGTCCATGTTTTGTGACACCCTATTATGAATATCTACAGTGAAAACGCATCACCATAAATCCACCAATTACTGCAGCTATTGGAAATCACATAATAGGCTCATGCATAAACTCCAGAGTGCTAGGTAGTAAATGAGTCCAACTAATTACACAATGGTTTCCTAATAGGTTTTGAACATGTAATATGTAGTTGGAAATAGAAGAGAACAGTACACATCTGGGCCTGGGCAAGAAAATACAATTCCATTCAAGTCCTTAAATTTACAAATGTTCTTCAAGAGGCATTTTTGAGGGATTTCCTGTGGATTGATTCTTCTAGTACATAGCAGAATATAACGAAGCAATTAGAAATAATAAGAGACAAATGGCATACTTCTGAAAGTCACTTAATGTAACCAAAGCCATTTGTGTCACCACGTTGCACAATTGGCCCATCCAAGTGTTTAGTATTATATTGCTTCAGCTATTTTATTTTAAACTGGTTCATTTATTTATTTGCCTGTTTCTTATAGTGTGTGGCTGACTTCTTGTTGTAAGCCATCTAGAAAAATTCCTCCACACCCTGATCTTCCCTAAGTTAATGATTATTGTTGTAGAGATTACAGTGTATACATTGATATGTGGCATCCAAGGTCAAATCCCTTCTCAAAGTTACATTTTTGATTAGAGTTCCATAGCTGCAGTGTTTCCCAACCTTGGCAACTTGAAGATGTCTGGACTTCAACTCCCAGAATTCCCCAGCCAGCGAATGCTGGCTGGGGAATTCTGGGAGTTGAAGTCCAGACATCTTCAAGTTGCCAAGGTTGGGAAACACTGCATAGCTGAATTGACTAATATAAACAGAGTTTAAAGTGGTAACAAAAGAAATTGTGAAGGATCAAGCCCTACTTGTTAGCACATACAAATACAGAGATGGAGGCTTGCCTGAAACTTTTAAATAGAGATAGAGAGAAAGTATGGGGCTTCAATAAAACCTGATCTGGAACAGTTTCCTAGATTCTCATAGGTTATAACTAATGGGTATTTTAGAAATAGAAATGAATAACAACAGGATGTTACCAGGTTTTTCATAGATATAATTCTGAAATGGGGGAATTGTTTTAAGGGTTGTGTTTGAAAGACACTGTTTATGCTTCTGGGTGTTCTACATGTCCAGAATTTGGAGTTAAATAAACCACAGATAGGTTAGCATTGATAAATGTCTCATCATAAGAGCAGACCAAATTGATTTTTAATCAAGGCTGTTTTCCTAAAAATCATGAAGAACAACTTACTGTGACTCTCAGGCTAAAATATTATGAGTCCAGGCTTATAAAATTGTTTGAGGGTTGAGGGGGTAAGGTCACGTATGACACAAATCATGCTTCCAAAATATACCATAGATACCATTCACAGGAAGGAATATTCTACTCTCACCAGACAATGTAGCATCAAGATGACATTTTGCTAAAACCCACCTTTCCTCAATCAAATCAGCCAAAAAGTGTATTTGAAAAGAAAGGTAGCGGACTGAAAAATGCATAAAATGTTATTTGCTTTAGCCTAGATTGGGAAAAAAACTAATGTCAAAGATGGAAAGTATGTGTAATCTACATGAAAACATTCATATGCTATTTACATTATTTAAAAAGCATGAAGGTGCTTTTTAAATAATGTAATCAAGGATGCTTTTAAGAAGCATCCTTGATTACTGACAGCCTTGTTTACTAACCATTCAAGCTAGGATGGTGTAAATAAGATAGTGAAGAATGCAGAAGTAAAATCTCAAGCCATGGTCACATGATGTCTCACTTAATGACCTCAATCAATTGTTAAGTGATTCGCTTGACAATTGAATAGAAAATGATGTTGTAAGCGCATCATGGTCATGTGACTTTCTGCTTACTGACCAACAAAGTTTCTGGGCCTAATTGAGGCCACTAAGCAAGGACTACCTGTATATGTATGTATATATGTGTGTGTTAACACATATGTTAAGAGGGCAGCAAAATATAAGATTCTTTTTTAAGTTTCTTGAAATTTACGTTTCTTAAAGTTTCCTTGATACTGACTGCAGAGTTATTGAATGCATAATACCACTTACAATGAATGACAAAAAGAACATACTATTTCCATCATACTTGAATTGGTTCTATTCATAATTACAGTACTATTAATGTGAGCTCTCAATGGGACAGTATCGCCCTCAAAGTAACAAGTAATCAAATATTTCTGTCCTCCCCACCCATCCTTCTAAGAGAAGGAGTCTGTTGGCAAATGGATCTTAACAGAAAGGTGAAGATTGCTTCTTTCACTACACATATGGGGTCTATCTCATTCAAAGAGAATCTGACTGCTGCATTTTCCTCTTTTTGGCCAAACTCACTTCACATGTCCAGACCCCAGTTTTACTCCAGCTGTGAATAAGGAACAAGGAAAAAGGGGATGGTTTACACTGGGCTCTCTAGAGATGCTTCATGATAACAAGGAAAAAAATCTGCCTTCTGAAGATTTATAACAAATATGCACCAACTTTGGCCACAGGATCATATGTGGCCCCCAAAAACCTTAGGTGGGATCCCAGAGACCTGCCTTCTCTGACTGGAATTAGTTAATTAGCAATTGCAAGGTCATAAATCCAGCAAGCAAAGGCAGAATCATAAATACAGTCCAGGTTTATAGGAAGTAGAGTTCCTAACAATATTCACAGGATTCACAGAGCAAGGCAGTGTTTTATATTCATCTTCCAAGTGAAGCTTCATAGCAAGAACATGATACATCCAGAACTATCTGGAGCAAAACTGACGTAGCACCCAGCGCATAGCATTTCAAATGGGCCACCATGGAGATGCGGGTTTTTTTTTCAAAATGACTATATTCAATGGGGTCTTGAAAACAGGAAGCTCAAACTGCCCGGTGCTAACTAGTTCTGATTTCTGCTCAAAACTGCTTCTGAGAAGATCCTCTGTATCAGATGCTTTTCTCTGCAACTTTGCCTTCCTATTTATATATCCATCCATCCATCTATG
The DNA here is from genome assembly GCA_023053685.1 of Diadophis punctatus similis. Taxonomy (NCBI): domain Eukaryota; kingdom Metazoa; phylum Chordata; class Lepidosauria; order Squamata; family Dipsadidae; genus Diadophis; species Diadophis punctatus. Next base: position 17,361,333 of record JALIGW010000003.1, read on the forward strand.
CATCCATCTATCCATCCATCCCTTCCTCCATCCCACCACCCATCCATCCTTTAGTAATGGTAGCATTTCCATGGCTTTTGTGGATAAACCTTCACTTCTAGGTCAGGAGTAGTGAATCCTAAGATCAACCAGCTTTCTTCTTATCAGGGCCCAGATCCTCTGTTCATGGTCTTGATTGTCTTTTCTTGATCTTCAGTTTGCCAGAGTAGAACCTCTTCTTTGGTTATCTGCACTGGTTATCTACAGTATAGATTTCTGGATACACTTAGAAGTGTTAGTTATTATTACCCATAAAATCTTTTTTAAATTGCTGTTATGTTTGGGGCCGTTTTCTCCAAGTTGAGTCTGCCTGTCCACATATTTGAGTTGGAAAGGTGTGCTGCAGATTTCTCCTTCCCACATGAAACTAATGAGATGTGGAACAGAGTGCAATCCTTTCCCAGGGCTGCCTTGAGCTTATGGAAAAGTTTGTGTCCCCAAGTAAGGAATCTTCCCCTTCTTTTGACTCATAGTGCACATGTAAAGGCTACTGGTCTAGTTTGAAAAAGAAAAAAAATGGATGCACTAACTATTCTTATGGGTATTTTTTTTATGATTTTCCTGTTTCTGCCTTGGGAATCACCCAAAGTCATAATTGTGGTAGCATAAAAATGGTGTAAAGTAAATACAAATGTTATTTAATTGTAATTGCCAGTAAATGGAATCAAATCCAATTTCATTTGCTCAGTCAAAAGCTGCATCCCATTACTTTTTAGAGTACAGCCCCCATATGTCATTCTCAGGCCAAGTATGGCACCCAGCCCAGAAAATTTGTGCAGCCCTAGTTTATGAGAATTGCAGGACCGTTGCTGATTTATTTCTTAATACCTCCATTAAATATTATACACGGAGATCAGTGGCTCCAGAAAACTCCCAAAATAGATCAAATAAAAAGGGCATTCTAATATTAAGGAAAACTTTTTGATATTTTGAACTCTTTGGCAGTAGAACAGACAACCGTGGAAAAATCTTGACTAATCGCTAGCAATGTGCACAGAGGGGCTGGATGATCATCTATATTGGATATTGCAGCAGCCATTTACTGCTTTGGTGAAGGTTGGTCTAAATCGGTGTTTGTCAGCTTTGGCAACTTGATGTGTGGACTTCACCTCCCAGAATTCTGGGAGATGAACTCCACAAATCTTAAAGTTGTCAAAGTTGAGGAACACTGATCTAGATAATGGGAGGGCATGCTGTATGTGACAAATGACTGCACTTTTACATTTTCTCCTTACTTTTTCACAGAGCTGCAAGGAATTTATTCACACAATAAATTCCATCGCCAAAACCGACACTAACTACAGCAAACTTCAATCAAGACCAGATCTATCCATCCTACAAAGAATCCGCTCCCGTGAACTCCACCAAGATCTAAGAAGACGTCAAGACAATGGTGAAACTGACTTATATATAGACTACCATGTAGACTGTATCAAAAGTAAAATCTCACAACCCACATCCCAACATCCAACCTCCCACCATCCAAAACTAGGCACGCATGCCCCTAACTACCAGTTCTGCCCCAGCTAAGAATGTAGCAAACACACAGTTTGTTCGAACTTATTTTAATCAATAACCGACTACTAATAACTGTCTTAGTAGAGGTCACACACACACAAACCTAAAAGCAGTCTTTTCTTGCAAAAGCCCAACTGTTAATTAGTCGTCATTAACAGTTGGCATAAGTTCAGAAAGTCTTAAATCATATAATAGCAATTAGTCTTTGATAGCTCGCGAAGCTTGGCAAAATGCCTAGAAGTTGTCCTCAATAAATAAGCCGAAGCAGATAATCAGAGCAGAGATTTTCCAGACACGAGCCACATGACGAACAAACGAATTTCAAACGTTGTTAACTGCAGAGATTCAGCTGCCTCTGCTTTCCTTAAGTAGACTAGGGGAGTGGCCAATTAGCCCCAAGTCTTACTCCCAAGGATACCTCTTCTGGAGTAACCATTCCTGCCTTTTTGCATCTCTGCATGCCCATGCATTAAGAAGAGGAGAAGCCTCTTCTTCCTCATCACTGCTATGAGGTGCTGGAGGTTCCGAAGGTCCTGGCTGAACCTCTGCCTCTGGCACCTAGTCCTTGCCAGCCTCCTCACTGTCTGACTTGGGTGCCAGCTGCACAGCCGCTGGTGCATCACCAAGTCAGTTTCTCTCGAACGGGTTCCACTATCAGCTGCACGGGTTGCTGGTGGGCCACAACACTACCTCACTACCTGCCACTTCTACAGCCACTAATGACCTTAACCACTTCGCTACTACTACCGACCTAACTACCTCACTACCTGCCACTACTACTGCCACTACTATTGACCTTAACTATCTCACTACTACTACTGACCTAACTACCCCACTACCTGCCACTTCTACTGCCACTACTACTACTAAAGACCTTAAATGCAAGCTACTTAATGCAAGAAGTCTTGTAAATAAAATGCCTGAACTCCTCCTCCTATTAAATACGACCAATTTTGACATTATATTTGTCTGCGAAATGTGGCTGAATGCATCCCTCCCTGACTCCATTATCGTAAAACAAAACTATCATGTTCTACCGAACTACGTAGAAGAGGTGGTGTTACTATCTTTTAGAAAAAGTCCTTAAATCTAAAAAACATCCAAGTTACACACGAACTTGCTCTTCCCGAGACTATCATCTGTGAGTTATCTTTAAACACCACATTACGATTTCTACTATGTTACAGAGTCCCAGACTATGACATCAAACATGCGAATAAGTTAACTTCACTTCTAACATGGGCAGCCTCTGGCCCATACCCTCTCATCTTTCTTGATGACCTAAATCTACTTCTTATCAAATGGTCCCTTAACGAATGTACAACAGAACCTATACATTCAACCCTGTACAATGCTGTAACTAATCTGGGACTGGATCAACTAGTAACCAACAACACTAGACTCAACAACTGCCTTGATCTCATCTTCTGTAACAGTTCAAACTTAATTTATGGATTACAAATAAAAGAACCCTTTTCCAACAGTGATCACAGCATGATTGACTTCTATCTCAATATACACCCTTACAAAAATCAACATAATGATGGGATCCCCAGTTATAATTTAAAAACAGCTAACTATGATCTCATAAACACTGACCTCTCATCTCTTGATTGGCAAACCCTATTCACTGGCTGTAACATCGCCGAAGACCATTACAACATTTTCTTACTTGAAGTCAAAAGAGTCATTAAACTATACATACCACTAATAACTCCCAAAAACAGGAAATACAAACTACCCATAACAATAAGGAAGCTCCAAGCAAAAAAAAAATCTCTTTGGCGAAAAAACAAAACTGGCTACATAGCCAACTACAAAAGCCGTTACAAAAACTTATGCCAACAAATAAAGACTGAATGCACAAATTATCATATCAAACAAGAGGAAAACCTCCTGCACACGAAATCCAACCGGGCATTCTACAATTTCGTAAACAACAAACTTAAAGAGATGAGAACCATCCCACCCCTAAAAGGACCTAACAATAAAGACTGTAATGATGAAACCGTTAAAGCCAACCTCTTAAACATTCTTCCTAGTCGAATCACAAACAATTACAATGATCTAATGCACACCGACTTTACAGAAGACAATGTTGGAAAGGCACTACGCAATCTAAAACTATCTCTATCCATTGGACCAGATGGACCATGTGCTTACTTCTTAAAAAAAACCTTTCCACTGCCCTATCAGAACCTCTGAGCATAATTTTTGATAAATCTTTCAGGACCAGCTCCCTACCCAACCTATGGTCACTTGCCACAGTCATCCCTATCTTCAAAAAGGGAAACCCCAGCCTAGTTGAAAATCTCTTTATGTTGCGTCACCTGCAAAGTCATGGAATCAATCATTAACCAATCCATTACCCCCCACTTAGAGACAAACAACCTACTATCTCACAAACAATTTGGTTTCAATTTATCCTGCAATCTGCAACTCTTACACTGTAAAAACATATGGACTTCACAGCTCGACCAGGGCAAAGCAATAGATGCAATTTACATAGACTTCTGCAAAGCCTTTGACTCAGTGGTACATGACAAACTACTTCTAAAACTAAAATCTTATGGCATTTCTGGACCCCTGCACAAGTGGATAACTGCGTTCCTGTAAAACAGACAACAAGTGGTCAAAATAGGAACCGCTTTATCAAACCCTGTACTTTTTAACAGCGGTGTTCCCCAAGGCAGCGTTTTAGGACCAACTCTCTCTATTCTTTACATAAATGACATTTGTGATAATATAAAAAGCAACTGTGTCCTCTTCGCAGATGATGTAAAACTATCCAACACCACCGACAATACTACAACCCTTCAAAAAGACCTGACCTTGACTATGTATCAAAATGGTCAAACAAGTGGCAAGTTCAAATCTCAATCAATAAATGCTCAGTCTTACACATTGGCAAAAATAATCAGAACACAAAATACAAACTAGATGTTCACGACCTTGTTGATGATCCTCACTCAGTAAAGGACCTTGGAGTACTCATCTCTTATTAAAGTGCCAGAGCCCACTGCAACAGCATTGCTAAGTAGGCATTAAGAGTGGTTAACCTAATCTTGCATAGCTTCTTCTCTGGTAATATTGTACTTTTAACCAGAGTATACAAAACATTTGCTAGATCAATTCTGGAATACAGCTCATCTGTCTGGAACCCACACTACATATCGGACATTAATACAATTGAGAATGTCCAGAGATATTTCATGAGAAGAGTACTACATTCCTCTGTTTGCAACAGAATACCCTATGCCACCAGACTTGAAATTTTGGGCCTAGATAATTTAGAACTATGCCGCCTTCGATCTGACCTAAGTGTAGCACACAAAATTATCTGCTATAATGTCCTACCTGTCAATGACTACTTCAGCTTCAATCGCAACAATACACGAGTCCACAATAGATACAAACTTAATGTAAACCACTCTAAACTTGATTGCAAAAAATTCGACTTCAGCAACAGAGTGGTCAATGCCTGGAATACATTACCTGACTCTGTAGTTTCTTCCCCAAAGCCCGGTAACTTTAACCTTAGACTGTCTACTGTTGACCTCACTCCATTCCTAAGAGGTCTGTAAGGGGCGTGCATAAGCGCACCATCATGCCTACCGTCCCTGTCCTAATGTACCCATGAATTCGTAAAATTTCTTGTACTCATAACCATGCTTGTACTTCTTATATATTCACAATCATGTTTATACTTTGTTTATACTTTGTTTGTAATCATATACACGCTTGACAAAATAAATAATAAATAAATAAATAAGAACATGGCCAATGACACAGTGACATCATGGGAGTGGGATGAATTGTTTGGCCGACTTTGCTGCAGGCTATTTTTGTGCAGATTTTTGGGATCGGAGCTGGGTAGTAATCCAAAATGATGATAAAATAAGTGCATTAAACATCCTGGACTTCACTAAAATTTCTGACTCTATACACAAATGGTGAAATTCAAGCTGTCCCTATGTTGAATGCTTTTCCAGGAGAAAAATAGATTTCTCTAATAATTCAGGAGGAACCTGAAAAGGGAGGGGGAAGAGAAAAAGAATATGCATTTGTTTTGTTTCTTTTCCTGAGAAATTTCAGTCTTATTGTTAACCTTTGGGTGTTCTCCAGAATCAAAATTCAAATATCTTTGGCTCTCCTGAAGTGTTCTCACAGTAACCTAGAAGAACCAGAAACATGACATCTCTGTAGATCCATATTGAGTAATAAATATATCAAACATATCATAAGGTTATACTTACATTCTCTTAACAAAACCAGTACATTTAAATTTAATTTTTCCCTCATATTTCCTTATGAGAAATATTCCTTACAGAAATAAAAAGAACCATCAAAATTATGAGGAGAAGATAGGCCTTAACATGGTAAAACTTCCTGAGCTTTATGAAAAAAAAGCAAACACTGCAAATATTTACATATCTATTGGAAGTCACCAGTTGTATGTATTTAAGAAATTATTTTATTCCTCAAAGATCAGAAAAGGTAGGACAATTTTACTTATTAAAGGATGTTACTCTGCCTTACACTTATGGACAAGGATATATAATTTTTTTATTCAGAATTATAATAAAATCTAATACAAATTAAAGAAAGAAAAGAGAATAGAAAGAGCAAAAACTACAAGTAAAAATAAGGGAAAAGAAAGAGATTAGGAATACATAAAAGAAGTGACTTCCAACCATCACAAATATAAACAAATGTATTAACATCAGCCTCTCTAAAGTTTCAAATATGTAGCTCTTCATCCTATACCCAACTTTTATCTACAAATATATGCATAAAATATTATATTTTCAGTCCTGTCAGCAGAAAGTCCATAAAGAGTAGTAAAAGCTTGTATTAAACTTGATCAAACAAACCAACTTTATATTATTTTCTTTTACTTCTAACATCTCAATCTTTGGTTCATTCAAATATTGTCGTAAGTTTTGATTGTCTTTTCATTTCATTTCTTCTTTATTCTATTGCACAGAGGTCTTCAAGGCTTAAACAACCCTCTTTTGTAAATCCTACCTACAGGCTAGGAAAGCATGCACTTTTCCTACATTTCCTGGCTGAAGCGGTGATTGGAACAATAAGCAAAGTTCCCAAGACCAGAAACTTCCCTTGAGTATCTTTTCCTTCATCTCTTTTAGCAGTCTGCTATGCAACTAAGCTCTAAGCCTGCAAAAACACTGGATTACACCAGTAGGAGAATGAGAATTGTCTGCCAAGCAAATTAAAGTTCACTCCACACTCCACAAACTCAAGTTAAACTGATTGGTAGTTTCCAAATCCCAAACCCATTTCATTTTGATTCTCCCACACCGTCTCTCTCCCTGTGCATTGCAGAATAACCCAAATGCTTCAGATTTGGCTGGGTTCTCTTGGCTGAATTTATATTACAAAAAGCTAGTAACACACACACTCTCTCTCTTTCTCTGTCTCTCTCCTCCCCCCCCCTATATTTATGTGTGTGTATATCGTGTGTGTGTGTGTGTGTGTGTGTAATGTTCAGCTATACCGATGGAAACTAACCAACATATAAATATTATTTTATTGTCTTGCCTTAGCCTTATGCTCTGTGACAGCTTTTGTAATGTGTACTTCTAAGCAGAGAAAGAACAAATGAAAAGAGAGAAAAGAGAGAAGTCATGACATAAAATAAAAGAAATAAAAAGGAGAAAAAGCCTTAATGGGTTCTGTAAAAAGAAGGAATTAACAAAAAATATGTATTAAAGAACCTCAAAGGAGAATGAAAGCTACTGTGTGGCATTTACTAAAGAGCCCATTGAGTTGAATAATCTAAAAGGACAGGAAGTGAAATTTAGTTTGAGAAGGAAAAGGGGGGGAAACTCAATTCAGAGTTGAAATAACAAGGATTCCATTGTAAATCTCATTAGAGGGGCTTAAATTTATATTTTGGAATTTGGTGTGTGTGTGCTGATTCTTAGAAGCATTTCTTTGTCAGCCAATTAAAATGATGGTTTCTGCAAAGTTAACAAGACCCATCTGGATCTTAGCTGCAGTCAAGAGTGTTAAATTGGTATGGAAGATGTAGAAGTCAACTGCAGATTTCTTTTCAATAATTTCAAGAATATATTTGTCACTATGTCTAAAAGAGACACTATTTTCTTCCTGGCATGAAAAGCTGCCAAGTCACTGCCTATTTTTTTTTTAAAAAAATCCACCTGCAAATCACAACATCAGCCAATAATGGTTTTTAAAGTAAAGTCAAAATGCTGTAGAAATTATTTTAAGATTTCCAGAGCTTAGGCTGTAAATATCAATATGACAAGCAGTAATGAGTTAGAAATTGTTCACATGTAGTGGCTATTTCAATTTTTTTTTAAAATTCAAAACTGTTAGTTGTATATTAATTGGGGCTAATTCCCAATTAAGGCCCAGTTCTGGAGGCAAGATGAAGCTGCGTTAGGATGGTTTTGGAAAAAGTTAAACAAATATTTGAATGGGAGACTATTTTGAAATCTTAGTGCTGTAGTCTAGACTTGAGAACAGAATAAGCATCTTGGAACAAGGCAATGGTAAATTACTTCTATAAAGATGAGTACTAGCTCATACAGTTGGCAGGAGTAGAGCTGAACTCAAGGGAGTCTTTACCTTGGTCTTAACCAGCTTCTGAATCCTTGTCTGTAATAGGCACCAAGCTGGACATGTAACACAGTGCAGAAAAGAGGAACTGCATTACTATTTATTTATTTATTTGTTTGTTTGTTTATTTGTTTGTTTGTTTGTTTATTATTTATTTATTTATTTGTCAAACATGTATAGGATAGTAGTAGTTTGTATAAACATAAGTAAAAAGTAACGATAAAAATAACAACCATAGTCTTGATTTAATCGGAAATCATGGTACCTGCGAACCAGCAGGATGGGATGGGATAAACAAAAGATAGTAAGTCATACTATGGGAGGATTTATATAATAAGCAGCTTATTCTGACTTGCATTCTTAATCTGCATTTTACAGTACTTTTTTTTATAGCTTGGTCTGTTTCTTTTCCTTTTGTGTAAAGACAGATGCAAAAAATGAGTTAAGCAGTTTTGCTTTCTCTCTGTTGCTCGTCACCTTCTTGCCATTTTATCCCATTAACGGACCAATCATTTCCTTGACTGTTTTCTTGTTTTTTACATGTTGAAAGAAGCTTTTTTTTTGGTTATTTTTTTACTTTTCTCACAAGGCTTAGTTCATTCTGTCCCTTAGCTTTCCTGACTTCATCTTTGCAGATTTGGGCTATTTGCTGATATTGGGCTATTTGCTGATATTAGTTATGTGCCCCTTTTTCCATTTTTATACTTTTCCTTTTTTCTTTCAGTTTATCAGAGTTCTTTGTGCAGCCATACTGATTTCTTTTGAGATCTTTTATTTTTCTTCTTTATTGGAATTGTGCTAGAGTGGGCTTTTATAACCTCACATTTCATAGTTTCCCAAGCTTCTTGAGTTGTTTTCACTTGAGGATTCTTATCCATGGAATCCTTCTCAAGCTTTCTTTAAGTTATTGAAATTAGTTATCTTGAAGCCTAAGACTCTATAGTTTGACTTTGTTGTGTTTCTTGTGCTTGCATAATATTGAATTCCACTATTGCATGGTCACTCCCTCCCAGGGTTCCTATAACTTCAACACCGTCTATCATTTCATTTCTGTTAGTGAGAATTAAGTTCAGCATGGCTGACCTCTAGTTCCCTTCTCTACTTATTGGGAAACAAAGTTGTCTGCTAGATTTGTCAGGAAGTGGTTTGCTCTTCCACTAGGTGCAGAGTTTGTCTCCCAATTGATGTCATGGTAGTTAAAGTCCCCCATGATTATTGTGGTATGCTTTCTACATATCTTACTTAACCAACTAACAAAAAGTTCATCTATTTCTGCTGTTTGGTTGGGTGGCCTGTAGTATACACCTATGTCATTCTTTTCTCCTTTTATATCAACCCAAATGCATTAAGATGGTTTTCATCATTGTTCTGCTTTATTTCTGTAGAGATATCATTATTTCTTATATAAAGTGCAACTCTACCTCCTCTTGTATTAAGTCTGGTTTTTTAAAAACAATTTAAATCCCTCTAGCTGTATATTCTGTTCATGGGTTTCACCCCACCAAGTTTCTATAATGGCAACAATGTCATATCTGTTGCAGGGGTGAAATGCTGCCGGTTCGGGCGGGCCAGTCGGTCGTTGCAGAGCCAATGGAGCTGGCAGCGGTCGTGGCGTGGGACTTCTTTCGTCCTCTTCCCCCGCCCGGCTGGATGCCGCTATTTGGGTTATTTTGCCCTCTGCACATGCACAAAGCATTCTGCGCATGCACAGAGTGTAGAAGGACTCAAATGGCGGCATCCAGGCGGGTGGGGGAAGCAGGCGGGAGAAGCCCCGCGCCGCAACCGCTGCCAGCTCCATCGGCTCTGCAACGACTGACCGGCCCTCCCGAACCGGCAGCATTTCACCCCTGATCTGTTGCAATTGTGCTTATGGTCTTACTTCAGCTTTCCTTTGCTTTACAGACATGCAAAGGTAATAAATGTGAGGTTTGGTTGCAAAGTTATTTTTTCATCAGTATTGTAATTGTGAGTGGTTGCTGTATGAGGCACTGACAATAGGAGCAGGACAGGGACTAGCTAACAAAGCTCGTAGTGTTTTGCTAAGGATGGCTGGGTCACACCAGGGAAAAAGTTAAGTCAAAGGTCATTTTATATTTCCAGTGGACACTGTGGGTTGCTGCAGATGAACTCCTACATCTCTGATGTTTTCAAGAATGTGCTAGTGATTCTAGTTTGCAAAAATAAAACTAGAAAAAGGAGTCAAAGCATTTTTTGGCTGCCACCTTGTTAAGATGTCTTAACTTGATTTGAGGAAGTAGAATCTTAGCTACTATTTGGTTATAGAATCTTGCAAGGAACCAAGCTGACTTAGGCTGAAAGAAGACAAATCACTTACTGTTTTTTTCGAATTGATACATAGTCTGTTCTAATATACATTCCAATATATACAGGGTTATCTGCATTCTAATATAGGCAGGGCTATCAGATCTGGGCTGCAAAACTTGACAATCACATAAAAGCAGCATTTTAGAGCTGAAGTAAACAATATACTGCTTAAAGTTAGTTATCTTAGAAGGAAAAAGAAAATTACAAATTTAAAAATATCCAGGATGGTAGGAATGCCAGATTGATGGAGAAAATTCAGTTAAATATCAATAATATTTTGGAATCACACTTTCTGTTTGTTATGAAATGTTGATAAAATGGACTGTGCATGTGCATTAAATAAATAAATAAATATTCTGCTTTTCAAAGTGGCCAATACTTTCATAAGTTCCAGAAGAAAAGCAGAAAAATGCAAAAAGTCTATTTGAGCGTGTGGTATCTAAACATCTCAAACTTCCGTACCCCTTTTTGGACCTCTTAGAAGCATCTGGTTCCTTCCATACCAAAGGAATAATATTTATTTTATTTTATCTATTTATTTAACTACCCCCTTTCCCCCTTTTGGGCCCCACCTACTTTTCCAGACCACAAGCACATTTTGAGTGCAGTCTTTGGCAATTAATCCAGGACTGAATGGGGCTTTCAGTCCACAAAATGTTAACCACTCCCAGTTTAAACAGGAAGTTAAGTAATTATGCTGGGAAGTTTGAGATTTTTCGTTTTAACTCAATAAGAGTGACACATTCACATGTGTGTGTGAGCTAAATCTGAATGATAGATGGCAACATAAAGTTTATTTTTTATTTTTTTATTTATTTATTTGTTAACACGTGTACAAGATAACAGGTATGATATAAACATAAATAAAAGCAAAGTATGTATAGGTAAATTTGGACAATAGGACAGAAGGACAGGGATGGTAGCCACGATGGTGCGCTTATGCATGCCCCTTAAAAACCTTTTAGGAATGGGGTGAGGTCAACTGTAGACAGTCTAAGGTTAAAGTTTTTGGGGTTTGGGGAAGAAACCACAGAGTCAGGTAGTGCTGAAGTCGTATTTTCTGCAGTCTAGTTTGGAGCGGTTTACATTGAGTTTGAATCTATTGTGTGCTCATGTATTGTTGTCATCTAGTGATCATTTGGATCTTTGCAGACCAGACATAAGTCTACTCATCACCTACCTATTGCCTATTCTAACTACCAGCAATTAAAATTCTGATTAGTACTTGATTATTGTAAATAACCAAAGTAGCAGAAGGCCTGCCAATTACTACTCTATTGTTGATCCATGATTCTCCTTCCCATAATATCAAGGTTAAAAAATAATGATGCTGTGGTTAGGTAGAGCAGGTACAAAATACAATGAATCCAGAACTTACTTTTTAGTATTCAGTGGCTACAATTAGTACAAGGAAACAAAAACCTGCATTTCCCCCCCCCCCCTCATTCAATTTGATAAAAGAGAATTTGCATTCAAAATGTATGAATCTCTGTATGAGCATAAAGAAAGCAAAGATAGTTTTCCTGGTTAGAAATGTATAGAGTGGTAAAATGAATTGTCTTTTCTTTCATTCATTTCTATGTCTTACTGTTTGTCTACACTTTGCATAACTTTATTTTCCATGAAAGGGAGCCTATTATAGCTCTATGTACATGTTTGCATATATTTTAAAAAAGAAGTTAATTTTACAAAATTCTCATGGAATGAGCTTAGTGTTTTTGAACTTATTTAATCATGAAGTGGCCAAAGATTGTTTGTAAACATCTTGTCTTTCACTGTAAATAATATGTCCCATGATCTGTATTCTTCCTAACTTCTCATGCTTCAATTAAATCCCAAGGGACAAAACTCCTGCTGGGCACATCACCGCTGTAGTCAAAATAGCATGTCTGCCTTCCAGACAGTGTGATTTTGTATTCAGACATAAATTATTCATATCTGATACTAGTGTGTACATGAAAAATCAGTGACACAGGGCATGGATACATACATGTCCCATCAATATGCCAACATCTTCAGGGAACAAGAGAAAGGAAACTGGATCAGCCATCTTCATGGCTGATGCAGTTTTCTTTCTCTTGCTCCCTGAAGATCTTTATTTACAAGACATTCATTAATGACATTTTCACCATCTGGGCCTATGGAAATGAATCTTTTATTAAATTCCATCATGACTACAATAACTTCTACCCAGAACACATCAAAAATCTATCATCTAGAACAGGGGTGTCAAACTTGATTTAATTAAGAGCCACATCAGGGTTGTGTTTGACCTTGGGGAGGGGGGGCAGTGTGGGCATGGCCAGCTTGATGTCACACATGTCGGGGGTGCCTGTGGTGGCCTGAATGCTCTATGAGCGAAAAAGGGCTCCTGAGCTCCGTTTTCAGCTGTGACGGCCTCCTGCAACCCTCTGCTAGCGAAAATGGAGCTTGAGAGAGCCACGTGGGCTAGTCCTTCACTGTTTCCATGTTGGCCCTGCGGACCAGAGCTAAGCACCCTGCGGGCCAGATCTGGCCCACGGGCCTTGAGTTTGACACCCTGATCTAGAATCAGGCTTTATGCTACAAACACATTGGATATAATCCAATAAAGATGAATGTTGCTTTAAGAAGTTGAAAGCATTTCAATACACCCCTATATAGAAACCATGATTTCCTGTCGTGTGTACAATAGTAGTCTAAAATGAAATGTAAAGAAAACAAATCTGTTCCTCAATGCCATTCTACAAAATTCAGACATACATTGAATAATTGAGAATATTTTATTTATTTATTTATTTATTTATTTATTTATTTATTTATTTATTTATTTATTTATTTATTATTTATTAATTATTTACTTACTTACTTACTAACTAACTAACTAACTTACTTACTTGTTTATTTATTCCAGTTTGTAGATTGTGCCAAGTAATTCAAAAGTACATAATGTAGGAAGCCTCTTAGAAGTTTCCTTTCAAGAACTGCTTTCAATTCTCTGGAACTTCAGTGGATATGTGATATATTCTTCTTTTCCAGTTCATAGTTCCAAGAGTTTCCCATGTTTCCTACTGACAGGCCAACCAGTCCGAGAACAATCACCCAACACACTGCATGCCTGCTCTAATTCTATTTGACTTGATCATCCATTGAGCAGGAATTTTAATGAGCCTCCCTCTTCCAAAGATAGAAATCTCTGGGAAAAGTAGGTAGGGGAAGAATTGTAAAAAAAAGAATCCCAAACATAATTATTTTTATTTTCATATTCCTCCTGCTGGCTCTGTCCAAAAAACTCACATTAAGGGTCAGTGCCTGGTGGGGACAACACCCGGAAGTCACTGGGGTCCTTGCATTCAGGGTGGCCAACTGACATGCCTACTTATTGAGGGCTGTATGAAACCTGTGACATAATAGGCAGAGATACAGCAAGGAAGGAGCTAAGTGCTTACACAGGCGAATTAGGCTTGACAAATGCTAAGCAGCTCTTCCATTATGAGAATTTTTCCACCCTCTCTGGCGTTTTAAATTTAATGCATGATGAAAGACCCAACAATAATAAGCAATGGCTTTACTGGCTATTTCAATGAGTCCCACCTCCCAGTATTCCAATATTATATGTACTCAAATGGCAGCATGAAGGTAGATGAAGAACTAGGAACATTCTTGTTTAAAGCTCTTTGAGAAAATTATCGGGAGTGCCCCCCCCATCTCAAAACGTTGATTTGTTTGGCATCCATAACAAAGAGCAATAGATGCTCACATTGGATGGAAGCAACCTTTCTGAAGGCCAAGCCAACCAATTTGTGGCTGAAGCTGGATTTTATATCAGGAAAGAGCCAGCAACCTCTTCTTTTGGTTCCTCCCATTGCTATTTTCAGGGCAAATGAATGGCTTTTTCGGTTTGGATGTAATAACAGCTGTCTCAAACTACGCTGCTAAAGATGATTTGTAAGAATATATTCCCCATAGACATGACATTAACAATCAGCGATGAGCAAAAACTTACCTATGATCAAATTTAAAAAAGATTATTTGAATCTGAATGGCAACTATAAAAATTCTGGAAGTGAACATGATGAAGGAACCTGATCAGGATAATCCTTACTTATGTCATGGCCATCTTCCATGATGAATTGGATCTTCTAGGCTCCATGAAAAACTGGCACTAAAAACTATATTTTCAAGAAATCCGGATATTCTGAACTAAGTATTAAACCCTTTAAGTAGTGTGAAATATACAACAGAATGTAGTATATCTATTGAGAGAGAGATTTAGAAATATATTTCTAATCCTAATCCTAATGCTAGGTCCTTGATTTGCAATGGCAATTGAGCCCAGAATTATGGTTGTTAAATCATGCCAGTCATTAACCAGGTCACCATTTGTCCAGGCCCAATTTTACAAACATTTTGTAGCAGTCATTAAGTGAACACAGCAAGCAAATGTGGCTGTTGTAAAGCAAACCCCTCAGTTGTAAAGTGAACACTATGGGTTGTTAAGCAAATTCATTGTCCACAATGGGTGGGGTTTTTTTGTTTGTTTGCTGCAAACCAGAAGTAAACTTCGGTTTCTGGTTATACAAAAAATCGTGATCATGGGACCACAGGACACTGCCAATGGCCATAAATGTGGAATGGTTGCTGAGCACCCAAAATGCAATCATGTGAATGGGGAGGGGGGAAATTAGATGTTGTAACTTTGAATCTGTGTTGTAAGTAGCCTGGGGATGTCTGTCACATCTTCAAGCAGTCGCTAAGTCAAGGACTGGGGTGTATGGGGTGCTCAGGGAGGGGTACCACCTCTGGTATAGGGTCATGGTGTGTCCTTTTACGGCAGCTCATTTTAGGGCAGCTTTTAGGGCAGCTCATTCACCTTTGGTCCCCACCTGTCACTCAGCTCTCATCTGTGGCTCCTAGCAGCTGTAGCATGCACAGCGGCCACACCCCGGGCAACAGCTTTGACAGGCTGGCCAAACCAGGTTGAGAGTAGCCATTGAGTCATTGACCTTTGGTGAGATAGGGACTTGTCTATCCCAAGCATGTGAAGACAGATTCCGGCGGACTGAGCAGATGAAATCTACTAGAATAGGACAACGGTCATGAAGGCGGTCTCTGCAAGCGATGTGGTATGCTAAGAGCACGGCAAGACACGAACGATGCCCTGGTCAACCACTGCGCCCAGCCCATCTCCAACTGTCTCGACTCTTGTCCAGCTGTTTGGAGCAAGATGGAATCTAGGAAGAGAGAGTACGGCTGACTATGCGCCACCTCTCCCTCACTTTAATCCAATTCACGCGCAAGTCTTGACATCCCCCCCAAAGTCCTGTGAAAAGTCCTGTGGCGATGGGCGAGCCACAGGTGTGGATACACTGGGAGCTGTAGCTGCGGACTGCACACAGGCGACTCAGGTCTATGATAGATGTTAAGGTCCTCTTTGAATACAATGGACGAACATCATCAAGTCAAGGACTACCTGTATTAAATAACCAATTGATAGCAGTGGTTCACGAGGAACAGAGTTTTTGAACAGAAAAATAATCAAATGATAAGTCTGTCTGTCTGTCTATCATCTCTCTCTCTCTCTTTATCTCTCATCAATAAAGTCTGTCGTGTGTGTGTGTGTGTGTGTGTGTGTGTGTGTGTGTGTGTGTGTATTTATAAATTTAAATATACGTGCGTGCATGCATGCATGCACACACAGACATAATTCATCTCTGGTGCTAACTTGAAATCATCAAGAGCACCAGCCTAGAAACTGGGAGACTAGGAATTCTAGTCTGCCTTAGGTAAAAAGTCATCTGGGTCACCTTGGGCCAGTCCTAGGAAGGAGGCAAGGGCCAACCATTCTGAAACTTTTGCCAAGAAACCGGCAGGAACTTCTCCAGGCAGCCACCAGGAGTCAAAACCGACTCAAAGTTCTTCTCCACCCCAATAAAAACCCCTTGAAATCATCATTGGCCTGCATCATTAATGACCAGTTCCTTACAGTTTTTCTGATTAGATTAATTTATTTCTCTTTCAGTTGATTTATTTGGCCACCCATGTTACAAATGTGACTCTGAGCATGTTCAAATATTGGCTAAATTTAATTGGTTTTGGAGATGTGTGCATGTGTGTATCTAGATGAAGGAGATTTGTCACAGTGGGATGATGCAAATGAAGAGCACAAAAGAATGTGTTACTGTCCTAATTTTCTTTTGTTTCCTGTAGTTTCTGGGAATCTTGTCTTCGAATCTTTTTCTATATATCAGTGTTGGCTTTGGAAATGGACAAAAGAGTTCTCACTCCTGGATATCCACTGGTTTTCTACGCAGAGTGTGGAACAACAGCTGGTAACCAGCTGTACTTTAACTGCAGTTCCATAAGTCTAATCCATAAGTGATTCAGCCTGGTTTTTCAAACTAAACACACTTAGCAACCAACATGATACAATGCTAACATATTTCTCCTAGTCAGTATGTACTGAAGAAATGTGGATAGAATACAAAAATGAGTGACCAGTACAAAAGCAATATGTTGAGATGCTTTGGTTGTATTAAAGAAATGAATGTGGATTAAACTTGTATAGAAAGAATGAATGCGTTGAAAAGAAGGGGAAAACTGAGAAAGTTATGGTTAGGTGGATTTGATGAGATTCTCAGAAAGACAGAGTTGAGAAATTAATAAAAAATAAAGACAATGTATGAAATTGTGTGTGTGGTGTGTGTGTATGTATGTGTGTGTAAGCGATACAATATCACCTATCCTTTTCTCAGCCTGCCTTGAAGAAGTATTTCACAGGTCCTGTCAGCCAAACAATGCCGGCTGACGGGCCCTAGGGGGAGGGCCTTCTCTGTGGGGGGCCCCGTGCTCTGGAACCAACTTCCCCCAGAGATCCGAATTATCCCCACCCTGCTGGCCTTCTGGAAAGCTGTCAAGACATGGCTCTTCCTGCAGGCAGGGGTTTGAGACTAGTTTTTATCCGAGATCTCCCCCAGTATGTATGTTGTTGAACGTCTTTTAACTTTTTAATGTTTTAAAATGGTTTTTAAATGAATGTTTATTGTTTAGTGTTCTTTTAAAATGTTGTACGCCGCCCTGAGTCCTTAGGGAGTAGGGCGGGATAGAAGAACCTAATAATAAATAAATAAATAAATAAACTAGACTGGGCAAAAGATGGAATAAAAATCAATGGCACCTATTTAAATCACTTCAGATTTGCAGAGGATGTTCTCTTCTCACAAGACTCAGAAGAGCTACAAAGACACATTGAAGAGCTGCATGAAGCAGGAGAACCATTTGATTTAAAAATAAACCTGAAAAAGAGCCAGGTTATGTTTAATAAATTCACTAAAGAAAGAGAAAAAAATATCTGGAGAAGAACTAGATGTAGTAGATCACTACATATACCTTGGCCAAAGGATCTCAATGGACTGTGATACAATAAAGGAAATTGTTAAATGTGATTGGCAGGCATTCGGCAAGCTAAGCATAATTTTCAAGAACAACCTCCCACTTTGTCTAAAGAGAAAAGTTTTCGATTAGTGTGTGCTACCTGCTCTAACCTATGCTGCTGAAACATGGACACTAACTAAGGTGACCAGATGTCCCGCTTTTGGTGGGATAGTCCCGCCAAATTTTCAATAATTTGTCCCGCGTCCCACGGCATTTCAAAAAAGTCCCGCTTTTTTAATTTGAATTTGCCCTGCACACCCCTCTGCCTCCTGCCTCGCCTGCCTCCTCCTGCCAGGCGGGGAGGGAGGGCAGTGAGAGGGGCAGCAGCGGTCTTGCCTGTTCGTCGCCGCAGAGCCAAAGAAGCTGGTGGCATTCGCGGCGTGGGGCTTCCCCCGCCCGCTTTCCCCGGCCGGCAGGACGCCGCCATTTGCGTTCTTTTGCCCTCTGTGCAAGCAGAACACTTTGCGCATGCGCAGAGGGCAAAAGAACACAAATGTTGGCATCCCGGCAACTGGGGAAAGCGGGCGGGGGAAGCCCCACACCGCGAACGCCACCAGCTTCTTCGGCTCTGCGGCGACAAACAGGTAAGCCTGCGCTGGTAGGAACCCACCTCTGGCTGCGATGAAGGGAGGGTGTTTGGGGGGGGTGCACAAAGCTGCAGGATAAGAGAGACGGACCCATCCCATCTTGCTCCCCTAGAAACCCCCCCCATCAATGGTGTCCCGCTTTACAAATATTAAAATCTGGTCACCTTAACACTAACATCACAATCAATACAAAAGCTACAAGTGGCGCAAAGAGCCATGGAAAGATACATGCTTGGCATCACAAGACAAGATACAAAGATCTGCACATGAATTAGAGAACAAACAAACTAACAAACTAAAGTATATTATATCCTCAGGAGAGTAAAAGAATTGACATGGAAATGAACTGGAGCTGAAGTGGTGCAGTGGTTAAATGCAGCCATTGCAGGCTGACTGCTAGTTCAACAGTTCAGCTGTTCAAATCTCACTGGGCTCAAGGTTAACTCAGCCTTCCATCCTTCCGAGGTCGGTAAAATGAGGACCCAGATTGTTGGGGGCAATATGCTGAACTCTGTAAACCGCTTAGAGAGGGCTGTAAAGCACTATGAAGCGGTATATAAGAAAAGTGCTATTGCTATAAAAAAAAAAAACTGGTCACACAGCAAGAAGAACTGATGGCAGGTGGACCAAGGCAGTCATAGAATGGATTTCACTTGACAAAAAGCATCCATGAAAGAGACCTAAAACAAGATGGATTGATGACATCAGCAAGTATTGTGGGCCCAATTAGCAAAAGAAAGCTCAGGACCATATTGGTTGGAAACATGTGGAAGAGGCCTTTATCCTGCAGTGGATAGACAATGGCTAAAACCATGATGATAATACACGTATACCCGTGTTTCCCCAAAAATAAGGCCCTGTCTTATATTTTTTTGAACCCTGAAATAAGAGCTTTGCCTTATTGCCATGTACTCAAAAGCCCAATTGGGCTTATTATCAGGGGATGTCTTATTTTGGGGGAAACAGGGTACATACATTTTATATATGTGGTAGAAGCAAAAATTGGTTGCAAGCAGAAAAAGGTATGACGTACCATATGTTCCAGCGTATAAGACGACTTTTTACCCCTTGAAAATCTTCTCAAAAGTCGGGGGTCGTCTTATACGCCAGGTACTGAAACTTCCGAGCCGGGGGGAGCTCAAAAACAGCCGCGGCCACATCCCCGCCGTTCTCCAGCCAAGCAGCCTAAGGAGCCCTGGAGCCCCGATGCCGCCCTGAGTCTCGGTCTCTTGCTGGGAAGGCTGCGGCTGCCACCGCCAGCCGCAGTCTTCCCAGAAGGTGGGCGTGCGCGGGAGGGACCGCAGAGCAGAGGCGCCCAGCGGCTTAAGGCAAGAGGCGGGTGGGAGACGCGGGCAGTAGCCTGCTGCTGACGCCGCCACTTTTGGCATCCATGCACCTCTCGCCCCGCTCGCCGGGCACCTCTGCTCCATAGTCCCTCCCGGGCGCGCCCACCGAAGAAATATCGGAGCGGCGACAGAGGCTCCTCCTTCCTCCGAGGGGAGGGGAGGGGAGCAACCCACCCACCTACCTCGCTTGGTGCAGTTCCCCGCACTTGGCATCTTGGAAAAGGGTTGGGTGAGGGAGAAAGGAGCCACGGTGGGGATTGGTTTGCAGGGAGAAAGAAAGAAAGAAAGAAAGAAAGAAAGAAAGAAAGAAAGAAAGAAAGAAAGAAAGAAAGAAAGAAAGAAAGAAAGAAAGAAAGAAAGAAAGAAAGAAAGAAAGAAAGAAAGAAAGAAAGAAGTTAGGAAGGAAGGAAGACAGAAAGAAAGAAAGAAAGAAGTTAGGAAGGAAGACAGACAGACAGACAGACAGACAGACAGACAGACAGACAGACAGACAGACAGACAGACAGACAGAAAGAGAGAGAGAGAGAGAAAGAAAGAAAGAAAGAAAGAAAGAAAGAAAGAAAGAAAGAAAGAAAGAAAGAAAGAAAGAAAGAATCATTACCAATGCTATGATGGAAACCACCAGCTCAAAGACAAATATCACTGTGGAGCAAGGAAGCTGCTACAACAGCAACAAATTAAACAGCACAGACACAGGGATTCTCTCAATATCCCATTGTCCCTATTGGACAATATTGGAAGGTTGCCAGAAAGTTTCTTCATTTGTTCTCCAGAGAGCAAAGTATTTTTCACAGTACAGGGCATATGTTGCCTAATTGTCTATCACAAAGCTTGCAATTGTGAAGAAATTAAAAAATCCAAGGTAGAAGAAAAGGGTTCCTGTTATTGGTTCTTGTCATAAAATGCTTAGCAAAGGCATCAGATGGATTCTTACTTGTAGGAAAGTATGCAATAAAGTGTGAAAAGGAAGGAAGGAAGGAAGAAGGAAGAAAGAAGAAAGAAGAAAAGAAAGAAA
Source organism: Diadophis punctatus similis (assembly GCA_023053685.1). Classification (NCBI taxonomy): domain Eukaryota; kingdom Metazoa; phylum Chordata; class Lepidosauria; order Squamata; family Dipsadidae; genus Diadophis; species Diadophis punctatus. The sequence goes on from JALIGW010000003.1 coordinate 17,382,182, forward strand.
GAAAGAAAGAAAGAAAGAAAGAAAGAAAGAAAGAAAGAAAGAAAGAAAGAAAGAAAGATGGTAGGAAGGAAGGAAGGAAGGAAGGAAGGAAGACAGAAAGAAAGAAAGAAAGAAAGAAAGAAAGAAAGAAAGAAAGACAGACAGACAGACAGACAGACAGACAGACAGACAGACAGACAGAAAGAAAGAAAGAAAGAAAGAAAGAAAGAAAGAAAGAAAGAAAGATGTTAGGAAGGAAGAAAGACACAGAGAAAAAGAAAGATGGTAGGAGGGGTAATCTTATACGGCGAGTATATCCCAAACTCTATATTTTAACTGGAAAAGTTGGGGGTCGTCTTATACGCCGGAACATACGGTAGTTAAATTCCCAATTTTTCTCCTTTATTTCTCTATCTTACTATTTATTATTCCTCTATGCTTTGCATAATGTTGCTTAGCCCGATGGGTGATTATGGGTGTATGTATGTAGTATGTATGTTTTTCTAACTCAGTTCTCTAATGTTTTCTCTTCTTTTTCCATTCTCTCTCTAGAGAGATATCTGAAAGTTTCATTCAATTTTATGTTTTCCTGTTTGACAATATATATACACATATACAATGGCTACATGGAAACTATTGGCAGCATCTCTCCTGAAATTCACTGGATACTATCCATTGGCTCAAAATCAAGCACATTTTCAATAAGCTATCTTTTCATTATATAATAAATAGATTTAGTGTATGTTAGACTGATCTCTCACTTTACAAATGGATCCATATGGGTAAGAGACATGTGATCTCTTATTTTCCATGCCAATCCATTGACAGTATTGTTGCTTTAATTAAAATGCCTTAGCTGCAAACAATCAATAATGAATATACAATATAAATGTAATGCTAATTGTTTTGCCTAAGTAAATGGTGCTTGGCCATGCTCTGGGTTGGCAGTTGTATAAAATAAACTAAGTTGTTTTGGTGTTTTTGATCAGTGGATGAAGTTTACATTGTATTGAGATTCACATGCCAATATCTGCAAATCAAATGCTATTAAAGATACAATTACCATAGCTGCAGGTTAAAAAGTTAGCTCTTTTTAAAAACAAATATAGATAATTATGCACAGACTTGCACAATAACCAGAAAAACAGTTAAACCAGAATATACAATAATAAAATATTTTAACAGTGGAAAGATAGTGTTCCAGGATTTTACACTGTTGCCTTTTTATTGAATATAACTACAAAATATACCATGAGAAATGTTGGACATGTTACAGAAATTGGAATTAGAATTGTGGGGGAGAAGCATTAACATCCTCAAAAATGCTAATTTTGAAGGACCAAGCAAAGAAGATTTAAGGAATCTTTTACTGAAGGAGATGAAACACAAAGCTGTTCTTACTCTTCAGGTGATGCACCTTATTTTGATTAACCTGGTCTGCACTCAAAAGATAAAGGTAAAGTTTCTCCTGTCCAGTTGTGTCTGATTTTAGGGGGAGATGCTCATCTCTATTTCTTAGTCAAGGGAGCCAGCATTGCCCAAATACACTTTCGTCGTCATATGGCCAGCATGATTATACAACAAGGTGCATGAATACTGTTACCTTTCCATCAAAGTGGTACCTATTTATCTACTTTCATTTGCATGCTTTCGAACTGCTAGGTTGGCAGGAGCTGGGGCGAGTAACGGGAAATCGCTCGGTCATGCAGCTCGGGTCTCAAACCTGGGCTGTCAGTTTTTCAGTTAAAACAAGCTCAGCATTTTTAACTACTGAGCCATCAATTTCCTCAAATGTGTGTGTGTGGGGGGGAGGAAAGCTAAATGGATTTTATACCTATCTTTATAATCCCGAAAGTAGAATCTTAAATGTATTTGATGGGCAAATCCACAGTACAATATACAATAAACTTATATGTAATGCTATCAGTTTGAAAGTAAACATTTCAGCGTTTAAAAGAAGTTTAGAAATATGGATTAGAAACCTAACACCATGCCAATGGTTGATCTTGCCAAACAGATATATGTAGTTGTTGAACATGGGTAGCAGGGAGAAAGTTGACTCCTACAGAGGTTAGACTTCTCTTCCCCGTCAATACTGACAGGAACAGACCCCTGAAAAAGGAGAACCCTGTAACCCCCACCATAACCAATCCCTTTAACTTGTCCAGAAATATGCTAGAGATCAAGGAGGATTAGCATGGTGCACTATCATCATCCTGATCTCATCCAAGACCGTCCACAAAACACTTGGGATTTTATCTGGTGCTACGCTCAAAATCCAGATGGCATATTCTGAGAGGAGATACCTGTTGTGACCCACCAGCAGCCCGGGCAGCTGGTAGCAGATCCCATCCGAGACGAGGCCGATGAGGTGATGGGCAAGCAGCCTGTGCAGCTGGCACCTGAGTCAGACAGTGAGGAGGCTGGTGAGGACTTAGTGCCAGAGGCAGAGGTTCAGCCAGGGCCTTCGGAACCTCCAGCAGCTCACATCAGTGGTGAGGAAGAAGAGGAGGAGCCTCTTCTTAATGCACGGGTACACAGAGCTGCCAAAAGGCAGGAATAGCTACTCAGGAGGAGGTCTCCTCAGGAGTAGACTTGGGGATAATGGCCGCTCCCCAAGCCTACTTAAGGAATGCCGAAGACGGAAAAAACTCTGCAGGAAACAACTCGTTTGATAGTTTGTTCATTCGTGTGCCTCTTGTTTGGAAAACCTCTGCTCGGCTTATCTGTTTTGGCTTACTTCTTGTGGATTGATTCCAGGCATCTTGCCAAGCTTTGTAAGCTTCCTGAGATATCCAGGACTAATTACTTATCTTTGCTTTATGACTTTATGGACCTATGCCAGCTGTTAATGCAGTTTAATTAACAGCTGGTTTTTTCAAGAAAAGACTGCTTTAAGACTTGTGTGTGAACACTACTAAGCCAGTTATTAGTAGTTGTTAATCAATTAAATATCGGTTTGAACAAACTGTGTGTGTGCTATGTTTTCTCTGGTCCATAGCTGGGGCAGAACAATACCCCTTTGCATCCATCCATATCTCAGTAATCATGCCAGACTAACTTTCTCTTGCATAATTAGGTCTTGGATGAGAGAGGCCTTATTAAAAGACAGATTGGCATTTAGTAGCAACAGCGAGATTCTCAATGAAGTATAGTTCTAATCTTCCTTTGAAAACTGTATCTATCTCAAAAGGCTGGTATCAGTCTTGTAAACCTGATTGCGTCTTACCTCCCCTCCCTCTTATATTGCAATGAATCAGGGAGCAGCTTGCTTGTCTGAGTTTCTTCCAGTTATTATTTTGTTTCCCAGGACTTAAGGAATGTTGCAACATTCTTTGCTTATTTATTTATTTATTTTATTTTATTTTATTTTATTTTATTTGATTTGATTTTATTATTTTATTTTATTATTTTATTTTATTTTATTTTATTTTATTTTATTTTATTTTATTTTATTTTATTTTATTATTTTATTTTATTTTATTTTATTTTATTTTATTTTATTTTATTTTATTTATTTTATTTTATTTTGTTTTGTTTTATTTTATTATTTTATTTTATTTTATTTTATTTTATTTTATTTTATTTTATTATTTTATTTTATTTTATTATTTATTTTATTTTATTTTATTCTATTTTATTATTTTATTATTTTATTTATTTTATTTTATTTTATTATTTCATTGCATTGCATTGCATTGCATTGCATTGCATTGCATTGCATTGCATTGCATTGCATTGCATTGCATTGCATTGCATTGCATTGCATTGCATTGCATTGCATTGCATTTGTATGCCGCCCAACAACCAGAGGACTCTGGGCGGCATACATATAATTATTCTTGCCTATTTTCCTTAAAACCTTTTCCATGATTCTCTACACTCTACTAAGGCCTCATCCAGTATTTCCAGCATCTGGAAGCATCATTTGCAAATGCTGAAGGAGGCCTCAAAATGATACTAAACATTTCATCTCCTCATCCCCCTTTTCATTCAGTCCTATTGGCCATAAATATACAACATTCTTGCACACTAAATATCTGTCTGTACTGTTCAGTTTTATGTAGTCGCTACTCAGCAAGTAATAGGCAGTCCTAGAGAATTGCGATGTAATTCTTGCCTTCCTTTTTTACTTTGTGCCTCTTGAGAGCTGCAAATCACAATGAGAATAATGTTGAAGATTTAGCCCATCTACTTGTAATTGTTGTAGTCATATTTTACAGGATCTTGAGATAGCATACGAAATGTCAACACTGAAAATGAGTTTGAGTGAAGAATGAGTCTGCACACAAGCAAAAAAACAAAATCAAACAAACAAGCAATTGCAGGATCAGGGGACAGTATGATTGCACTCATTAAATTAAAACACATTAAGTCAGATCTGAAAATTTAACAGATTTGGGAAAGGAATGAGACGTTGTCTTCTTGCTGAACGTCCATTCTCGTAGGGTGGAGCTAGCCTCCAAGATTGGGATGACACATTCTACAGCCAATTAGGACTGAGTCTGGAAACCTATAAAAGCCAAATTCCCCTGATACTCCCCCTCTTGAGACGAAGTACCAGACCAGACTCCGTGTACTCCCTATATGGACTCCTCACCCACAAACAGGGCAGGACTTGGAGGCTAGCTCCACCCTACGAGAATGGACGTTCAGCAAGAAGACAACGTCTCATTCTCCATAGTGGGTGGAGCTAGCCTCCAAGATTGGGACATGCCAAAGCAGATGGTCCCTAGGGGGGGCCCTCAGAATCCAGATCGGAAATCCCCGGTTGCACCACCGCCAACAAGACGCGGCGACCAAAATCTGCCTCAGCCGAGGCAAATCTGTCCAGCTTGTAGTGTCTAATAAAAGCTGTCGGAGAAGCCCATGTGGCTGCCCGACACACCTCCTCGAGGGAGGCCAAAACCGACCATGCCGCTGTGGTTGCTGCGCTCCGCGTGGAGTGGGCCGTTATCCGGTTCGGACACTGTAAACCCTCCCCGCGGTACGCCGATGAAATGACGGCTCGTATCCATCGTCCCACCATGGCCGAGGAAGCTTTCCTCCCCATGGCCTTGGGTGACACCCCGACGAAGAGGACTTCAGAACGGCGGAAACCCTCCGTGCGCTGAAGGTACACCTCCAGTGCACGCCTGACGTCGAGTGATGAGAGGTCGCACCCTACGTCCTGCGACGACCCAGGACAGAATGCGGGAAGCACGATTTCCTGGGCACGATGAAAACGTGTGTTTATCTTGGGTATAAATGCCGGGTCTAAGCGAAGGATAACCTTGTCTGAGCAAAACCGACAGAGGTCTGGCCGGGCCGAGAGGGCCGCCAGCTCCAAAATGCGCCGTGCCGAGGTGATGGCGACTAAAAATACCACCTTCTCCGTTAAATGTAGAAGGGGCGCCGTCACCAATGGTTCATACGGATCCCTGGTCAAGGAGAGGAGCACCGTGTGGAGGTCCCAAGACGGATAACGGTGGACAACCGGCGGGGAAATGTTGGATGCCGCCCGCAGGAATCGGTGGATCAAGGGGTGGTGGGACAAGGGCTGTGCCCCTTGGCCTGACAGCACCATTGAGAGGGCGGCCACCTGACGCCTCAAGGTGTTGGGTGCGAGGCCCCTGTCGAGACCTGTTTGTAGAAAAAGTAGGATCTGCATGACCGAGAGATCCAATGGAGAGACGGTCGCCCCGGCGCACCACACGCAGAACGCTCGCCAGGTAGAATCGTAAATGCGTATCGTGGAGGCTCGTCGTGACAACAGTAGGGTTCGACTGACCGCCTCCGGAACTCCGCGAACCGTCAGAGTGCGCCGCTCAAGCACCAGGCGGTCAGTTGATACCAGTACGGGTCCGGGTGCCGCACTGACCCCTGGGAGAGCGACGACTCTGTCGGAGGGATCCGCCAAGGAGGCTCGATGGAAAGGGAACGGAGGTCCGCGAACCAGGTCCTCCGTGGCCAGTGCGGGGCTAGGAGTATCACCTCCGCCCGCTCCTGGAGGATCTTCCGGATCACTTGCGGAATGACCGGCAATGGCGGGAAGGCATACAAGAGGCCCTTCGGCCATTGGCAGTGAAGTGCATCCACCCCTTCTGCGCTGTGACTCTGGTATCGGCAGAAGAAGCGTGGCAGTTTCGCATTTTGCGGGGTTGCGAACAGATCGACGAGGGGCCGTCCGAAGCAGTTGGTCACTTCGTGGAACAGCTCGCAGTCGAGACTCCATTCCGTGGAGTCCACCTCGTGGCGGCTGAGCCAATCCGCCGTGCGGTTGGAGGTCCCCGATATGTGTTCCGCCCTGAGGGACGCGAGATGTTGTTCGGCCCAGAGTCCGATCGACCTGGCCTCCGCCATCAGGTGGTGAGACACCGTGCCCCCTTGCCGGTTGATGTGAGCCTTGGCCGTCACATTGTCGGTCAACAGTAGCACATGCCGACCGGTCAAGAGGGGCAGGAACTCCTGCAGGGCTAGGAACGCCACTCGTAGTTCCAGAAAGTTGATACTGAACTCCGTTTCTGCCGTGGACCAAGTGCCCTGGGCGACTCGCGGTCCGGAATGGACTCCCCACCCCCGAAGGCTGGCATCGGTGGTCACCGTGGTGCGTCGTGGCTCGTGGAATTCGGTTCCCTTGGCAAGCGCGCTGGACTGCCACCAGGGGAGGGAGGCCCGAACCGACCGAGGTAGATGGACCCTCGAAGACGAAGCGCTGCGGTTGGTGCGCTGAAACGGCAATAGAAACCATTGGAGCTCCCTGGAATGCAGTTGAGCCCAAGGGGTGACATGGATGGCCGATATCATTTTACCCAACAGCGAGGACAAGGTGCTCAGGGGGACCTTGTCCAGCTGAAGCACCTGTCCCGCGAGGTCGGCCAGACTGGTCTGTCGGTCCTGGGAGAGGTATACCCTGCCCTCCCGGGAGTCGATCGTGGTGCCCAGGTGAATGATTCTGTGAGAAGGGTCCAGTTGGCTCTTCTCCAGGTTTACCGAGAAGCCATGTGAACGGAGGGTCTCCAGTGTTAGTTGGACATCAAGAGAGGCCTGTACCCCGGAGGACGATTGGATTAGAATGTCGTCCAAATAACACTGAAGGCGAACGGGGACGGCCCGGAGGTGAGCTGCTAGGGCTGCTAAAACCTTTGTGAAGACCCTGGGGGTCGATGAGAGACCGCAGGGTAGGGCCGTATACTGGTAGTGCTCGTCTAAGTAGCAAAACCGGAGGTATTGCTGATGGGCGGGGAGGATCGGGACGTGGAGGTAAGCCTCCGTCAGATCAATGGACGACATCAGATCGCCCGGCCGAATACCAGTGAGGATAGATTGCAAGGTAGTCATCTTAAACTTTTTGTAAAGTAAGAATTTATTCAAACGCTTAAGATCGAGCACCGCTCTCCACCCCCCCCCCCCGATGCCTTCTGAACAAGAAACAGGATTGAATAAAATCCCCGGCCCCGCTGATCCGCCGGCACCCGAGCGATTGCATCGATGTCAAGCAGGTGCCGTATGGCAGCCAACATGAGAGACCACTTCCTAGGGTTGGAAGAGCGGGGGCAACGCAGGAAGAAAACTGGAGGGGTGGAAATCAGGTCCAGAGCAAGACCGGATCTGACGGTCCTGCGGACCCATTCATCGGTAGTGATGGTCTCCGACCGCCCCGCAAAGAAACGCAGGCGGCCCCCAATGGGAGGACCGGTGTCACCTATTTGTAGCGGCGGTAGGGGCGAGCGCCGCCGCTCCGAAAAGGGCGCTTGTTGGAATTATCAGCCCGGCGCCTATCCTGACCCTGGCCCTCACGCCCCCCCGACTGCTGCCTGCCCTGGTTGTAGGAGGGCTGCCGGTATGGGCGCCTGGTGAAAGTGGAGGTGGTGGAAGGGGCTGACGGTGCTGCCTTATTCTGGGCCTTACGGGTGGCGTTTGGCAGCACCTTCCGTTTATCTTTTGACTCCACCAGGTAGGGGTCTAGGGCATCTCCAAACAGGGACTGACCCTTCACTGGAGCCACTGCCAGCCGCCATTTGTGGCGGCAGTCCGCCGGCCAGTTGCGTAACCAGTGCATCCTGCGAGCCACTACGGTGGATCCCATTGCCCTGGCCACAAATCTCGATGCCTGGAGTGTGGCGTCGGACGTGAACTGGCTGGCAGCGATCAGTTTGTTGATGTCCTGCCTGGTTCTGGTGTCCGCCTCCGGAAGGCGGTCCTGCAGGCTCTTCAACCAACGGATCGATGTCCTGCAGAAAAACGAAGCCGTGGATGAAGCTCTGATGGCCCAAGCAGCTGATTGATGGGCCCTCTGCAAGGCCTGCTCCGTGCGCCGATCTTCAGGGCGTAGGAGTTCCTCCGAATCCCCCGGCATTTGTGCAGTAGTGTACAAGGCCTTGATCAGTGGGTCAATCGGGGGAATCGGGAGGTGCTGCGCCAAGGCCTGATCGATGTTGTAATAGCGTTTGTCCACTGTGGTGGGCACCGCTCTGGCCGAAGGGGCCTGCCATTGCTTCAAAACGGAGTCCACGAACAGGCGAGGCGTTGGTATGACCTCGGCCTGGGAGGTGGTCTCCTCAAACAGTGGATCCACTTCCTCCTCCTCGGTCTGCTTGGCCGAGGCTGAGGAAACCTTGGCCGTTGCCTTGGCCTTATGGAGCAGGGATTTAAAGAGGCCTGGATTGAAGAGGTCCGTTGAGACCGGTGCTTCCGGTGCCATGTCCTCATCAGCCGAGAGGTCCAATTCCTGCTCCATGTCCTCTGGGTCCCGAAGTGAGCCAGGGGCGTCCAACAGCATCTCCTCCTCCCTGTCCAGTTGGCTGGATTCGGTGCCTTGCGCCGAAGAAGCGACCCGTGACAGGGTCTTGGGAGTGGACTAGGGCGCGCACGCGGCGGAGGCCCGCTTGAGGCCCGCCTCAATCCCCTTCTGAATGGCAAATTGAATGAGTGCCTGGACCTCGGGGCTCTGGAGATGGGCCGAGGCCGCCATTGATGGAGGGGACTGCTCGACGCTGAGCCGGGTTCTGTGGTCCTCCCAGATATCCCCCTCCCCCAGGCATAAATCGGGGTTATCTAAAGACAAGAACCCGGAAGACTGCCTGGAATGGCCAGAAGACTGGGGGCCAGCCGGCTTGGCTGGCGGTGGCGCAGTGGAGCCACTGGTTGAGGGGGCTGGCTTGGGTGCAGGGGTGGGGGTGCGCTCCCTGGGCCTGTCCGGTGTCTTGCGCCTCTCTTCCCCCCCTTGCCTGGCAGAGCGAGTGCCTTTATCAGAGGCAGCATGGCGGGGGGGAACGGCCCCTGCTGGTGCCCCGACGCAGGGGGGAGCGGTCCCTGCTGGATCAGCCCTTGGCTCGCCCCTGCTTGTCCTTGCTGTCCCTGGAGGCCTTGGAGCTGCTTTTAGTGGTCTTAACCTGTTTGTCGGCCATCGCTAATGAGCAGCAAGTGAAGAACCCTGAGTGCTTGGAGGAACTGAAGGGTGTGAGCCCTCCGGCTAAAAACTGCTTTATGCAGAAGCCGGAGCGTAAATGTGGCCTGGTGGAGCGGCGACGGAAGCTTCAGGCCGGTGCAGACTGCTGCGGCCGATCGGTGGCCGGAGATTCGCCCGCGCGGCTTTTCCTTCGGCTGCTGCTCCTGGTAACGGCCCGGGTGCGAACTGCGGCTGCGCAAGAGGCTGGCGGCAATCCGGAAGGAACCGAGGTCGACAGAAGGCAGGTGATGTCAGAGGCGCAGACTGCGGCTGTGCGAATGTTCTGACGAGGGCGGGGGCCTGGAACGAGTCGGCAGTTGATGAAGGTTGGCGCCAAACGTCAAAAAACCCCAAGGCCACGAATCCAAGCGCCGGGAGTTGCCGTCTCAGTAGTCCTCCCCGGAACAAAGTCGCAGGCCGCCGAATGGCTCCCTCAGTGGGGCTTGGGGGCGTGAAGCCCGCTAATGGCCGGAAGGCGAGAGAGAAGCCGATAAGCGCCCAAGCGGAGAGCTTCTGCGCTGACAGCCACCAACGAAGCCGATCACCAGGCACTCTCTCGCGTGGTCGTGGCACCAGCCACCCTGGCCTAGTCGCTCAAGCGCTAGGCTTCTGCGACAGTATCCCTGCTGCACGTAAAGGCCAGGCCACCAGATGAGGGAAATTGAGGCACACCCCACCACTTTTGACAGCTGTGGGACAATCCCCTGCGCTGTCCTCACACTCCCAGATGACAATAGCGTGGCAAGCACTCACGTTTGACAGTTGTAGAAGCTGAAGAAATAACACAGAATTAGGGAGACACAAAGTCCTTGACTAAGACTGAGTCGAAAGAGGGGGAGTATCAGGGGAATTTGGCTTTTATAGGTTTCCAGACTCAGACCTAATTGGCTGTAGAATGTGTCATCCCAATCTTGGAGGCTAGCTCCACCCACTATGGAGAATGGATATGTTTGCTGGTTCCAAATTGCAATATCACTAAGCAGGGACTTTCCATGTTGTAGAAGCCATAGAAGGCTTCTATGGAAGATCTAAGAGCCCTAGCATGCATCTGTAGAGCAAACAGTGTTTTGAGAATCCCAGTTAGCTGGGCCTAAAAAGCACAAGACAAAAAATCTGCAGCAACATTGGTGTCCACAGGTATTATACTTTTGAAATTAATTCTATGCTTGTTTCTTCCCAAATAATTCCTGTTATATTATATTCCTTATTTCTGGGTGAGAAATAAGGAATATAATTTGAGAAACACAGCCAGATACATTGATCAAAATTACTCACAAGGAGTTGTTAGTTTCCTAATCAAATTCAGAATGTCAGAGTTCTTTCAGGAAATCATTCCTGTACATTTGCTTTCTAATATAGAATAGAATAGAATAGAATTCTTTATTGGCCAAGTGTGATTGGACACACAAGGAATTTGTCTTTGGTGCATATGCTCTCAGTGTACATAAAAAGACAAGATACATTCGTCAAGAGTGTATATCAATTTCTGTTATATATCACGGAGACACACACACAAACACATATTATTTTTGCTTCTTTTGCAAAGAGAGACCTTATTATTTTAGTTTCCATAATGTAGGGATGTTTATTTCTATACCTAGATTCACTATTTTCCCATCATCAGATTAAGTTATCTACTTGTGACATATAGGACCACCTTTCCTAAATTCAGTTTATTGTTTTCATAGTTTAGTTTGCACGAGTTTTAATATGTCCCAAGTCCCCAATTTTTATTCCTTATTTGCAGAAGGTAAATTCTATTGATATCAGGGACTTTCAACAAAGCCAGAAACATCTACTGGTGCGTGGTCCTTCTTGAACATAATTACTCTTTGGTAAAGGCTGACATAGGCAACAATAACAACTTATTATGGCTGCCTCATTCCAGAGGGATTATGTGCCAGAACCCTCCCTCTAACATCTAATGAATGTCATTTTGCGGTCATGCAAGCAAGGGCTGATTGAGTTGCAAGGATTGTGATACAAAAAGGGAAAATGTCATATAGGAAATCTCAGAGATACCTCAGACTTGACCTGGGATGTCTTCCTATGGATTAGGAACATCTTCTGGACTAGGAAAGTTTCTAGTCTTATTGGTCCAGAATAATAGAAATTGAGTAAAGGTCAGGAAGTCCCAAACTTTTTGAGGTGGGATTATTCTATAGGATTCCCAAAGGTGTTTTTTTTTCTGACCCTTGCAGTGAGTAAACAAGTTTTACTTAGTTGGTTTCTTCTTTTGGCCATCACACTAGCATTTATGAATTATCAGCATTAATTATTTTAATGCTGATAATAATTAATAAGCCTGTGGTGGCGCAGTGGTTAAAAGCAGCACTGCAATCTGAACTGCTAGTTCAGCAGTTCAGCTGTTCAAATCTCACCAGGCTCAAGGTTGACTCAGCCTTCCATCCTTTCGAGGTGGGTAAAATGAGGACCCAGATTGTTGGGGGCAATATGCTGAACTCTGTAAACCGCTTAGAGAGTGCTGTAAAGCACTATGAAGCGGTATATAAGTAAATGCTATTGCTATTGCTAATATTTATTTAATAATGAACTATTAGCAATTAAATATTACTCATGATTCAATTATGAATAATAGTTCTAACTATTAATTTTAGAATCCAGTCAGCAATCAAAGTTATCTGGACAGATGATTAGACACTGTCAAGGCCACTGTTTTTTCAACTGTGAATGCTGGGAATATGCTGGTTTTAAAAATGCCATCCTGGCACATGGAAGTGCTATTTTCTGCAATTAGTACTATACATTTTTTTGGTAAATGTATATATGAACATCTTGCTACTCACCTCCAAAAGTTGACCCTTGTTGTCTTTATTGACTCATACAGAGGCAATTACTTCTCCAAGAAGCACAACAGACATGTGATTTTAACTTTTAGGGGAGATTTTGACAGTTGACCATGCAATAGGACTAACAAATACATTAATATCTGAATGCCTTATCTCATCTTTTTCCAGGGCACCCACAAATATCAATGATGGAGGCACCTAATTTAAGAATTTAAGTCTCATAATTCTATGTTTTTAAATGGCAACATGTGTTATAAGATGTTGTGATATCTAATTTATATCTCTTTAAAAAGAGACTGGACAGTCACTTCTCTGAAATGGTATAGTTCTTCAGTTTGAACAGGGGGCTGGGCTAGAAGACCTCCAAGGTCCCTTTCAGCTCTATTCTATTCTATTCTATTCTATTCTATTCTATTCTATTCTATTCTATTCTATTCTATTCTATTCTATTCTATTCTGAAACTGAACTATAGTTGAAATAAAGAAAAGAGCCTTGGGTATCTTTTCCATAAAAGAAATAAAAGCTTTTTTTTTTTAAAGAAAGGCAGAGAAACAAACTTCAATGGACTCTTGAAAATGCTTACTCAGAATTTATCACTTACAAAATAGTTGAAGAAACCTTTTGGACAAGATTCTGATAACCAAAATGAGCTGAGGTGGTGCAGCGGTTAGAGGCAGTACTGCAGGCCACTTTAGCTGACTGTGATCTGCAGGTCAGCGGTTCAAGTCTCACCCGCTCAAGGTTGACTCAGCCTTCCATCCTTCCGAGGTAGGTAAAATGAGGACCCAGATTGTTGGGGGCAATATAAATATACATTGCTTACTGGTGTAAACCGCTTAGAGAGTGCTTGCACTGTGAGGCGGTATATAAATCTCACAAATAAATAAATAAATAAACTTGTTAAGGTCAATTTCCAGCTAAGGCAATGCTTAGTGATTAGGTTAGTAGTTCAAGAGTAGATAGATGAACCTAAAGCGAAAGAGGATGAAGTTTGAACAGCGTATAGATTTTGTCACTAGGCCCTAAAGATCTTTTGATTTTTCGGAAATGTACTTGCATCGTCAGATAAATTTGTATATTCACTTGTGATGTTATTTGAAGATTTATCACAGGACTAAGAAAATAATATAGGGGAATAATAAAGGAAGCCAAAATATCAACTCATAGGATTTATTGTATAACATGTTTTTCCTTTTACATGCTTATTGATTAATAGTGTTTAGTCTTTCTGGTCAACATTGACTTGGATCCAATACTATATAATATTCCAGAGCATCCTTCAATCTTCATTCTTGCAATCTACTTCAATACCTCAAGCCCAAAATCAACATATTCTATTCATAGAGTGTATTATGATTGTCTTTGTGCCATTGGTTGGTTAAACTGCTCTGCCAAACCATACTCTTGTGCAGGAAAGCAAGCTCTTTACCTGATTTTGGGGGGACCACTTCCCAAAAAGACTTGCATTCATAGATTTATTGGTGTACATTTATGCAGACATTATAACTGACAAGTATATTTCCTGTGATTGTACCCATATATTTAAACTGTGGTCAATTGCATTTCAAGGAAAGGAGGGAAGGGTTGATCCACCATTCCTATGAATCAGTGCCAATTTGTGTGTGTGTGTGTGTGTGTGTGTGTGTGTGTGTGTGTGTGTGTGTGTGTGTTGCCTCTGATCTTCTCTTACTTGCTTTAAATTACCAGCTTCCCAAACATATTAGAAAATAATTGTATCATCTGTTGTAATCAGTTGAATTCAAGATTGAATAAATGAAAAGACAACTTGAAGCTTTTGGATAATACTTTATATGAAATAAGAAATGTTCCTTAATAATTTCTAAGATCTAAATTTCAGATACAATTGCCCATCAGTTTTATTATTGATTAAAAATAGTTATTCTCCATAGTGGGTGGAGCTAGCCTCCAAGAGTGGGATGACACATTCTACAGCCAATTAGGACTGAGTCTGGAAACCTATAAAAGCCAAATTCCCCTGATACTCCCCCTCTTTCGACTCAGTCTTAGTCAAGGACTTTGTGTCTCCCTAATTCTGTGTATTTCTTCAGATTCTACAATTTCAACTTGCAAAAGTGAGTGTTTTCCCCACACAATTGTCACTGTGCGTGTGGGGTGACAGCGTGGCATTTCCTTGCCCAGAGCTGTCAAAACGTCGTGTGTGTGTGCTTGAATTCCTTCCCCTGGTGGCCTGGCCTTCACGTGGAGCGAGGAATTGGTCGCAGAAGCCTAGCGCTTGGGCGACTAGGCCAGGGTGGCCTGTGCCACGACCACACCAGAGATTGAGCTGTCAGGGACTCATTGGCTAATTATAAGCGCAGAAGCCCTGCGCTTGAGTGCTCATTGCCTAGCTCTCTCATTTCCGGCCTTTTCGGGGTCCCACTTCGCCCCTGGGCCGCACTGTGGGAAGCGTTCGTCGGCCTCTGACTGATTACTGTGGCGGATTTCTTGGGCGGCAACTGTCATCTTTGATCCTGCGGCCTTCGCTATTTTTAGCTTGCCGCCGACTTCAACTGCCTCGCTCCGGACCCCGCCCTCGGCAGAAGCTTTTTCGCGCAGCCGCAGTCTACTCACCTGACGTCACCGGCCTCTGATGTGCCTCGCTACGCCTCCCGAATTGCCGCCTTCCACTCGCGCAGCCGCATTTTGAGGCCCGGCAGTTAGGAGGAACGCCCCACCGATCTAGCCGCTCCTTCGCTGAGCCCACAAGGAACGGAGGAAGGGCGCTTCTTCAGGCCGCCGCTTCAGGGAGCCGTCAGCGCCACCAGAAAGCCTTATTAGGCCACCGGGCTTTACTTCAACGACTGGCCTCTGCATAAAGCAGCTACGCCGGCACGCGCACACACCTCTCACGTTCCCTAAACATCAACACGATGGCCGATAAGCCTGCAAAGACCACCAAGGGCAGTTCCAAGTCCTCCAAGGAGGGCAGGGACAAGCAGGCTCGGGCCAGGGGATCGTCCAGCAGGGATCGCTCACCCCTGCGCCGGGGAGCCAGCAGGGGCCGCTCTCCCCCCCGCCACTCTGCCTCTGATAAAGGCACACGTCCTGCAAGGCAAGGGGGGGAGGACCGGCACAAGTCCCCAGAGAGGCCCAAGGACCGCACCCCCACTCCGGTGCCTGAGCCAGCCCCCTCCTCCAGCGGTTCCACGGGGGCCCCGCCACCCAGGCCTGCTGGACCCCAACCCTCGGGTCGTTCCAGGCAGTCCTCGGGGGCTCTCTCCCTGGATAACCCCGATTTATGCTTGGGTGAAGGGGATGTTTGGGAGGACCATAGACCCCGGATCAGCACCGAGCTCGCCCCTCCATCTGCTTCTGCCTCGGCCCAACTCCAGAGTCCCGAGGTCCAGGCATTGATCCAATTCGCTATTCAGAAGGGGATCGAGGCGGGCCTTAAACGGGCCTCCGCCACACCCGCAACCCCCTCCACCCCCAAGGCGCCTTCACGGGCCACTTCCTCGGCTCAGGCCGCAGAGTCGACCAATTGGACGGGGGAGCGGATACGTTGTTAGACACCCCAGGCTCCCTCCGGGACCCTGAGGATATGGAGCAGGATTTGGACCTCTCGGCTGATGAGGACATGGCACCAGAAACGCCGGTATCGACCGGCCTGTTCAACCCTGGCCTCTTCAAATCCCTGCTCCACAAGGCCAAGGCAACGGCCAAGGTCTCCTCAGCCTCGGTCAAGCAGACTGAGGAGGAGGACGTGGATCCTCTCTTTGAAGAGACCACCTCCCAGGCCGAGGTCATTCCAACCCCTCGCCTGTTCGTAGACTCAGTTCTGAAGCAGTGGCAGGCCCCCTCGGGCGGAGCGGTGCCCACTACCGTGGACAAACGCTACTATAACGTGGATCAGGCCTTGGCACAACACCTCCCAATCCCCCCGATTGATCCGCCTATTAAAGCATTGTACACCACTGCCCAAATGCCAGGGGACTCAGAGGAACTCCTGCGCCCAGAAGATCGGCGCACGGAGCAGGCTCTACAGAGGGCCCATCAGTCAGCTGCTTGGGCCATCCGAGCTTCGTCCACGGCATCATTCTTCTGCAGGACATCAATCCGTTGGCTGAAGAGCCTGCAGGAACGCCTCCCGGATGCGGACACGAGAACCAGGCAGGACATCAACAAATTGATCGCGGCCAGCCAGTTCACGTCCGACGCCACCCTGCAGGCCTCCAGATTTGCAGCCCGAGCGATGGGGTCCGCCGTCGTGGCACGCCGGATGCACTGGTTGCGCAGCTGGCCGGTGGACTGCCGCCACAAATGGCGGCTGGCGGTGGCTCCAGTGAAGGGTCAGTCCCTGTTTGGTGATGCCCTAGACCCTTACCTGGTGGAGTCCAAAGATAAAAGGAAGGTGCTGCCGAATGCCACCCGTAAGGCACAGAATAAGGCCTCCTCAGCAGCCCCTTCCACCTCCTCCACCTTCCCCAGACGCCCATACAGGCAGCCCTCCTACAATCAGGGCAGGCAGCAGTCAGGGGGGTGTCCAAACCAGGGTCAGGATAGGCGGCGGGCAGATAATTCCAATAGGCGCCCTTTTCGGAGCGGCGGCGCTCGCCCCTACCGCCGCTACAAATAGGTGCCATCGAGTCTCCCATTGGGGGTCGCCTACGCCTCTTCGCTAGGCAGTGGGAGTCCATTACTACCGATAAGTGGGTCCGCGACACCGTGAGCTCCGGTCTCGCCTTGGATCTTATTTCCACCCCTCCAGGCTTCTTCCTCAGGTGTCCCCGCTCTTCCAACCCCCGAAAACGGGCTCTCATGTTGGCCGCCATACGGCACCTGCTCGACATCGCTGCAATCACCCGGGTGCCGGAGGATCAGCGGGGCCAGGGTTTTTATTCAATCCTGTTTCTTGTTCAGAAGTCTTCAGGGGGTGGAGAGCGGTACTTGATCTGAAGCGGTTAAATAAATACTTGCGTTACAAAAAGTTTAAAATGACTACCTTGCAGTCTATCCTTACCAGCATCCGACCGGGCGATCTGATGACGTCCATTGATCTCACGGAGGCTTACCTCCATGTTCCAGTCCTCCCCGCCCACCAGCAATACCTCCGTTTTTGCTACCTGGACGAACACTATCAGTATACGGCATTGCCCTTCGGCCTTTCCTCCGCCCCCAGGGCATTCACAAAGGTCTTAGCAGCCCTCGCGGCGCACCTACGGGCCGTCCCCATTCGCCTCCAGTGCTATCTGGACGACATTCTCATCCAGTCGTCCACAGTTGAACAGGCCTCTCGGGATGTCCAACTGACACTGGAGGCTCTCCGTTCGCATGGCTTCTCGGTAAACCTAGAGAAGAGCCAACTGGACCCCTCTCATAGAATCATTCACCTGGGCACCACCATTGATTCACGGGAGGGCCGGGTATATCTTTCTCGAGATCGGCAGGTCAGTCTGTCCGACCTCGCAGGGCAAGTGCTCAGGCTGACCACGGTTCCCCTGAGCACCTTATCCTCGTTGTTGGGCAAAATGATATCGGCCATACACATCACCCCTTGGGCTCAGCTCCATTCGAGGGAGCTCCAATGGTTTCTCTTGCCATTTCAGCGGGCCAACCGCAGCGCCTCAACATCGAAGGTCCACCTGCCTCAGTCGGTTCGCGCTTCCCTCCTCTGGTGGCAGTCCAGGGCACTCTCCACGGGGACCGAATTCCACGAGACTCGATACACCACGGTGACGACAGACGCCAGCCTTCGCGGGTGGGGGGCTCATACCGGGCCGGAAGTGGCCCAGGGCACCTGGTCCAGGGCGGAGACGAGCCTCAGTATCAACCTCCTGGAATTACGGGCTGCGTTCCTAGCCCTCCAGCAGTTCCTGCCCCTCTTGTCCGGTCGGCATGTGCTCCTACTAACCGACAATGTGACAGCAAAGGCGCACATCAACCGGCAAGGGGGCACGGTGTCTCGCCAGCTAATGTCGGAGGCGGAAGCACTCGGGCTCTGGGCCGAACGTCATCTCACGTCCCTGAGGGCGGAACACATATCGGATACGGCCAACCGTATGGCGGATTGGCTGAGCAGGCACGAGGTGGATTCCACGGAATGGAGCCTCGACTACAACCTGTTCCAGGAAGTGACCAACCGATTCGGACAACCCCTCGTCGATCTGTTCGCAACGCCGCAGAACGCCAAGCTGCCACGCTTCTTCTGCCGATACCGGTCCAACGGGGCGGAAGGGGTAGATGCCCTTCGTTGTCGTTGGCCGAGGGGCCTCTTGTATGCCTTCCCACCCTTGTCGATCATTCCGCAGGTGATCCGCAAGATTCTCCTGGAGAGGGCGGAGGTCATCCTCCTAGCCCCGCACTGGCCACGGAGGACCTGGTTCGCGGACCTCCGCTCCCTTTCCATCGAACCCCCTTGGAGGATCCCTCCGATAGAGTCGTCGCTCTCCCAGGGATCAGTGCGGCACCCGGACCCGCACTGGTACCAACTGACCGCCTGGCGCTTGAGCGGCGCACTCTGAGGGGTTGCGGAGTCCCGGAGGAGGTCATCAAAACCCTCCTGTTATCACGGCGTGCCTCCACAATGCGTATCTACAATTCCACCTGGCGGGTGTTTTGCGGATGGTGCACCGAGAGGGCCGTCTGGCCGTTGGACCTCTCGGTCATGCAGGTTCGGTTCTATTATTCCTACAGGCAGGTCTGGACAGGGGCCTTGCACCCGCCACCCTGAGGCGCCAAGTGGCTGCCCTCTCTACAGTACTGTCAGGACGGGGGGCGCAGCCCTTGTCTCAGCACACCTTGATACATCGCTTCCTGCGGGCGGCGTCCAACATATCCCCGCCGGTGGTCCACCGCTATCCTACGTGGGATCTCCACAGGGTGCTCCTTTCCCTCACCAGGGCGCCTTATGAGCCGTTGGCAACTACGTCCCTTCAACACTTGACGGAGAAGGCGGTATTTCTGGTCGCCATCACCTTGGCGCGCCGCATTTCGGAACTGGCGGCCCTCTCGGCCCGGCCAGACCTGTGCCATTTCGCTGTGGACAAAGTCATTCTTCGCTTGGACCCGGCGTTTATCCCAAAGGTGAACACCCATTTTCACCGCGCCCAGGAGCTCGTGCTTCCCGCCTTCTGTCCGACACCTTCGCAGGACGCGGAGGGCAACTTATCCTCACTCGACGTTAAGCGAACGCTCGAGGTCTATCTTCAGCGTACGGCGGCGTTCCGTCGCTCCGAAGCCTTTTTCGTCGGGGTGTCGCCAGCTTCCATGGGAAGAAAGGCTTCCTCGGCCATGGTGGGCCGTTGGATACGAGCCGTCATTGCGTCAGCGTACCGCGAGGAGGGCCTACAATGTCCGGACCGCATAACGGCCCACTCCACGCGAAGCGCGGCAACCACGGCAGCGTGGTCTGTCTCTGCTTCCCTCGAGGACGTGTGTCGGGCGGCCACATGGGCTTCCCCGACACAGTTTATTAGACACTTTAAGCTGGACAGCTTTGCCTCCGCGGAGGCGGATTTTGGCCGTCGCGTTTTGTTAGCGGCGGTGCAACCGGGGGTATCCGACTTGGACTCACAGGGCCCCCCCTAGGGATGCACTGCTTTGGCATGTCCCACTCTTGGAGGCTAGCTCCACCCACTATGGAGAATCGGACGTTGTCTTCTTGCTGAACGTCCATTCTCGTAGGGTGGAGCTAGCCTCCAAGTCCCACCCTTCTTGAGGGTGTGGAGTCTGTCTAGGGAGTACACGGCAGTCTGGTCTGGTACTTCGTCTCAAGAGGGGGAGTATCAGAGGAATTTGGCTTTTATAGGTTTCCAGACTCAGTCCTAATTGGCTGTAGAATGTGTCATCCCACTCTTGGAGGCTAGCTCCACCCTACGAGAATGGACGTTCAGCAAGAAGACAACGTCCGATTCTGAGCATGTTTTGCTGATTTAAGTATGCACCTTCTCGAGTAGTGTAGTCATCTCATAGGACTTTCCCAACTCCATATTCACAGTGTCAAGAGATTGTTTAAAAACATCCTTATGTGAAAATTGCAACCTATATCGAAAACCAGCACCTTAGAGAAGTGCTTTAAAGATGATCTTCTCTTTCAACTGCTAAATTTGGATCCACTGTGAAGTTTTCATGTGAAGGCATGTACTTCTTTGTATATAAATGTGGTGTAGTCTTTCAAGAAAATTGTACTGTGGTGAGAAACATTTTAATTGAATGCATTTGGTACTCACTGCAATGGGTGTATTAGAATGGGTAGAGGTAGGGTGATTAGCATTCCTACATCCTAGATGACATATCTTTTGACATGTTCATTTAACTCACCTCCTGTTTGTCCATGTAGCAAAAGGCCACTTACAAAATTTATTATTATAAATCATGGGACAGCTCAAGAGAATACATGAAAACTAGTTTGGTCTAGTAGAAAGACTAGACACCAGGCCAGAAAGTAAGAGGCTGTGACTTCAAGTCCACCTTAGCCATGAAAGCCAGCTAGGTGACTTTGGGCCAGCCACTCATTCTCAGGCCAACCCACTTCACAGAGTTGTGTTGTGGGGAAAATAGAAAATAGAAGGAGGAAGGTGTGTTGGATGTGTTCGCTGCCTTGAGTTATTTATAAAAATAATAAAGGTGGGATACAAATACATAAATAAAATACAGGTTAAATGGGTAAGCGAAGAATGTAAAAATAAAATAAATGGATCACTTAATCTAATAAATATGTAGAAATCATATTAAGAACCTTGGAAGAATTGGCAAGGACTGCACATAAACCTCAACAACATTGGTTGAAGTCATTGGCTTATTCTATGAAATAAAAGACCTGGGATTTCTCATATGGACTTCCAGATCAAAATTTCAGAATAATGCACACTATACCTGTGATGTTTGAAATGAAGGATGCCATAACTGTGAAACTCTGAGATTCTAGGAAAAAGAACAACTTGGCATAAGTCTGTATCCATAATTTTGATTTCTACCTTGCCATTTAATTTCTTGGCTGCTGAATAAAAGGTCTATCTCAGAACAAGTATTTCACCTCTGAATCCAACAGTGGTCATGATGAAGCTAATGGATAGATATGGTGTATATCCTTTGGACATGAAGCAAATACACTGCACAATTATCTGTTGAACAACCATTTATCTGAAATGGTATAGGATTTCCTGCTTAAGGAGGCGGTTGACTAGAAGACCTCCAAGATCCCTTCCAATTCTTTTATTTTGTGGCCACTGAGAAAAATGGTTTGTAAGCCTTTTTGAAGTCATGGGATTGATCCTAATGGATGCTACATATTTTAAGTGGACTAGAATCAGATTTATTTGTGTTTATTCAGACATATTCTTTATTCAGACATATTCTTTTCTGTTCAATACATCCTGATACTCAGTGAATTTCTTAATATTTATACCTGGCCATAAGATTTATATCAGAAGATAGCAAAATTCCTCTAGAACCAAATAGAGATGCATAGAACTCCAGTACAAACTATAAGTTTGAATGAGCCTTTTAACTAGAAGGTACAAGTAGCGTGAAATTCCTGCCAGTCCTTTCTTACAAAATCTATGTAGATAAAATTAGTAACTGGATTTATACATTATATTATGCTGTAAAATAATTGTCTGATGTTGCCACAGCTTGTTTATAAACTCAACAATTGTTTTTCTATCACGATTTATAATTTAATGCAATATGAAAACCTAGTAAATTATGACTCAATCATCATCATACAAGTCACTGGGAGATAGATGATAAATAAATTTAATAAATTATTATTATAATCAAACCATTTTTATAGAACCTATACCTTAGAGCCTTACATGAACCCTGTCCAAGCTGAATCTCAAATAATTCTAGCTGTACAGTACTTAATTCTCATTTAAAACATTGTGCCAGATTAGCAATGGTTTGTTTCATTGGTATCACTGGGAAACAAGTTAAATTAACTTAGTCTGGAATGTACCGTATCTCATAATATTATTGTTTTATGCCTGTTTCTCTTCTGAGAAACTGCTGGCCAAACAGCCATTCACAAGACAATTCATTTCTTAGATGCTTTTGGGAGGCATTATTGTGATGAACTATTTTCTTCTCTCTCTCTCTCTCTCTCTCGAGTTACTTGACTTTTTTCCTTAAACGCAAGTCTATCCGCAGATTATTCAATCCAAATGATATTCCATAGCATAACTCATTTCTGTCCTTCATTTATTACATAGCCCTGAAGTAACTTCACTCTTTCCTATTAATCTGGAATCTCTTTGCTGCTGCTTATACTCAGCCTCATATTTCAAATTCTTCCTGAGTGTATCTGGTTTTCATTTAGACATATTGCAAAGATCTTTTGAAAGGAAAAATGGAACAATAATAACTGGGATGGTTTTTTTTAAAAACTAATAAGTGGACCATGCAAGTCCACTTATCCAGGTTTATGCAGTGTACTTTAGCTAAGTCGGTCACTTGTTTATATTGGCTGGATGAATATAAAGCATTATTGGATACGGTCATCAGTCTTGTATAGTATGTATATAATACATACATACACATTGCCAGGAACTGCAGAGATTCCATGAGTTATGAAGTCTTCCTTACTTAAGGAATAAAGATGGTGGATAGTATTTCTGGAAGCAATCAAAATGCCTCCATCTTAGTGATTGTAAAGCAGCCATATTTAGTGGAGCAGAAAGTCAGTCAAGAACTTTTTTTATGTCACAATAACAACCATCAGTTCCACCACTACAAAACTATGGATCAAGTTCAGCAAGTCAGAAAGCCATGTTACAGTGTTTTAGATGAAATGATTGAGAATACCCATGAAGAGTCTTTGGCTTCTAGGGGAAATAAAACATCAAAATATTAGTTTAATATTGAATAGTTCCAAAGTTGATTCTAATGCACCTGCATCTCAGATATCAGTGTAGGAATATTGTAAAATCTATAAAGGAAAAAGTTTCAACATTTCTTTCACGGAAGAGAAGAATCATGTGGTGCCTGCCAGACTGAATACCTTGCAAGCTGTTGCCAAAAACATGTCAGTCAAAAATAGGATATTTTAAAACAAGTATAGAGTCAGGCTGGCACAAACACAGGGCATACACAGATTAAATATTAAGAGTAATTATGTCCCAAGGGGAAAAAAATGAGAAAATGGAGAATTATGAATTATGAGATGGTTACTGTGAGCTCTGCAGGAAAAACCACCCAGTTATCCCTGGGCTAAATAAAGACTAATTTATTGTTTTGAAGTTAAACGCTCATATATTTGGTGTATGCAATTGTGACAAGACACGTCAAGGTCATCAGTTCGTAGGAGCTCAAGTCTTTCACATAGGCCCTAAATTGCATTGAAACTTTTTGTGAGAGGTGGAGCTGAGAAGATGAAAGACATGGTGCCATTAGGAGGGTTTTTAAAGGTACATTTTGGAGAAGGAAAAACTGAGATTTGTTGGAGAGTATGAAAATGCTGCTCATCGGAGGAGAAACCCACAATGGTACGTCTATGTGAAAAGATCTGTGTGAAAGAAGGACTTCCCGGAAGAGGACTTCAGCTGTTCAGAAATCTGATGATTAAATATCCAGAAGTGAAAAGAGAAAAGAAAGGAGATTAATTGGCAAGACTATGATTTTATAAAGTTACTAAGTTGAGAAACTGGTAGAGAGAACCGCAGGGAGGAAACAAAAGCATGTTGAACTCACTGGGAGTTAAGAGAACTTTCCAAAGTGGTAAGGAGGAACTGGAAGCAAGAAAAAGATTAACAGGGGTTGAAAAATGAAAGCAAGAAGAATTTAGAGATAAGAATGGGAAGAAAATGACAATATTTAAGAAAAGTTGAATTCTTTAAGTATCATAGATCAACTTAACAAAATGTTTTTTGAACCTATGACAGTGATGTGAATTAATGTTGTACTATGAAAAACAATTGTGCATGTCAAGATGGAGAGAATTACAAGAAAGGGATGACAAGTGATCAGATGAATAGATGACATTAAGCTGATCACTGAAATGGCCTTGTAAGTGTTTTAAGTTATTACTAAGGCTAAGTCAAGATGGTGAGCATTTGTCAAGACATTCACCAGTAGTCAAATTCAACTCAAAACATCTAATTATCTGTTAGTGAACAAAAGGGCTGCATGTTGTAGATTTTATAAAGTCTTTATGGTTTGCCAATAGTTAAAGTAGCAGGTTTTCCTCACTGCCAAGGTATTGTTTATTTGCAAATGCTAACTGATTTAACTGCATGTTCATGTTCAAGTTTCAATGCTAAATTGATTTTTTTTTTTAGAAAGTTGTTTACACTCAGATATGGTTTAAGTGCATTTGTGGGATATTTCCCTCATCTAACACTTGGTTCAAAATGTTCAAATGACACAGCTAACAAAGACTATAATTGCCTCCTTTTCACTGGTCACCTTTTACGTGGCAGAAATGGAGACTTAATAGTTTGTTCTGGCTCTTTTTCTGCATCTGGAAGGAAAAAATACCAAAGAAGGTGGGAGAGAGAGAGAGAGAGTTTGGAGCTATGAGAAACATAAATAATAGAAGCAATACAAGGATATATTGTATAGCTGAAGAATATATTTCAGATGCGTAGACTGCAGATCTCTGATTAAATCCCATCTAACTACATTTTAAAGTAACTGCTTACTCAAAATATTTCAGTCTAGCAAAAGCCTACAGCAGTCACAAGGGTAGTTTGAAGGAGGCCCAACTGTTTATTTATTCAACTCCAAAATAGTTTACATGCTTAGAAACAGTTAATGTGAAAGGAGGTGTTTGTCTATGTCTGTGTATACATGTATGTGTGTGTGTGTGTGTGAGAGAGAGAGATGGGAGATAAAGTTCCAAAAGACAAATCTTCAGGGAGGCCCTTAAGTACAGAAGGCCATTTTGTGAGTAATAACAATATTAGAATTCTCTATAAAACTGTAGCCACATGAGGCAAAATTAGAACATTTATTAATCATTGGCCAAATATTTGGGTCATTAGAGAGGGCAGGTATTTTGTTGTATATCCCCTCTAAACAGTTCCAGATTCCCTATTTCTCTAAGTTTTGTTTGCTCTTATGGGAGCAGGAGATTTAACTATAAAGGTATGTTCATTCACAACAGGAATTTTCTAAAAATGCTGGGACTTTATGGAAAGTTATCAGCACTTCCTCCCAGAGCTCAGTCATAGTGGGCATGCCTCCTTAAATTAACAGTTTGTCTATTGTCTACTGCAGTATATGACCAGAAGAGACAGCTGCATGCAATCTAAGATGCCATACCAGTTTACAAAATACATGCCAAATAAGCTAACCTCCCAGAATTCTCTCAAAACAAAGGGATTGTGTGGAAAATATTGAGGTGGAGTAGAGCATAATATAAATTAGGGGTGGAAAGTCAGTCACAGTTGATAAGTTTGGAAATCAATGATATGAGAAAAGTCTTGGGTTGGGTACTATCAATCAACCAATAAAACTCAGCTCTTTTGTTCTTTATCATCTAGTTCTAATAAAATAATCAGTACTATTATTTATTGTCTAGTTTTGGTAATGGGCTGGATGAAGGAGAATAACTGAAATTAAATTTAGATAATGATGGGGAGTTTCTGGCAAATAGAAAACTGGATTTAAAGACCGAGATTTAATGTAGTTTCGATAGAGCTGCAAACTACCTGAAAGACCAGACTTGAAGTCTGAGGGTGCTTTTTGATGCTTAGCTGTCATTGGATTATCAGGACACAACAATAGCAAGGATACTCTTGCATAGTTACGTCTAGGGTACCAGTTGCCTCCTTTCCTGAACTAGTGGAAATAGTCATCTAATGGTTTAAAATGCAAACTTTTAGTATACTCAGTTTTATTCAGCTTTCAACAATAGGCACAACTGAAGGTGCTTTTGAAATCTCTTGACTTGGTGCGTTGGGCAAACCATGTTGAAGATGCACTCAAGCCAGATAGAGTTGCTGTTTGTTCATTGTGGTCCTCTACTAATTCCAGTGTTGTCCCTTGAAAAGGTGCCCCTGAGGGAACAGGTCCAAGACTTTGAGGTCTTTCTGGGTTCATTGTTACTGCTGGATATGAAGCAGCTATGGTACTGGTAGCAGTCCTTCTTGGAATGGGAGAACCTGGTTACATTGAGTCATGTTCTTATTACTTTTTGGTTGGACTTTTGCAATGCATGGTGCTACTTTTGGAAACCACACTGAATCTGTAGATTCTTAAAAATGCAATCGCCAACTTCCTGACTGGTGCTTGCTGCCATGATAATATTACAGTCTATTTGTGGGTCCAGCTTTGACTAAGTATAAGTTTCAGGTAAAATTTAGAGAGCTCTAATGTGATTTGGTACCAAAGTACCTTTAGGATCATCTGTACTAACCAGGGTCCATCCATCCAAGATGAGCCTCCCAGGAGAAATTGCTATTGGGTACCCCATTTTAATGAAAGGACCAACCATCCCCATTAGCTCCCTTCATGATGGTCTTCTGGAAGACAGGGAAAACTGAGCAATTCCAGACAGTCTTTTGAGAGTTTTTAGATTTTTTAAAGAAAAAATTATATTTTTTGTTTGTTTGTTGGAATCAGTGCTCTATTTTCTTATAGTTATTTCTTTTTAACCTTTACTCACATTTTGAACAAAAGATGACTTCAGATAGATAGCTCTGTAAATAAAACATACTGTTTATTCAAATTTATATTATATTTATATTCCTAATTCTTTTTTTTTCTTTTCTGTCTTTTGAAAGCTTTCACAATAGAGCAATTCTGTTCATTTTAATACATTTCAAAGTGTTCTTATGGAAAAATTGATCATCAATTTATACTAGGGTTGCTTCTCTCTAAACTCTTTTCATTTCAACCTCACAATTTAATGTCATTCAATTGCTAATTGTTTTAGCACACTGGCAGTATATCCCATAGTTAGTACATATCAGCAGATGAATTCAGTGTTGGGGGGGAAAAAAGATGAGCCCTGATCACCATTTTGTCTTCACTTTATTTTTTTTGCTCAAATTTTCCATCCTGACCTTTTTTTAAAGCTGAATAGGTTGCTATCTTGCTTTGATGTTATTCTTGTTTCTTGTGATGAGAAAATGTTTTGATAGATGAGGGACCCTAAGTCAATCAGTGACAAATTCAACCAGACTATAACTTTGCTTAACAACTGGATAATTAGTTTAGCAGAGAAAAGAAAGAATGACAGTATAACAACACTATCAAGAAAGTTGTCATTAAAATTTATCCTAAAATGATATAAACTTCACTTTCTCCTAGACATTTCTGTGGAATGCACACAGACTTTTTAAAGCAAATTTGGATTGTGCAGGTTTAAAAGGTTAAGCTCAGCAGAGTTAGATATTTAGAATAACAGATTAAATTTGCATCCAGAAATACTTTTAGTGCAGATTCCTTCCTTCCTGATCTTTTCCACAATTACTTTATAGATAAATGGGGTGTCCTTTGAATGACCCCCAGTTCTTCTACCAGTATGTACAGATGTTTATAATATCACAGAGTGACTAAAGTTTACTTATATTTTCATTAAAAGCTTAATGTCCCTACTAGCTTATTGTTTCAGGTTTTGTAAGAACTACGGACTCCAATTTTACCATTATTAAGCTTCAATGTTTGCAATTTCAACAACAGAAATTTTCTTTTAAAAACTTCAGATATATTCTAGTAACCTTGCAACAACTTTTTAAGAGAGGTTTATTTGGGGTAATTAAGAGCACTCTTTGGAGTGGGAAAAGTGAAAGAGACAGAAAGGTGTTATTGCAGAACTTGTTTAGTGAAACTGCTCAGCAAACCTACTAATGTGTCTCTAAATTTGGGGAGTCCATGCATTTTGTTTGTCTTAGCCACATTTAGTCAGACACTGAATCAACTGATTTTAGTGGGACTTGCCAAATAGCTCTACTGAAATTAAAATTCCCTGTTGTAGAGGAGATGCTATCTTCCAGTCAAACAAAAGGATCTCTTTCAAAATAAAATATTAGGGTTGTCAGATTTTATAAGGCCTTTAAATGAATTGTGTTCAATTTCCATTTTCTTTGCTTACCTAAAAGATGGTTGCAATTTATGTGTCCTGGTTCTTTATCCAAAAGATAAAGTCTTTCCAAAAGTACTGTAGAAGTTAAATGCAGTCCTTTCTTTGGCTTAAGCAACAACTGGTTAAAACCTAGCAATGTTCATCATACAGGCTGAACATCTCTTTATTTCCTACTAACAATCTCTTGCAACTACAAAAAAGGTAAATTCATCCTGAAACCAATTCCAAATCAGATTGAATCCTTGTTTGGCATGCCGCTTAATCCTTTTTCTATCTCCCCACATGTACTGCTTACTTCAACTTGTTATAGTACAGTTCTTTTCACTTTACGTACTGAACTTCATCACTTTAAATTTTATTTATTTACTTACTCAAATGTGAAATACATTTAATTTTAAAAAAGATGAAAGAAGAATCATCTTCATTTATTTAGAAGTAAGTCAAACTGTAATCAGTGTGATTCTCTCAATACATTCATAGGTTAGCAGCTCATAGGTGCAACAATAGAGTTGAAGTATCTATTGAGGTTAATAGACATTGCTTCTTACTGTGATGCTATATTACTCAGCACTCTTTTAGCAATGATTAAAGTGTGACTAAATGAGAAATAATTCATGTTTATTAAATGTCATATAAAATCAGCCCTGGCTCTCGGTTATTCAGAAAGTCCTATATATGACAGCCAATGGGGCTTCTGAATCTCTAATAGGCAACTAAAATTATAGCAACTAATAATACAGAAGCCTTATCTTCTTTTAGATATGGCTAACCTACTGTAATATTTATTACATGGAGCAGCAAAGTGGTTTATCTAATCTGTTTTGGACCAAAAATCCCATCACTCCAGCTAATGTGGCTAATGATCGGGGATTATAAACATTGTCATCCAAAGCATCTTTCTAATCCTTTTTAAGCGGATTTCTGCAACATATGCTTTCACTAACAGAGGAAACATATTCGCTGCTGTCTGTTGATTTCAGAAGAGTGATCATCATGTAAGATTGCTTATTTTGTCTTGATCATTTGTTTTAATTCACGGGGGTCATTGCAGCTGTTGAGTTTCCTCAACAAGATTTGAACTCCTCTCAGTTCCCATTGAGATCTGGCAGAATTTAGATGATCCTGTTCCATCTTTGAATAAATACGCTGGTTTTCCAAAGTGTTTGTTCCAAGGGTCAGAGGAAGGTAATCTAAGAAATTAAATTAGGGACAAAAATAGTGTTCCTATCCTGTTCTGGGAAAACTTTCACTGGAACAGAATGCCCATGTGGCATTCCATTCGGAGAGGAGAACACCGGTCCATTTGGAAGGATAAGCAAATATAACAGCAATTGATATTGTTTGTTTCCACACCTTTAGTCTTATAATAGAACCCAAAGCATTTAGCACCACTGATACACATGATTTTTAAGTACAGACAGTGGTAAGTATCAAATAAGTTTCTACCCTTTTCTTCCAGTGGGAAAGTAGGAAAGTAAATGTGACAAAAACTAATGGCAATAATAATAATAATAATAATAATAATAATAATAATAATAATAATAATAATAATAATAATAATAATAATAATAATAATAATAATAATAATAATAATAATCTTAACCGATATCAGGACCTTAAAATCGAATTACAATGACTCTGGCATAAACCAGTACAGGTGGTCCCAGTGGTAATTGGCACACTGGGTGCTGTGCCAAAAGACCTTAACCGGCATTTGAAAACAATAAACATTGACAAAATCACGATCTGTCAGTTGCAAAAGGCCACCGTACTTGGATCTGCGTGCATCATATGAAAATACATCACACAGTCCTAGACATTTGGGAAGTGTTCGACTTGTGATATAGTGATACGAAATCCAGCATATAAATCTCGTTTGCTGTGTATTACATTTTTTGTGAATAAATAATAATAATAATAATAATAATAACAACAACAACAACAACAACAACAACAATAACAACAACAACAATAATAATAATAACAATAACAACAATAACAATAACAATAACAATAACAATAACAATAATAATTTTATTAGGAGATGCCAGGAGATGCCAGAGTCGAAGAAAAAGAACTGGAAAAAATCCCAAAATATCGCGACCTGGCTATCGAAACTACAAGGCTATGGATGAAACATGTAACCGTGATACCCATTGTCATCGGGGCACTTGGTACCATGTCCAAGAATTTTATAAAGCATATCAAGAAATTGCAGCTTCCTGCAATAACACCAGCGGAAGTGCAAAAAACTGTGCTACTCGGAACATCATATATTTTAAGAAGATACTTGGTTGATACCTAGGATGCTGGCAGCAACCCGTATCAACCATTAGCACCAGTCAATGGTATTTATGACACATCTTTAAATGTTCAGTTGACTGAGTTTCATGTTGAATGAATAAAAGAAATAATAATAATAATACTTAAGATTCATTTCACCCTATACATCTCAGGCAGATACAGTATATTGCATGAGCCAAGAAGTGTTACGGCTTTAATGAAAAATTACCAGTATGGAGCTGTATTTCAGCAGAACAGCATATACAACATTGCTTAATATTTTCCTTTCCAGATTGGCCTCACGCTAATTCTCCATGGAGATCCAAATCATGCATACCCTTGGAAATACATCATGCCCTAAGTCTTTTGCGAAGAAAGTCCTTGTAGTCTATAAATTGAGTGATAAATGGTCAACCCAGGGATCTTCTCTCTGAATCTTTGCTTGGGTTCATAAAACTTGCTAAGGCATCGTAGAGTAACTTTCATGTTGCTCTAATGTGTTGAATTAATGCATTCTACAGTATAAACCTTTGGTCTACAAATTGAGAAAGGTTAAAAATAGTGCCACACAGAAAATGTATCTTACTTTTATTGCCACCAGTTTTCATTCAACTGATAAATGAGAATTTGCTTCCAAAATATTTTCGGAAGAGAAGAGAATTTGGGTGAATTTGTAATGAACCAACTGTGGCATCCTTGCAGTTACAAACTTACTCACAAACATTTTATAACCCTCTCTTACTGTTTCACAAAGCCATCTTCAAGAAGTCAGTGCTTAAAAATAACACAGTAGAAAAAAGCAAGTTCCTTGTATATATGCAAGAATGCTTATAATCTGAGGTGTCAAAGGAAATCTGCCTGTCATTTTGATATACTTTCTCTAAAGAGAGAGGGGGGGGGAGAGAGACATTCTTCAGCTATTTCTTCTATTGTGAGATACCATATGGGAAAAGGCATTGGATTCCTGGTCCCTACATCTCTCCCACACGGCAAATTCAGTTGAAAGCAATGCAGATGCAGCTATTAGCTCTGATATGAAGAACGGTTGCAGGAACTTGGTATGTCTAGTCTGATGAAAAGAAGGACTAGGGGAGACATGATAGCAGTGTTCCAATATCTCATGGACTGCCACAAAGAAGAGGGAGTGAAGCTATTCTCCAAAGCACCTGAGGGCAGGACAAGAAGCAATGGGTGGAAACTGATCAAGGAGAGAAGCAACCTAGAACTAAGGAGAAATTTCCTGACAGTTAGAACAATTAATCCATGGAACAGCTTGCCTCCAGAAGTTGTAAATGCTCCAACACTGGAAGTTTTTAAGAAGATGTTGGATAACCATTTGTCTGAAGTGGTGTAGGGTTTCCTGCCTAAGCAGGGGGTTGGACTAGAAGACCTCCAAGGTCCCTTCCAACTCTGTTATTCTATTCTATGCTATGCTATGCTATGCTATGCTATGCTATGCTATGCTATGCTATGCTATGCTATGCTATGCTATTCTCTATATATACTATACATAGGTGGTCCTCAACATATAGTCATTCATTTAGTGACCATTCAAAGTCACAATGGCACTAAAAATGACTTACAACTGGTCCTCACACCTTTGCAGCATGACCATTTTCAAGTTTCCCAGCTAGCTTGCAACAAGGAGTCAATGGAGGAAGCCAGATTCACTTAAGGACCATGTGATTCACTTAACAATTCCAGTGATTTGTTTAACAACTGGCAAAAAAGGTTATAAAATTGGGCATGACTCATTTAACAACTGCCTTGCTTAGCAATTCTGGTGCCAGTTGTGAATGCAATTTGAGTCTATTGGTAGCAGGAAAAGGTCTATTTATACTCTCTGACTTTGTGACAGGAAGCTTATTCTGATGTACTGCCATTGTACAGGTACAGACTACATTAAGGTTGGCTCAATACCAGTAACTGTGAGAGGGATCTTGGAGTCCTAGTGGAAAATCACTTGAATATGAGACAACAGTGTGTGGCAGCAGCCCAAAAAAGGCCAATACAATCCTAGGCTGCATTAATAGAGGATTAGAATCAAAACCATGTAAAGTATTAGTACAGCTTTACAAAACTAAGTAAGACCACACTTGGAATACTGCATCCAATTTTGGTCACCACAATATAAAAAAGATCTCAAGACACTGGAAAGAGTGCAGTGAAGACCAAGAGATGATTAGGGGGCTGGAGGCTGAAACATACGGAGAACGATTGCAGGAATTGGGTATGTTTAGTCTAGTGAAAAGAAGGACCAGGGGAGACATGATAGCAGTGTTCCAATATTTGAAGGGCTACCACAAAGATGAGGGAGTCAACCTATCTTCCAAAGCACCAGAAGGCAAGATAAGAAACAATGGATGGAAACTAATCAAGAAAGACACAACCTAGAACTAAGGAGAAATTTCCTAACAGTGAGATAAATTAACCAGTGGAATGCCTTACCTTCAGAAGTTGTGGGTGCCCCATCACTAGAGGACAGCCATTTGTCTGAAATGGTATAAGGTCTCCTGCTCGACCAGGAGGTTGGATTAGAAGACTTCCAAGATCTCTTCCAACTCTGTTATTCTATATTCTTTATTCTAATTTGTAAAGGTTCTCTAAAGTAGCCAAACAGATAGTGGAGGACCTTGGTGATGCCTGTTTATCTAACCTTCCTGCCACCCATTCCCTCTTACCTCCTAGGCAAATGCACCCCCAAGGGACTTTTGATAACTGTGATCTGGATAAATAGCAATAGCAATAGCACTTAGACTTATATACTGCTTCATAGTGCTTTACAGCCCTCTCTAAGCAGTTTACAAAGTTCAGCATATTGCCCCCAACAATCTGGGTCCTCATTTTACCCACCTCGGAAGGATGGAAGGCTGAGTCAACCTTGAGCCGGTGAGAATTGAACAGCTGAACTGCTGAACTAGCAGTCAGCTGAAGTAGGTTGCAGTGCTGCTTTTAACCACTGCGCCACCTCGGCTCACTGGGAATGGAAGCTGAGTGGGTTTTTTTTTTTAAAAAAAAACTGGTTAGCTTCATGTTTGCTTACTGCCTCAGCTATGATAAATCCACGAGAGGAATAACTTAATGTGAGGTCATTGGCTGCAAAGGCATTCCTGCACCTGCAGCTACTGGATTTTCATCAATGACATTCACAACAAAATGTTTCACAGACATGCATTTGTAATAATGATTCCAGTGTAATTATTTTCTACCCCTCCACCCATTCATTCTAGTCTTCTTCTGTCAATAAGCTTGTTTGCCTACCAACATTTCTGGTTTTTTCCTGAAGATTTATTTTGGACTCTTTATTCAATCCTGATTGTCTCCAGGATCACTTACTCCAAACTGCAATTGTCCATTAAGTGAGATCTGAGAGGATGCTCTACTGAAAGTCCTGTCTCCAAGAAAGTTCTATATGGATCCCGCAGCAGCACCTTCTCAATGGTAGCACCCCTCTTATAGATCAGTTTACCCTCATAGAACTATATGCCTTAACCAATAAAGTCAGTGTACTTTAGTGATTAAAGCCTTGGATTACTAATGGGAAATGTTAATTTGAGTTCCACCTCAACCATGGAAAGTCATGTGGTGATTTTGAGTGAGCCATTCTGTCTCAGCATAATCTAATTCATGGGAGAGAGGGGATAAAATGAAGGGAGATCCACATATAAACTGCCTTGAACTCATGGAGGGCAAGCAGGATATATTTCGCAGAATTGTATGGTGCTTTGGATTTAAATAAAAAAAGGTTTTTCAGAGTATGCAGTGGAGAGCACATATAAACCTTCAACAAAATGCAGACAGTTATGCAATGCCCAGCCTTCTGTAAGCAATTGCCAACAGGGCTTTCATTTAATTGAGAAATGTGGCCCTCCTTTTCCTTCTTCTTTTCTTTGTTCACTTTTCTATCCCTCTTTTGCCTCCTATATAAATATTCTTGAATTATTTGCATCGACAAAACAACAGCAACAAGGAAGGCCAGGTTGTTTGTGGAAAATAATAACAGTGAAGCGGAATAGATCAGAAACTTCCAAACAATTGGAAGCCAGTTTAACATTTTAACTCCCCCATAAGTCAGAGTAATAATATACACTACGTCATGCAATAAAATGTACAAATCGTCTCTCTGCCTTTTATGTTCTGCTTTTTTCTAGACCAATTATGTGCATGTGGTTAGGCTCATTTGAATTTAGATCGCTTTCTCAAAGCCTTGGACAATTATCCTGTGCCTGATCCCAACCCACAGAAGAAATCTGCATGCCTTCTTCACCTACTGAACAAACCTTTTACCCAACTGACTGTGGGACTAGCTGTTTAGCTTGTCTCTGTGTTATCAAGCCAAGAGGTGGACAGAGGAAAGAAAGAAGACTGGCCTACCCACTTACATTCCATCCTCACCACTCAATTAAGAGTAAACCTTGCTCTCTTCACAAAGGAGTGTATTGTATGAGATCAAGATAGAGGAAAAAATATTATGCGGAAAATGGGATGTGAATATAAATTCTGTAAATATTTTCTTTAAGTCACCAAGAAACAGATCCAGTTTCACTGTGGGATAAGGCAATTCATTTTCCAGTTGCCACAGGTTTCTCTGAAACTAAATGTTTTATCCCTTCAGGGACTCTTTAGGCATTCTTTAAACGCTCCTCAGAGTTGACAGCACAGTTGAAGAAGTGAAAAGAAAAAAGAATGACAGTGTTTTTAAAAATATGTGAGAATAGTTAATATACCACTCAATTTTGCTCAAATGAAAATTAGGGCACTGTTGTCCTAATCCCTCTATTTACAAGGAAAGTATAGATCGATCATGATAAATTCAGGATTTTTCAATGGAAGCACACCAGGGAATGGATGGGAAAAAATCGCAGCAAGGCCAGTAGCCCTGAACATGTTTGTCATAGTCCCAACCCACCTGAGTTTGTAACTACAGGCAATTTTTAGTTAAGGTCTGTTTATCCAGTTCAAGTTTCTCTACTCTGAGTTTCCCAATGAACTTCAGTAATAAATAGAAAAAATGTTTGAAGAAACAATCTGATATGTTGCATTATACAATTACAATAATTGCCTGGTTTGCTTTTAGTGCTCCAGCTCCAATTATGCAAGTGTGTTCTCCACCTGTTGTACATTAAATTGTCTATAATTAGGGCTTTTATCAAATTAAAGAGAAGGCTCACAAATGTTTCACTGGATATGTATTCTTATTCGGGTTCATAAAAATGATGTGGTTGTAAGACATTTAGAAATATAACAAAGAATATGAAAGAAAAGCCACACAGGAGTATTTTATTAAGGATACACAAAAGTTTAATTTTGGAATATTCTGGGCCCCAAAATGAGCTGTTAGCCTTTAATTGGTTCCAGAAGTTGCTCATCCTTGGAATAAGCCATTTGTACTTCAGAATGTATCAGGATCAGATCACTCCTGGATATACTTGGAACAACCTATTCTAAGGTTAGAACATTTCTTGACATTTATTCACTCCTAAGTTTGTTGTGTTTATGTGCATGCAAGTAGTCCTTGACTTACAATTGTTTAATAATGGTTTGAAGTTACAACAGCATTGGGAAAAAGTGAGTACACCCCTAATGTCACATGATCGCAATTCAGGCACTTCACAATGGGTTCCCATTTATGATGTTACTTTGCAGCATTTTGCAATCATGCGATCATGACTTACAACCTTCCCAGCCAGCTTCCAATAAGCTCAATTGGAGAAACAGGATTTGCTTAACAGTGTGATTCATTTAGCAACCATGTGTTTTGCTAAATGACCACAGTAAAAATGATTGTAAAATTGGATCTGGTCATGTGATGGCTTGCTTAACAATCACATTGCTTAGCAATCAAAATTCCAGTCCTAATTGTGGTCATAATTCAAGGACCACTTATATATAGGTACACTATATATAGGGCCATGTAAGATGGACTTTGTAATACTTGCAATGTAGGTTTTGTAGCAGCCACATTTGGATAACACTAAGCTCAAGAAACCCTGTATTATGCTATGCTGGCTGGGGAAATCTGGGAGTTGAAATCCACACATTTTAAAGTTGCCAAGGTTGAAAAACACTGATAGCAATAGCAATAGCAATATCATTTTAGACTTATATACCATTTCATAGTGCTTTTACAGCCCTCTCTAAGCAGTTTACAGAGTCAGCATATTGCTCCCGACAATCTGGGTCCTCATTTTACCCACCTCGGATCTATAGAGTGTGATAGGAATTGTTTTAACAGGAAGGCAACATGCTTACAATGGATGTATCTGTCATTTTTCAGAACTAATATTTCTTAAATCATAAAGCAGGAACACATGAAGGTAGTCATTAATAAAGGCTAAGTAAATGAAAGAATGTATCTGTTACATAAGCATTGCCTAGGAATAGTTGTTCATTTAGGGCAATGGATGCAGTATGAAAGAGCTTTATGATCTCTTTGATTTTCTTTAATTATTAGTATCAGGAAGTTTGCATGTCTATTTGTATGTGGTTAAATGCTTATATGCGTTAGTCATGCATTGCTGTCTGTATTCCCCAGACTTGTTCTGTTCAGCCTAAAGGAGATTATCAAAAAGACAACTTTCCCCATCTCGTTTATTTTAAATTATTTTCTTTAATGGAAATAGATGAATACATTAGTTAAAGTGCATTAAAGAGAATTGCTCTGCCATGGAACATATGGAAACTCAATAAAGATATATGGAATGTGTCCTATATATGAGATATATGGAAGCTCAATAAGACAAAATAAGTTCTTCCAAATTTCAGTGACAGTGAGTGGAAGTGGGGGTGAAAGGAGGAGCGACCAATCTGTTCTATCTCTTTTGTGTCTTAGCGCCATTCAATAAATGTTGCTAATGAAAATTTAATCTAAACCTAAAGAGTATATGTTTTATTATTACCAACCAGATGTCGCTACAGTCTGAAAAAGCCTCTGAATTGCTTGTTTGAACACAGCACTGAAGGGATCAGAAATAACTCATCTTTCATACCTAGGTTGGGTTTAGTTGCATTAGGCCACAATGTTCCTTAAAAACATGAAGCCAAACTGGAATGGTATGCAGTGCACCATGTCATTATGATCAGCCTATTCTTGCTAGAACTGATAAAAAGAAAAAGGGTTTTTAATCATAAACTTCAAGTTACAGATCTGGCATCCACCAAGTTTGGAGGTAGGATGTTTGTTTTGCTCTTCAAAATGTGGTTTATTTTGTACTGCAACTTGTCAGCATTCTGCACTGTCTCAGGAACGGACCTGCCAACTTAGGTTAAGTTAGGAAACTGCAGTTAGACTTCTTAGAGCTCACCAAGTTTCCTGAACCTGGATTCTTCCACAGTAGCTTTTAGTGCCAAGAAAATATGTATTTTGAGTTAGGGAGGCATTAAGGAGGTGGTAGTAGTGTGAGACCATATGTGCCTTGTGTCATACATACCCAGGTGTTCTCTCAGGAGATTGTGCAAAAGCATTTTAGCTATTTGTTCATTTCATTCTCAAAAAGAGAACACCTCATTTATTTGAATATATTATTTTAATATTAAATCAAATGTATCAAGAAGTTTTCCAAATGCCTTAACTGCATTGCAGCTGTATTCTCCACTAAGGATTCTTAACTGTATGTAGAACTAAAGTGGTTAAAGGATAAAGCCAAAAGATGACAATTAATTTTGAAGGATTCCTTTATTGTAATCCAGCATAATTCCCAAGTCAAGAAGTTAAGGAGACATATGAGGTCTTGAGAACATTATTTTCTTTTTTTGTCAAATGCCATAATATGTTTGCTCAACTAAATGGAATAAGGACTTACTGAAAATGACCTCTTGTATAAGATCATTCTGGAGCACTTAAGCATTAATCATTTTATAAAAAAGCAAAGAGAATTGAATGTTACAGTAAAAGGTATTGTCACTAAGGCAACACTGATTGATTTATTAAAATGATTTATATGGCTGCTCATCTCAACACAATGATTCTAGGCAACTAGTTGTATATACAAGCATGCCAACTAGATAACACAAAGTAAAAACAATAACTTACTGTAGATCTCTATAACCCCCAAATCCCATTATAATTAAACATACATACAAAAGACAATGTTACTGAGGCTCTTCATAACTCATCTGACAACACACACATGGCAATACACACACACACACACACACACACACACCAACATTATACACCAGATTCAACTAACATCCTAAACCTTAACATAAATCCTATCAGCAATAGAAAGCTCCAAAGTTAAGGAGGGGATTGACTTTTATCTTTTTTAAAAAATCTTGCTGGCAGGTGACACTTTGTGGAAGGTGGAGAAAGTGAACACAGGGAAATCTCCCAGTCTCTTTCCTTAATTTGTCTTCCATTAAAATGGTAAGAAGAGCACCATTTACTGGCCTTGTTACTGAAGCAGAAGAGATGTCAGCAATGAAGGCTGTGCAATTTATAATAGTGCACTTTTCTATCACCACAAACATTGAAGAATAGCTCTTAGAATGTTTATAAGGGACCCCCAACAAGAGGTTTGTGTCACTTTGGAACCTTGTTCCAGATCTTCATGATTATTGGTTTTAAGAGCTTTTCTTTTGGTTTCCCCCAGTGCTGTAGCAATAGCAATAGCACTTAGACTTATATACTGCTTTACAGTGCTTTACAGCCCGCTCTAAGCGGTTTACAGAGTCAGCATATTGCCCCCAACAATTTTGGGTCCTCATTTTACCCACCTCGGAAGGATTGAAGGCTGAGTCAACCTTGACCATGGTGAGATTTGAACTGCCAAATTGCAGGCAGCCTGCAGGCAGCAGAAGTAGCCTGCAGTACTTCACTCTAACCACTGTGCCACCATGGCTCACCGTAGCTCTGAAAAGCTTGTTGTCTGTTTTTCATGTGTAGGAACTCTTGTTTAATTTGGATCCCTTCATCGAACAGAGATCTCCAACTGTATAATTTTATTATTCCACTTTGATTCCTGGCTACTGGGTTCAATGCAACAGCTTGCCTCCTGGAGCTTGCCTCCCAGAATGCTCCATCACTAGAGGTTTTCAAGAAGATTGGACATCCCTTCGTCCAGGATGATATAAGCAATAGCATTAATGCTTAGACTTATATACTACCCCGTAGTGCTTTAAGAGCCGAGTTGGTGCAGTGGTTAAATGCAGCACTGCAGGCTACTGCTAGTTCAGCAGTTCAGCAGTTCAAATCTCACCGGCTCAAGGTTGACTCAGCCTTCCATCCTTCCGAGGTGGGTAAAATGAGGACCCAGATTGTTGGGGGCAATATGCTGAGCTCTGTAAACCTCTTAGAGAAGGCTGTAAAGCACTATGAAGCGGTATATAAGTCTAAGTGCTATTGCTATTGCTATTTAAGTACTCTCTGGGCAATTTACAATGTCAGCATGTTGCTTCTAACAATCTGGGTTCTCATTTTACCAACCTTGTAAGAATGGAAGGCTGAGTCAACCTTGACCCCATCAGGATCAAACTCCAGGCTGTGGGCAGAGTTTGCCTGCAATACTGCATTCTAACTACTACACCACCAAGGCTCCTCAAGGACTCCTGCCTTGGGCAGGGGAGTTGGACTAGAAGACCTCCAAAATCCCTTCCAGCCCTGTGACTCTAGGATTACTCATAGAATTTCAGCTCTTACAGTCTGCCTGTAAGCATTGTTTATAATATATAGTATACCTAATTCCCCTACTCTAGTTACTGCAAAATCATGCAACTCTACTTGCAACTATTGGGAAAGCATCTTATTGCAGAATTCTTGACATACAGTACTATCATTTCACAATTATAGCTTGCAAAAGCCTTTTATACACAGGAGTCAACTGTCCTAACAGCTAGAAAGCTTCCTCTCTTATCAGCCACTCAGATTTCTCCTGCTTGAATGATCAAACAAATGTTTACAATATGAGCTGAATAAACAGAGCGGGCTACTAATATTTGTGTGAATGAGAATGAACAGCTTTTTGATGTTTGACCTGGACATTGACTGAATAGCACTTAGCAATAGCAATAGAACTTATATACTGCTTTACAGTACTTTACAGCCCTCTCTAAGCAGTTTACAAAGTCAGCATATTGCCCCCAACAATCTGGGTTCTCATTTTACCGACCTCGGAAGGATGGAAGGCTGAGTCAACCTTGAGCCTGGTGAGATTCAAACTGCCAAATTGCAGTCAGCCGGCAGTCAGCAGAAGTAGCCTGCAGTACTGCACTCTAACCACTGTGCCACCACAGCTCTTGATATTCTTTACATTCCCCTATTTATCATCTGGACAGCGCACTGATTAGCTCATGGTGTTCTCCATGTTTCATGGCTTACAAAAGCGAAGATGATCTCAGTTTGCATTCAAGATGCTTTGAAGGGATTGAGATGCAGAAATTTTACTCGAGTGGGAAAGTCCACCATTATAAGCTTAAATACATTTTGCTCTGCAGGGACATGAACAGACACATTGTATTTCTGCCAATTTATTGAAGAACTATGAGCAAACATGATTGATCTGGAATTAACCCACTTTATTCCCTCCAGCTGAATGGAATAAAAAGATTATGAATGAATGATAATTACATTTTTTTTTAAAAAAAGACAACACACTTGAAACAAGACTAGCCAAAGTAAAATTGAATCAGCATTTAATTTCTTGGTGCAATATGCATTTTAGTCACTTATATTGTCCACCCTTTTGAGAAATCTGAAATGATTCTTCTGTGGAATCACATGGAACTAAAGATTAGTGCTGAGGTTCTATAGTATGGTTAAATTAGGCTGTTTAATATATGGATGCTCTTTTTCTTCCTTTTTCATACTAAATAGCTTGTCACAATAAATTGCAGTATGTTATTCTCAAAATCACAAAACATCCATCAATAATTATATGATAGGAATCTGGTATAAGCTACAATGGCATCCCTCTACACCAGTGTTACATAAGCTACAATGGCGTCCCTCTACATCAGTGTTTCTGAACCTTGGCAGTTTGAAGATGTGTGGACTTCAACTCCCAGAATTCCCCAGCCAGCGTTGCTGGCTGGGGAATTCTGGGAGTTGAAGTCCACACATCTTCAAACTGCCAAGGTTCAGAAACTCTGCTCTACACAGATACCTATGAAACATTCCTCTGGTTTTTACATTAGTGTGACTTCCATTTCAATTAAGTGTTTAAGAAAGAATATATGATACTATAACACTTATCTATTAAGAAATGAGGGGTTGATTTAACTTCCAAAGTGGTTCTTGAGATATTTTCTCCCTGTAGAAAAATCTCTGTTTTTAATTATCTAAATTAAGCTGCTTCACAGATTTGTCTATTATTCACCATCTGTTTTCCAGACAAATAATTTTAATATAAGTTTTATATTTTTTAAAATATATGTTTT
This sequence comes from Diadophis punctatus similis, assembly GCA_023053685.1. Classification (NCBI taxonomy): domain Eukaryota; kingdom Metazoa; phylum Chordata; class Lepidosauria; order Squamata; family Dipsadidae; genus Diadophis; species Diadophis punctatus. The sequence continues at coordinate 17,424,049 of JALIGW010000003.1, forward strand.
TTTAAATGCTTTTTACAACCTCTACTATTTTTTCTTTCTGTGGCAACATTTTCTTTAATCGCCATCAAAAAAAATTAGACTTTATTAACCAAAGTCACAGAATCATGATCTGAAAAGTCTTTGGTACTATCGCTATGCTAGAGATAGCAGCCAAGTTCTTTTAAATCCAAATCATGTTTGTTCTTGAAAAGGATCTATGTCTTTCAGAAAGTAGGTACACTTTCTTAAATTTCCATTTTTCTGTTTTATATCAACCAATCACAAATTGAGCATCAAATCAAAGAAACCTTTTGCTAATTTGCCTTGAGTGATTTTTCTCAGAGGTTCTGTCCAGTCATAGGGAGATCACTGCATTCCAATCCCCCATCAAACACCAAGTTTCAGAAGAGAAATCTTTTAATTTTTCGGTAAGACTTTTATAAAACAATATTTTGTCCTCAATTAAGACATAAATTCCCAGTATGAAAGTCTTAATTACATACAAATTAACTTCCAACAAATCTATCATGTTGATCAGTCAATCTAAGTTTTTTTTTTTAGTTGGGCAATTATTTACAAAATAACACTTTTTTTGCTGAAATAAATTCTTCATCCAGATTTTTATAAATCAAATATTTTATATCCTTCTCTCTAATATGGGTCTCAAATTCCATCTTGTTTTATTTTTTATCAAATCATGATATATTTCATGTTAAGCATTTACAAGCCAAAATTTTAGAAAAATCGATATTTTGAGCACCTAATTCAGTATCATCATTTTCCTGTGTTGCACCTGTTATTCTTGTTTAGTCTCCTCTGACACTTCTCTTTGAATCACCTCCAATTCCTCTTTTTTTGTAGAAATTCGCCTTCTCTTGCCTTCTGGAGAGAATTCAGTCAAAACCTTTGCTGTTTAAAAATAAGCATCACACATTTATTTGTTTGTTTGCTTGCTTGCTTGCTTGCTTGCTTGCTTGCTTGCTTGTTTATAACATTTATAAAGCCACCCATCTTACAATCAACTTTGCATTAGCTTATGTCATCTGTTGATAGCACTTTTTCAAAACCTCACATTACTTGCATTACTTCCTGAACCAGTGAAAATGGTCAGAATCCAATTCAAATTGGAAGAGATCCACACACATGTTTATAGATACATTTAGCATCTTGGAAACTATAGACAGAATTGGATTAATTTTCAGATGTATAACAGATGTGTATTAAATTGATTCATTTTTCAGATTAATATAGAAGCAGTTGTGGAGTATCCACCTAGAGCTTTTTAATAGATGACAAATGAATATAAATATATGTTAGAATTGTTTACTTATTTTGAAAACTATTAGCACATACAGTATATCTCATTATCCTGTACCTTATGTGTTTATTCATGCCACATAAAATCTTATTTAATTGAAAGCTAATTCACCATGATTTTCCTTCGTAAAATTATCTAAACTGGTATAATCAAGTGCATAAGAAATAACACAAAGTTTTCAATAAAAAATGTAATGTGAATTCTACAGAATTTCTAATATATATTTAGTTAAAATACTTGGCTCTTCCACAGATGTATAGTTTATTAAGTAACACTTTACAAAGCTTTCCTTAATTCCTAAGAGGGTTTATATAATATTTTTATGTAAGTTGTGTTTGTTTAAATATGTGCTCCATATGCCCTGGCAGTGGGATGTCTGTTTTACTTTAATCAAAGTCATTCACTTTTAATAATTGAGAATAGATGAAGTCAAAATTGATTAAATATACAGTACTGTAATTGGAGGTATCTATTTAACAGCAGTAAATGAGAAAAGGAATATGAGTCATCCAAAAACAAATAGTATCTACAAAGGGAAGCAACTCAGAAATATATTTTAACTACTACTACTACTACTACTACTACTACTACTACTACTACTACTACTACTTCTTCTTCTTCTTCTTCTTCTTCTTCTTCTTCTTCTTCTTCTGCCATATCCATCTGAGCCGTGGTGGCGGCGCAGTGGTTAGAGTGCAGTACTGCAGGCTATTACTGCTGCCTGCCAGCTGCCTGCAATTTGGCAGTTCAAATCCCACCAGGCTCAAGGTTGACTCAGCCTTCCATCTTTCCGAGGTGGGTAAAATGAGGACCCAGATTGTTGGGGGCAATATGCTGAACTCTGTAAACCGCTTAGAGAGGGCTGTAAAGCACAGTGAAGCGGTATATAAGTCTAAGTGCTATTGCTATCATCGGACGTTGGCAATCCTGTTGGCGATCCTATTTTTATCAACAGATGCACAAAAAAGTGCAGCTGGGTATTAGGTTTTGCCACCATTAACATGATTTTCCTGGGAAATATATAGTGTAGTAGTCTTCCCTTTGCTTTCTACACCACTGTGCGCTGCTACCACATTGTGTACTGTTCTTCTGAAGCCGTTCTGACCAATGTGGTGTCCACCTTCAGTTGATACTGATGAGCTAGCTTCCACTCACCAGGCCTGTTGGTCCACAGGAGGTATTTGATTCCCTCCAACCCACCATTACAACATAAAAGCCATACTGGGTAGAGGCCCCCAATCTGCCACCAGGAGACACACTCTGTGGGAGTTCCAAGCTCCCCCTAAGAGATATTTTAACTTATGAAGACAAAAGCTGCTTGGAGATCCAGTAGAAGCATTAGATCTTTCTCTAGTACCAACATAATCAAAGCCATAAGTTTCAGTACTGGAACTGGCCATAAATTATGTAATGTGGTTGATTTCAAGAAAATATTTTCAAAAGCAAAGTCTAACCATTGCATTTTGTGGTATGAAAGAATGGTTTCAAAATGGGGGTTGTGACTATTTGTGTCTATTTAGCTAGTTCATGTCTTGGAGCCATACGAGTTAAATTGGGCCAGGTGTTATAATCACTGGGCTTCAATAAACCATAATATTTACTTCAGCATATACATGAGCACTTTTATTTCAAAAATATTATACTATATCTCAGAGGTTTTTACTTTCCTTTCACTGACCTTTCACAATATAATAGCCTTTTGTTCACCGAAAAAAGCTCTTTGATAATTCTGAATGGGGTGAAGAAGTATTTATGTGTTACTGTCACTCCCATAGTCTTAACCCTCCAATGAATTTTTGCTTATATTCTGTGGGGTTTTGCTCGGAGTGCCTTGTCATTCTCTTTACATCACAGTTACCAGCAATAAAGTTTGTTTGACTTTACTCTGTGGGCGAGACTGCTCAGAAGCCATTGCTCAGGCCATTTCCCCATTCAGAGGTAAACTGTAATTTCAACACAATCATCTATCAAGAATTCCCACAAGACCTAAAGGAAACCATTCAGATTCATCAGTCTCTTGGGGGTGAACTATATTAACTGACCCAGAAAATCTAAAAATCTAAAAATCCAGACCTTTTGTTCTTCTTCTCTGCACATCGCTCTACATGGGACTACCCTTGAAAAGTATTCGGAGATTGCAATTGGTGCAAAATGCGGCTGCGCGAGCAGTGGTGGGTGTTTCTAAATAAATCCATGTAACACCTATACTCCGCCAGCTGCACTGGTTGCCCATTGGTCTCTGGGTGCAATTCAAGGTGTTGATTATCATCTTTAAAGCCCTACATGGCTTAGGACCAGGTTATCTTCGGGACCGCATCCTACCTCATACATCCCTACGACTAGTTAGGTCCCACAGAGTCGGTCCCCTCCAGGTCCCTTCAACCAAACAATGTCGGTTGGCAGGCCCTAGGGCCGTGATGGCGAACCTATGGCACGCGTGCCATAGGTGGCACGCGGAGCCATAGCGGAGGGCACGCGAGCGTTGCCCACCGGCAAACCGGAAGTGCAGAAAAACGCACTTCCGGTTTGCCCGTTTTGCTGTTTTTTGCATTCCGGGGCTTCAGGAAGCTTCCCTGAACCCTCCGGAGTGCAAAAAACAGCCCAATGGCAAATCGGAAGTGCGTTTTTCCGCACTTCCGGTTTGCCCATTGTGCGCATGCGTGGGGGGGCAATGGGCGTGGGCACGCGAACCAGAAAAGGTTCACCATCACTGCCCTAGGGGGAGAGCCTTCTCTGTGGGAGCTCCGGCTCTCTGGAACCAACTCCCCCCAGAGATCCGAATCATTCCCATCTTGCTGGCCTTCCGGAAAGCCATTAAGACATGGCTCTTCCTGCAGGTGGGGTAATTGTGACTGTTGCTTGTGTTGTTTTTATTTTTTAATCACTATTTTATTATTGTTGCTTTTAGAGTATTTTTTTTATACAGTATTCAGCTGTTCTTATATATGTTGTATGCCGCCCTGAGTCCCCAGGGAGTAGGGCGGCCTATAAGAATCGCAAAATAAAATAAAATAAATAAATTTTCTAGGGCTTCAGCATCTTTTTTTTTTTTTTTTGTATCATGGTGACCAGATCTGGACACAGAATTCCAAGTGTGGCCTCACTAGTGCAATATAGACTGGTACTATCACTTCCTGTGATTTTGATGCTATCCCTGTGTTGATGCAACCTAGGACTACATTGATTTTTTTGCAGCTGCAGAACACTGTTCACTCATACTTAAATGGTGGCCACACTGGGACACCTACAGTAGATCCCTCTCACAGGCACGACTGTTAAACCAGCTACTGCCTTATCCTGTACCTGTGCATTTGTTTTTTTCCTGCCTAAGTGCAGGACCTTACTTTTTCTCACCACTGAACTGGATCTTGTTGGATATGGCCCAATGCTCAAGTCTGTCAAGATCCTTCTGAATCTTGAGTCTATCTTCCAAAATGTTAACTGATAGTAGATTCAGAACATGCTGTAGTACGTACTTCACACAAAGGAATTTATTTTGAATACATTAATATCGAAGTTGCAATGTGGTCCAAGATGATGGTAGTCATTCTCTTATATGGCTTTCTTAAAAAAAACATAAGAACATTTTTAGAATGCTCCAAAGGTGCTTTTTCAGGAGCAACTGTACTTTCTTGTTTTTTTCTTTTGAAGATGTTTTGCTTCTCATCCAAGAAGCTTCTTCAGCTCTGACAGGATAGTGGTGAATACAAGAATTCCCCACTTACCAGCTGTCTGCAAGAAACATAAATCCTTCCATTCCTCCCTATCCTGTCAGAGCTGAAGAAGCTTCTTGGATGAAAAGCAAAACGTCTTCAAAAGAAATAAAAAGAAAGTCCAGTTGCATCCTGAAAAAGCACCTTTGGGACAACCATGACCTGGATGACTGAGAATCTCTACAAGCACTTTTAGAACTTAATAGTAGTGCCTGCAGATTACATTAGAGAAAATGTCTCTAATGTATCTAATGAATCTCTGTGAAGAGATTCTGTGAAGAGAAGTAAACTGATGCAGCTTCTTGTTTATTTATTTTTATTTATTTATTTATTTGTCAAACATGTACAGGATAGTAGTTGTTTGTATAAACATAACATACGTAAAAGTACCGATAAAAGAGGATAATAGGACTAGGACAGGGACGGTAGGCACAGTGGTGCACTTAGGCACGCCCATTACAGACCTCTTAGAAATGGGGAGAGGTCGACTGTAGACAGTCTAAGGTTAAAGTTTTTGGGGTTTGGGGAAGAAACCACAGAGTCAGGTAGTGCATTCCAGGCATTGATCACTCTGTTGCTGAAGTCGTATTTTCTGCAGTCGAGTTTGGAGCAGTTTACATTAAGTTTGAATCTATTATGTGCTTGTGTATTGTTGCGGTTGAAGTTGAAGTAATCATTGACAGGAAGGACTTTTTGATAAATGAATTTATGAATCATATATCAAATCATATATTCAACCCTTTGTTCCTCTAATATGTTTGTTCCCAATTACTGAAGGTGGTGAACTGTCTGAAGGTTTTTGCTGTTGTTCATCCTATTTTTCTAAACATTTGGGATAGTTAGATGGCGTACAAATACAGTAGTAACAATACAGTAATAGTAGCAGTGATGGTAACAACAACAATAGGAGCCATTGCCTGGAACATACAACTGTGAATAGCTGCCACCTTGTGGGTTTTTATCAAAATGCTTCTTGAGTTCTTATATTTTTATTGGCAGAGGCTCTTGTGGCTGAGAATCTCATATAAGACAGAGAGCTGGGATGAGCAAAGTGAAACAATACAGAGCCAGAACAGTGATATAAAAAGCATTTGTCCCAGAAGCTGTAGCAGATGAGAATCAAGTTTGCCAGAAATGTATCAGGGTTTTTATTTTATTTCATTTCTATTGAAAACATCTTGATCGTGGAAACCCCGTTTGCTGGGGCTGTGTTTTAAAGCAGATCTGGAAAAGAGGAGTTGGAGAAAAAAGACAACTTCCTGATCTGAGAACTGATAAAAGGAGGAGGTGAAGATAACCAGTTGACTTGCCTGATATTTTTTTTTAATTTCAGTTCAGACCCTTTGGGCTATTGGGCCGTGTCTCAGCTTGGAGTCTGGCCAGTATTCCGTGTTGAGCAGGAAATCAACAACCCTTAAACATTTCAAATCTGTGTGACAGGCAGAAGTCCAATACACGATGCATTCCCTGTCATGGGGATGGAAAATGAAAAAGGATTTGTCTCTTGAAAGTCTGCCTGTTGTGCAGCTGATATAAGAAGAGGGGAAATAAAACAAGTAAGAGAAAAGAGCTCAACCCAAACCAGATTGGCCAACTTCTATATTTTCAAATGCCTCCCTGTTTTCTAAGCTTAATTCACTGCATACAGTATATAAAATGCACAGGAAGTATTTAACAATTAAACATTGATATACTTTAAATTTTGAATGACCTTTTCTTTTCCAGATGAGCAAAATGATGAACAAATATTTTACTGTACTTGGAGGAGAAAACTTTAGAAGAATCCTTAAGGGGAAGGTGGACAGATTGAGCTTGTGGGACATCAGTTGTTGAAGCCTCCCACTATACTGTGTATGTGTTTAATTAACAAATGGATTTAGACATCTGGTCATATTCTGAGCTCCTTCAACAATCCAGACAATAAGAGACCATATATTCCCCGTGAGTAATGTATACTTATGTCTTCCAAAGGTATTATAAAATTTAAATGCAATATTCCCATTGCCAAGAATGAAGGATTTTTCTTTTCTTTTCTTGTTTCTTACATGACAGCGAAAAATTGTTTTGACTGATAACTTCTCTACAGATTTGGGATGATATGCCTTTAATTGTACATGAATCCCTTTTAAGCATCTTTTCGTACATTGTTTATTTGTCTTAACATGATAATGCCTGCGATGGAATGCGTGTGCAATTTTGCTCTGGCATTAACATGCATTCCAGAACAGATATGATTGTCTTGTTGTATATATTTTTAACAAAAATGTCATTCATCTTTATAGATTGCTTTCAAAATACCCAGGTAATATGTCAACAAAAGAAATGTAAATTTTAAGGAATTTTGAAAGATGCAGTGAGATAACCTGATCAAAGAGGGCCAAGAATTTAAACCATGATGCACTAACTTGAACTTTGCATTCTCTCATAGGACTGAATAGAAAGCATTTTATTGATGAAAACAGGTGAGATGTTTTCCTAAGATGAATGATAAAACAGTCATGAAAGAAGTATTTTCCCTATAGGAGGGAATGGCAAGTGGGAACTGAGTTATTTTTCTCCATATAAATTAATGCTAAATATTCACTAAGTGTGAATGCAAATATATTTTCTTTATGGGAATGATGCCAAAATTTTACTATGAGTGAAGACTCATTTAATTTTCCTCAGTGGAAATGAATGGTAGTCAATTTTAACAATTAAGACAGATATTATGTAAAGAAGAACTCAAGGCACATATGTCAATCAACTTTTACTCAGTTGCCAATATTATCTTTCAGTATACACTGATTTGTGTGTGTGAGAGAGTGTGTTCAAATCAGTGTTAACTCTTGATTAACAAGTCCCTGCAGTGTTCTTGGCAAAATTTCAGAAGTGTTTTGCCATTGTCTTCTTTCGCTGGCTGGGGAATTCTGGGAGTTGAAGTCCAGACATCTTCAAGTGGCCAAGGTTGGGAAACACTGTCTTAAGGCTTAAAATAAGTGATTGGGTGAAGGTCACTGAGCTGACTTCAAGCCTAGGGCAGCACCAAGAATTCACAGTCTTTCAGTTTATAGCCAAGTGCTTTAACCACCTGTCAATCTTCCCAGGAAGACTAGACAGATGAGTTAATTCTACTTCATTATAAGACTACACTAACAGAATCTTGAAAGTCTGAAAGTACACATGTCCCACCCATTATGCAGCTGCTGGTTCCACCCACTTCCTTATCTGATCATTCCTTAGACAGCATCTCTTTCCTCCCTGTCTTTCAAGGTCATTTCCACATACCACTATACCAAACTGGTTCTCAATATAGATCTGTATTTCTTTATTTTTACTTCATTTAAAAAGTGTCCTGTGAATGTTCATGCATTAGTTTATTAACCTGCATTGTCATATTATTAAAGAAATCAGGGTTTTATTGTTAATGCAAACCAGCTGTGAAGATTGAGGGTGGAGCTTTTTTTTAATGATGTCAAAGGAAGGAATGACAAAAGCTAATGTCAAGGAGGCATAATTCTTTATTTGTAGATTTTACCCTGGAGAAGCAAGTTACGGTAGGACTAAATGCAGCAAAGCTGCTTCCAAAACAGCTCCTCGGTCTTAAATGTTCCATCTTTCATTATTCTTATTGGAAAGAACACATTTGAGATAGAAGCTCTATTTCATCCCTCGTGATCTTAGTTATTCAACAAGAAGCAAGTATGTTCCTAACTGCACATCCCTAACAGGTTTTACTTTATAGTCAGAGCAGAGCATTTTTATACATTTTACACAGCAAAGAGCAGGGGTGGGTTCCTCCCGGTTCAGATCAGTTCGCCCGAACCGGTAGCGACCCGCTGGTGACGTCACGATGATGTCACCAAACTGGATTGGTGGGTGCCGGTCTGTGGGCGCCGCCATCTTTTTTTTGAATTTTTTTGAATTTTTTTCTTCCCCCACCCTGCCCCGCCCTGCCCACTCATTCACTACTTACTGCCTAATCTGCCTTCCAGGTTCCCACATGGTGCCTGCCCTGTGCCCCAACTGAGATGCCGCCTCCTGCTTACAGGTAAGTCGCGGTCACGTTAGCCCCCCCGCCCCATCCCCAGAGCTTGCCGCGGGGCCCCTACCATCCCCACCGGGCTCGCGACCTTACCTTCCTCCCACGGCTGGTGGCAGAGGGGAAGGCATGCCAGCGCCCACAAGGAACTGATGCTTGGAGCAGTTTTGGAGCTTGTTAAGGAGGAGGACCGCTTGTCGGCCCCAGCCATGCATTTTCAAGCCTGGGCTATTGCAATAGCTTTTCACTCCAAGCAGCCCGGGCTTGAAAATGCAGAGCATTTTTATACATTTTACACAGTAAAGAGCAGGGGTGGGTTCCTCCTGGTTCGGACCGGTTTGCCCGAACCGGTAGTGACCCACTGGTGACATCACGATGATGTCACCGAACCTGATCGGTCAGTGCCTGTCTGTGGGCGCCATCTTTTTTTTGAATTTTCATTATTACTTATATATACCTGACATTCTGTGTACAACACTGCATTCTTCAGTGCTAGGAATGCTACACAAAACCACATGTAAACCGTGATGTGAATTCTATTTACAGCCTTCCTATTCAATAAAATCTGTGAGTTTACAGAACCAGTTTACACTGCATGGTCTACTCTGTAGGGCTGTGCATTGTTCAAAAGTGATGCAGAAGGGCTTTGGACTTTGTGTAAGTCTGAGAATAAGTTTTTTCAAGCTTCTGCACTCCCACAAAAACGATTAAGTTTCATTAAGAGTCCTGTTTAAATGTAATGAGTGGATTTTTAAAAATTGGTCACAAGAGACTTGTGGAGAAGCTGAAAAACACGTGACTGCTCTAATAAATTTCAGGGAAGTGCTATGCTCCCATTCCTATCAGTTCCAAAATATTTTTTTCCAAACCATTTCCAAAGTGTAAATAATGCTTATCTGTTTCTTGATTAGTAACATTGGATGAGTAATGAATATGAATTTGTCAGTGAAATATTTTGTTACCTTTATACTGAAAAGATCCTAATAGATGTCTCTTAGAAAAGAAAAATGCAATCTATTCCCATACTTAATTTGGGAGTAAGTCATCACCTTCTGTTCATTAATTCTATGCTGTCATTCTGTTTGCTTAAAGAGATTGCACTAGTCAATCCAGAGGTGATCTTAATGATCCAGTCTCCCCATGCAGGAAATCTCCAGCTATGCTGCTCCTCATAATGGCTGTTCTACTTTCAAATGAGTTGCTTTAGTACTAAACAATCCATATGGTTACAACATTCTTCATAATGTTTTAGTCACTCATTCTCACTTTTTTTTTGCTAGCATAGTTTATCTTTTGTTGGAATCCACTTGTTTTATCATATATGTGACCATCTTATAAATATTGGAAGACAGCTGTCCTCTTCATTATCATTTCTCTAGCTTAAATGCAGCAAATACAGTATGTTCACTTTTTCTTCATAAGAATAACTCCCCAAACATCACATCCAGATGCATTCCAGTTTGTCATTCTTAATAGTAGTGCCCGTTATTCATCTCAGTATTCCCAGTGAGACTGGGCTCACTTCTTTAAACTGATTCGATTCGTACAATTCAGCATTGAAATAAGATGAAGAATCCTATTGATTTCGGTTGACTTAACTATTGCAAAGTTGGATTGTGACCATTTCATCCGGGCAGGTTGAGGTTTTTTCCTATGGTTGCATAGCAGTAGTAATTTTAATTGCTGAACTGACTTATTACCGGCATTTGCTTAGTACACACACATACAGAGAGGGAGAGAGAGAGAGGGAGGGAGAGGGGGAGGGAGTGAGTGAGTTCAAATCAATCTTGACACCTGGCAACTTCCTGGACAAGTCCCTGCAGTTTATTTGCCAATATGTTTTGGAAGTGGTTTGCCCTTGCCTTCTTCTTCCTAGAGACAGAGGGACTGGCCCAGTTGTGGTAACCCAGGCTATCAAGTTCAGATACTGGATGAAACCATCATACCGACTCATCACTTGGTAGCATTCCCTGCTTGCCTAAAGCACATGTTGCATTTCATTAGGTAAAAGACTAAATTGGTGCTCTCTGAGCTTGGTTGTTTTCTTGCAGATGTTTCATTACCCAAACAAGGTAACATCATCTGATGATATTACCTAGTTTGGCTAATGAAAAGTCTGCAAGAAAACAACCAAGCTCAGAGAGCACCAAGGATCCCTCATTTGTAATATAACAGAGTTGTAAGGGACCTTGGAGGTCTTCTAGTCCAACCCCCTGCTTAGGCAGGAAACCCTACAACTTTTCAGACAAATGGTTATCCAACAACTTCTTAAAAACTTCCACTGTTGGAGCATTCACAACTTCTGGAGGCAAGCTGTTCCACGGATTAATTGTTCTAACTGTCAGGAAATTTCTCCTTAATTCTAAGTTACTTCTCTCCTTGATTAGTTTCCACCCATTGCTTCTTGTTCTACCCTCAGGTACTTTGGAGAATAGCTTGACTCCCTCTTCTTTGTGGCAACCCCTGAGATATTGGAACACTGTTATCATGTCTCCCCTGGTCCTTCTTTTCATTAAACTAGACATACCCAGTTCCTGCAACTGTTCTTCATATGTTTTAGCCTCCAGTCCCCTAATCTTCTTTGCCGCTCTTCTCTGCACTCTTTCTAGAGTCTCAACATTTTTCAACCCTGAGCTACAAATAGTCTCCTTTATTGGTACTAAATAGCCCAGAACTGGGAAACCTATAAAAGCAAACACCCACCTCCAAAGAGAGAGAGAGAAACATATACCACTCCCTCAGTTCAGAGACTAACATCTTGGGTACTTCCAAGTAAAGAATTTTTTTCTTGAAGGCAAAAGTCCAAAAGTTATTTTAAGTGATAGCCTGATCTGACATTTTGAAGCAGTGTTTTAATGCAGATGTCTCTCTTCTGTCACATTTACTGGAGACATTCTCAACTTTCTATAAATGAGTTTTTTGACCGTCTGTCCAGATTAGCAACTAGCAATGGAGCAAGAGCTGCTGAAACAGGGAAGATATTGTGCACCCTTGGCTTCATCAGCTGCAAAATTACCTAGAGGATAATTAAAGAAGCCAGAGACAAATGTGCCTTTAAAGCAGCAATTTCCCTGCCTGCCACACATGCTCATACTGTTTTTCTTTCTTCTAAACAGCCCTCCCCCTTTCTCATTCTGCCATGTTCAATTTTCAAAACTTTAAAAGCATTTGTGATGTCCCTGAAAAAGAGAAAATTATATGAATTTGCCAGAAATGCAAAACATTTCTTGCCAATGGTACTTCCCTCCCCCCCAGTCCATAATTTCTCATAGTATTTTGAAATTAGTAAATATGTTCCTTAATCTCAGTGAATGCATGAAAGGAGATAGAAATCCTTGCTCCTAATCTCAGTGAAATAACTTTCAGGTTTGACTCCAGCCAACATATAAATAGCACATGCCTAAGCAATCTCTATAGCTGCAAATCACGCAAAAGGCATGGCCCTCAGCTAATATTTACAAAACTCACAGAAATAGTATACTATAAACATTTTGAATTATATAGATCTTCCTGTAAGCTAAATGATTGCATTGCAAGGGTGATCTGATGTATGTATGTGCAAATGCATTTTAGTCCTTTGCATTTTGCTTAACATTATCCAGAAATCTTGGCTCAAAATTCAATTTTGTTTGCATTGGGGTTTTGTGGGTGTGGGTGTGTGTGTATAAAATGTGGCCCAACTGAGAGAAAGTGAAGAAACTGCCAGGAGCAAAGATGTTGATTGCTTTTGTCTGTGTAACTGTGTGCATAATGAAATTAAGAGATGCCTACATACCTTTGCTGACTAGATTGAGGGGAATTTTCCCCTAGGATAGGACAGTCATGATTTCCATGTCTAGTTAAAAATCACTTTTTAAAAGATGAAGCCCCTAGGAATGAGTCTTTCAATGGGGCAGAGCAGAGTTTTAGTTCATATAGTGAAGGCTTGCAAATTCTTTGCAAAATACAAAAATCCGTGGAAGAACAAAAAAAATATTTTGCCCCTAGTCTGTTTTTTTGTTAAAGAGATTTGCAAACAATCAAATAATTACAAATGTCTATACATCCATCAGTCTGGCATAGGAGTCTCACACCCTAAAGGTCACAAATGTTGCACAATTAGTAGTTCAGTATCCAAGGGTGGCAACATTAATGCACGGTGTTGTATGTCCTTTTTTTAACTTTTTAAAAATTGTTTTTAAATGATTTTATTGTTTGGTGTTCTTTAAAATGCTGTACGCTGCCCTGAGTCCTTAGGGAGTAGGGCGGCATAGAAGAATTTCCAAATAAAAATAAAATAAAATAAATTAAGGCTTTTCATACATACTGTAGAAGCCTCTAGTATGTCCGAAGGGAAGAAAGCATGCCATTAACAAAACAGATTTGTTTTTCATCATATTGCTTTGGTCAGGCTATGCTGATGACTAGGCCGTGACACAGCTGCTGTAGGTATGGTAGATGATATGGACTAGTGGTGGTGAGTCCATTGTCTCTGCAGAAGAAACCCTGAGACCTTTCCTGTGATGTGGAAGTCCTGCTATTGCAGAGTTGGGCTTGGGCTATTACCTGAAGTGGGCTTGCAGATCCTGCCACTGCCCCCCCACCACCAATCAAGGCCTCCCCTCTGCCTTCTTAATAGCAAGGAAGGACTATTGTGTTGATGGTGAGAGGAAGAGGCAACTACTTGGTCTGTTTCTTTACCATGATGGTGTCTTGTTAAGAGCTAGCGGTGCTTTGTCCAAATCTGGAGTCGTTTGACATGGGTATCTGCAATGAATCCAATGAAGTCTTATATCTCTCGCCAGTCAGCTGACAGTGAGCTATGGCTCTCAGGAACCATCTGTGTTATGTATTAAGAGCATACTGTTTACTCCAAAGTCCGCTGTTCAAGTGGGAAAAGGGAGACCGCTGATTGGTTGAGCCATCTGACAGCTCTGTATAAAAGGGAGAGCTGTCAGCCTGGCTGCCTTGCTGGATCTTACTGAACTACAATCAAGAGCTGTTTGTTACAAGCCTGTCTCCAGCCTCTTCAGTACAGAACTCAAAAATTGGCAACGAGGATGGGATACTGAAGAGATCTCTACTAGCGAGCCGAAGAAGTGCTCCGAAGATCCAGCCTGACGGGAAATGCGAACGGCGGCCGTACCAGAACTCAACAATCTGCATGTCTGGTTTAACTATAAGAAGAGTGAGCATAACCATAGACATTGTACATTAAGCACACCTGAACTGAGGAAAGCTTTATGTAGGTCAGGGAATAGCACGGAAGCCCATCTAATCTATTGTTTTATGAGTATTTCCTTCTGATTGCATTCTTCAGATGAAGCTACATTCCTCATTTTGCAGTTTAAGCTCCCAATGTACAGATGCTCTGGCTGATATTTCATACAGAACACAAATGTTCTCATTTTAACGAATATAAATTAGGGTGCCTAAAGTGAGATTTTAGTCCTGGTATTCAGAGACAGACAATTGTCTAACCATTGGATTAAGTTCTAATTGGTCATCCTCTGACATAATCAAAAGGTTTATCATTTTCATTTCAATTTTTGGTTCTCTGCAGCTATATTTGGATGAAGTTTCTTGAACACTGAGTATACAATCAACCAATAGTCCTATAAACTTTGTAGATATAGTGCATGTTAAATATGCGGCTGAAACCAATGTTTGCTCTAAAACAAGCTATCTCTAAGAATGTTGATACCACTGAGAACAGAGCTTTTTCCTGTCCAAATTATTTCCTCTGTTACCATAATTTATACTATTGCAGTGATATTTATGGCCAATGTGAAGCAAATTCTATATTTGGCATATTCCTCAGATCAGGAAATTCCTTGAGAATTGGGAGCTTCTCCAAAGCTCAACCAAAGTTATTCTTTATCCAGTTGTGCATATGTTTCACTCTAGAGATGATCTATTTCTTGACAGAAACAAAATGGAATTTTTTTAACAAAAAACACAGAGAAAACAGCCAAGAGCAGATGTGCTACCTATGGAAAGAGCTGCTTTCACAGGAGAATCAGTTCATTTATCAGTTATCTCTTGGGGACACATTGGGAAAGAAATTAATTCCACAGTCACAAAGAACAGAGCTAAATTGCATGGAGAATATTTTGAAGGACCAAAGGAAATACCTAGAAGTTAAATTTTAATTTTAGTTGTTTTCCTTCATTACAGTTACCAAATGCTTTTCTTCCACATAAGCTTTCTATAGAACCACTGTTCACCTATTCTGCTTGGGCTGTTTCTACTTAATCCTCCTGCTAAAAAATACTCTGTCCTTTCTGTTTGCAGAGCATAATACTCCTCTCTTTACCAATACTTGTGTCCATAATACTAAACATTTATTGCAGATATAGTTGCTCTCAACAATTTGTTGCATTCAAATCAGCCATGCTTATTCAAATACAGTGGGCTCATCCTCACTTCCTCCTAATCATGGCACAAATATTCTCATGAAATTGTTTGTTTATCCTCATGACATTGTCTTTCTCTCATCTCCAGCCTGTAGATGAAGTGACTTAAAGTTGCCTTTAATAATTTCAGTTTTAGAGTAGCATTTTCTCTCTTCACCAATATAGGACATATTCTAGGTCAGGGGTCTGCAACCTTGAACACTCAAAGAGCCATTTGGACCCATTTCCCACAGAAAAGAAAACACCGGGAGCCACAAAACCTGGGTGGGCGTTAAATTCATTGTGGAAAACATGGGACACAGAATATTGGTGCAACTTTATATAATTCCCCATATTCCAAGAAAATGTATTTAATTAATTATTTAACTTTGTATGCAGGCAGCTCAAATCTCAACAACTCTGAAAGCAGTTGGAAGGAAGGAAGGAAGGAAGGAAGGGAGGGAGGGAGGGAGGGAGGGAGGGAGGGAGGGAGGGAGGGAGGGAAGGGAAGGGAAGGGAAGGGAAGGAAGGAAGGAAGGAAGGAAAATACAATCTAAGACTGTAAGGTCTTCAAGCCCATTCAAAACGCAAGTAGGGGGTGTGCTATTTGGATATGTGGGGGAACATCATTCCAATATCAGCAATGCTCCAAACTCCAGTGCTACAGAGAAGGTGGGCTTCTGGAGTCCCTATATATAACATTGTTTAAGCAAAGGAATCCAGAATGAGCCAGCCATGCCTGGTGAAGCACCAGATAAATTGACTAGATAGAAACTATGGAAGACGGCAGTCCTTCAGATAACCAGCCCTATGCCATAAAAGGCTTTATAAATAACAACCAGCAGCACCTTGAATTGTACCCAGAAGCAAACTGGTAACCAGTACAGCCAGGGGCGGGTTCCTAATTTTTTTACTACCACTCTGTGGGTGTGGCTTATTTTGTGGGTGTGGCTTGCCAGCCATGTGACCAGGTGGGCGTGGCTTCTCGGACTGCTGAAGAGAGGGGAATGGAGAAAGCTCCTGCCACCCATTTTTTCAGCGTCTCAATCACTCCCTCAGCCATCCTCCCCTGCTTGGACTCACTGTGGGATAGGAAGGCAGCGCATGCGCAGTGCCGGAAGCTCGGCTTCTGGGCATGTGCAGAAGAAATTTTTTTTAATGTAAAAAATATTTTTTTAAAAAAATGGCGGCACCCAGGCACCGGCAACCGACCGCACCGGTACTGTGACGTCACCAGCGGGCCGCTACCGGTGCTATAGAGTGGACCGCACTGGTAGGAACCCACCACTGAGTACAGCTCACAAAGCATGACCCTCATTGTCACACTAAAATTACTTAGACTTTTGAGGAAGTTGGGTGTAGGAGGGAAAAAAACAGATAGTAGGATTTTCCCCATCCAGAATTTCTTTCCCCCTTGAAAGATGTTTATTTTGGTTGCACAACTGAATTTTTATTTTTTTGCTATATTGACACAATCTGTAAATAGAGACTCTGGCATAAGAAGAATGGAGAGGTATATTTGAACAGCAAGGTGCTGAGAGGAGCTTCATCCATTTAAGTGGTACAGAAAGAAGTGAATTATTTCTGTAACATATGACATCATATTTTCCTGCTGGAAGGCAGCCACTTCTTGGTTCTAACATCTTACAGGGGAAAAAAAAACAATTGGCTGAAGGCAAAAACCAGAAAATGGCTTTGTATATAAAAGCTAACAAAAAAGGTCCTACACTGCATCTGGCTTGTGTACAGCTGCTATTTGCTTTAACCAGGTAATTGCAGACATTTGGAATAGCTTTTTTACAACTCATATCCATAAATCTCAGTTCAGTTTTATGGAAGATCTGGAACTCTGTTTTATAGGAATAGGAAGGAGAGGTATCAAAAAGTCATGCAGATGTGCTCACCCGGATGCATCTGTCACTACCAACTTGAATACCATTCACATCTTGACATGATGACCATGATTATGTGTCATCAAGTCACTGTTCATTCTTAGTGGCCACAAAGGTAGATTTTCTCCATGATGATTTATCTCTAAAGTAGTGTTTCAGGTCTTTCAATAGTGTACAATGGTAACCCTAAGCTTGCTGCTGATTGTCCTTCTGTCTGTCTGGTTTCAAAGAGACTAGCTCAGTGTGGGTGAACCTTTTCGGCACCAAGTGCCGAAACAGGAGCGTGCGCCGAAACCGGAAGAGCAACAGGCGACGGCTCGCATGCCTGGAGAGATGGCTCTACGTGCCACTTCTGGCACACGTGCCATATATTCGCCATCACTGGACTAGCTGATTTACATAAGGACCCATATAATTTGGGGATAGACACACAAATTGGCAAGTGTGGGGTCCTGAGCTTGGTTGTTTTCTTGCAGATATTTCATTATCCAACTAGGAAACTTTATCAGTACTAGAAGGGAGTGGAGTTTGCCCTCTTTTAGAATGGAATGGAATGGAATGGAATGGAATAGAATTCTTTATTGGCCAAGTGTGATTGGACACACAAGGAATTTGTCTTTGGTGCATCTGATCTCAGTGTACATAAAAGAAAAGATACATTTGTCAAGAATCATGAGGTACAACACTTAATGATTGTCATAGGGTACAAATAAGCAATCAGGAAACAATATTAATATTTATACTTTTTATACTGACCATTCAATTGACAAGTTTAGAAAGTGGGTTAACATGCAGTGAATAAAGAATTGACCTGTTTGACACATTCAACCTTTCCAGATCATTCCTATGTTATAGATATATTTTGCGGAGTCAATGTTGTCCCATTTGAAACACTATTGTCACCAATGGCAACCACTAAAAGGCAGCAAAAAGTGAGATTTGGTTACATCTCTTTGTTACCACTTAGTGATCTTCTAATTTCTGCAGCACAGATGTTGAATCCCTATTCTCCACACACATTTTTGTACTATAGAAGTGTTTTTTTTAAGTATCGAATGGATGAACTCAATTAGAGAAAAATAATACCTCTGAAAACAAAGTTTCGTTTCCAACATTGAAATAAGGAAAATAATGTATTTAGATTCTAGTAAATAGTCAAGATCATAAAGTCGAAGTTCATAGCATAAGAACCACAACGTGGCATTCAATAAACCAAAATAAAGTGTTTGAAGAGAACATCCTACTTTACAAAAGATAAAGTTCGTTTATTATCAAACTTGTAAAATTTCCCTGAAGAAACACAGATTACTCTGTAGCTCTGGAAAAACTCATTTCAATGGGTAGCTGGACATTTGTCCTATTTCAATATATCTTCATTACAAATCTTAATAAAATGTAAAGCCATGGAAAATGGTATCGCATGTGCATTCCTGAAATGGTACAATGACCTTACGAGCTTGTAATTCTGGCAGTATAACAGATAAATCCTCAAGTGTTAACAAATTCAGACAGCCATAACATTACAAAGAATTATTCAAATATTGTCCATATATGTTAAAGCATGGATTTTGTCATTTTGAAGTAGAAATAAGCTGTGCTTGGCTATTGAGGGGTGGTGTGAAATGTTTCTTTTGCTGACTGCATGCTATGAAATGGGGTCATGGTTGAGAAGTCACCACTAAACCCAATCTCATTCCTAAATTCATATTTCTGCATTGAAAGAGAAAATCATGCATGATTATTTCCATGTGCTCATTCAGCTTTCCCCTCATCATGCTAATAACCATTTTCATGCTACTGCAAAAACAACAACAACAACAACAACAACAACAACAACAAAACCTAACAGTTGTCCCACATTCTCATTGTTGCCTTCCAGAACTTCCTCCAGCCAGCCAATGGGATCATTGCTTTGTTTTGACTGTTCTCTTCTTGACATTACCATTTCAGAGAAAGGGAACAGAAGTTAAAGAAAGGAAAAATAGGCCAACACCATGAGAGAAATATCAAAACCCTGTCCTCTATTCACAAGAGAAAAGATGAGAAAGAAATCAAGGCTCTTCCACCAAGTGGTCTCATCCTGTAGCCTGGGAGGAACTGCTTCAAAAATGACATAGGGAAGCAAAATGGAGACTGTGCATAATGTATACACCTTAAAATCAAAATTGAACCAGTTCATATGTATCTTGGTGAAGGATCAGTCTTAAGCCGCCATTGGTTTTGTTCACATAGGCTGCCATCCAGTAGTGGGTTCTAAATCCCATTGCTACTGGTTCACATGCACGCTTGCGCGCGTGACACTTCTACGCATGCACAGAAGTGTCCCTGGTGGGTAGGCGGAGCCTCCCGCCACCGCTACCGGTTTGCTGAACCGGGCCGAACCGGGAGCAACCCACTGCTGCTGCCATCAGTTCTGCAAGATTTCTGGCAGCCTTTCCCAGCCATAGCTGGAGATCCTGGGGATTTAACTTTGAACTTCTTGCAACTGACATATGCACTTTGCCTCTGAGCAATAGCTCTTCCTCTCATTGTTAATCCAAGAAATAGAAATAAGGCGCGCATCGAAACCCGAACTTGTTCCAAGTAAAATCTTAAACAAGACACAACTAAGGATGTTTCTTGGCAGTTGGTCTTACTTTTGGCACAGATAGTTGGCACTCAGGTAATTTGCTTGAAGGTAATGCAGAATTTCTGGCACTATTCAAATAAAAAGAAGTTTGTAGCCTGTAGAAGTTGTGCAGGTACAGATGTTTCCATGACATCCAAGAGCTGTATATTTTGCAGTTTGTCCTCTTCAAAACCGCTTCATGGAAGTTCCATAAACACGGCTAATCCCACTCTGCCTTGCTTTCTTTGACAATCTTCTAAACTGCAAGGGTAAAATCAGCATATGATCATTTCTTCACTGCACCTGAAGAACAACAGCCCTCAGCAATGGTAATAACTTAGCTTTTGGGACAAAAATTGAGACTTCAGTCAGATGCATTCCGATATGCTTCATGCTGTCCATACTTCTTCTGAAAATGAAATACTTCAGTTTTTTCTTGTCCACTTAACAATTCCTTTAATTAAAAAATCTAATTTTATTCTTTCTGATGCTATGGTTTTATTAGCATCCACATCATTGTGTAAAGATTAGTTCTTTCTCCTCTTTTTTCTTTGTTACGTTATTCATTAAAAGTCTTTCTGTTAAAGATATATTTAGGGAGAAAACATAATTGACATTGGATGAATTATCAATAATTCAAAGTCAATATCAGCAGTTTCCAGTTATGAAATGGTAATTTGTTGTCAGACCCAAGCAATAGATCAACAGGTGAAGAGTTCAAGTTGAGTATTTTATTGCAATTCTACTTATAATGCAGGAATCTCTCTACAGTGCTTGTCTTCGCTTGGGAACAGATAGATTAGGTTCCATGGAGCTTGGGGGGGAGGGAGGGGAGATGTATTTATTTATTTATTTATTTATTTATTTATTTATTTATTTATTTATTTATTTATTTATTTATTTATTTATTTATTTGTTTGTTTATTTATTTATTTATTTATTTATTTATTTTTTATTTTTTATTTTTTATTTTTTATTTTTATTTACTTATTTTGTCAAACATGTATGAGATAACAGGTGTAAGTATAAACATGGACATGAGCCCATGAAATGAGTAAATGGGGACAGTAGGACAGGGATGGTAGGCACGCTGGTGCGCTTATGCAAGCCCCCTTACAGACCTCTTAGGAATGGTGTGATGTCCACGGTAGACAGTTTAAGGTTAAAGCTATGGGGGTTTGAGGAAGTAACAATGGAGTCAGGTAGAGCATTCCAGGCATTGACCACTCTATTGCTGAAGTCGTATTTTCTGCAATCGGGTTTGGAGTGGTTTACCTTGAGTTTGTATCTATTGTTTGCTCGTGTATCATTGTGGTTGAAGCTGAAGTAGTCATTGACAGGTAGGACGTTGTAGCAGACAATTTTGTGTACTATGCTTAGATCACACTGTAGGCGGCAAAGTTCAAGGTTGTCCAAGGCCAAAATTTCAAGCCTGGTGGCATAAGGTATTCTATTGTGAGCAGAGGAGTGGAGTACTCTTCTCGTGAAATACTGTACCTTTGGACCCGCTCGATTGTATTAATGTCCGATATACAGTGTGGATTCCAGGCAGACAAGCTGTATTCGAGCATTGGTCTGGCAAAGGTTTTGTATGCCCTAGTTAGCAGTACAGTGTTACCAGAGAAAAAGTTTCACAAAATTAGGTTAACAACTCTTAATGCCTTTTTGGCAATGCTGTTACAGTGATCTCTGGGGCTTAGATTGTTTGAAATGAGTACTCCTAGGTCCTTGACAGAATGAGGATCATCTATGAGGTCATATCCACCCAGCTTTTTATTTGATGTTCTGATTTTTGTTGCCAATGTGTAAGACAGAACATTTGTTAGTTGAGATTTGGAGTTGCCAATTGTCTGACACATAGTCAGAATGATCCTGGATCTCTTGCGGTTGCACAATGATTCAAGGCTAACTCCTCACTTGATTCCTCCTCCCTGCCTGGCTGGGTATTTCCCAACATCTATCTACCTAGTGATGTCTTAATACTTTCACAGGTAAATCTCCATGAAGAGTTGTCTCCAGAATGGTCTATACCGAGACTTTGGTAGCCACAGTTGCAGCCAATTTTCTGGATGTGCTTGAGAGACAAGACGCACATGTCCCATCAGCTTCCTAAGACTTTGGAAAGAATAAATAGCAAACCTAACAAATTAGGTTATGGGGGATCCCATAAGGATGGAGGACCACTTTAAGCAGGCATAGTTTTCCCATGAACAAGTGACTTGAGGGACACGTGACTTCTCTTGTCTGATGAGCTACTACTGTGATGATTCTTGGACCGACTAACATGCCATTGCAAATGACACAAGATGAATGTTCCTCTTGGGAGAGGCAGACATTCTACCCTCAGCTGCTCAGGGAAGCTTTGTAGATGACTGTGACTGTGTATATTCTTGAGAAACAAAACAAGACATTCAGAAATTGGCCACAAATTCTTCCTTCAGCTTCTGTTTTAATCCTTCTTTTGTCTAGAGGTGCAAATGGCTTGGAATAAATTTTTCTCTCCCACTACCTTATAACCGTATTTGCATCCATAGAGGTTCTAAGGAGAGTGTTGGGTGTATGTCACCCAACACTCAGTTGCAAAGCTGGACATCAGTAGCAGCTTTATTCACATGCAATTCTTTTTTTAAATATATACATGTATTTTCTATGAGTATAACTGTCCAAAGAGTAGCCCATAAGAATGAATTATTGTTTTTATTTACCAAATGTCATTGTTCATGAAAAAATATAGACCTTTGAGAGAGAGGGATTCAATATACTGTAGTTTCCACAGGTTCTTTCAAGGATGTAAAACTAATACCTCTCTTGGAATTTTAGCTGTTGCAATTCTGGAGAAAACAAATCTCATTAAGGAAATTTACATACCTGTAATAATATTAATTTCAATTTAAATGTAATCATCCTTGTAACAAAATGAAGGAGACCTACTTTAGCAGTCGGTATCCAGAGATTAAATGCAAAATTTAATGCTTGACCATAAATACAGCATTACTTAAATCATTCTTTGTTGCATTTACAACAAAGTTAAGTAATCGTGGAAATTTCCCCATGTAGTGGGCAGCATTTTAGAAGAGGATTTTTGTACATAATATTCTTTTATTATTATTATATACAAAACCCACAACAAATCACTACAAATAATTTTCCCTACTTCTAAGAAATGGGTGACAAAATATCATTTAATTGAATTAAACATTGATTGCCGTTACATCTGTCATCATAATTCATTATTTTTATAATTGTTCAGTGAAGTCCAGATTTTAATCCTTATTTATCTGGGAAGTTGGAATTGCTGGCCATGCTTCAGCCTCAGATGAAGACATGAAACACAATGCTCCTTCACTGACAAATAAGGAACACTGTTGAGGGACTGAGGGAGGAGGAGAATTTAGGAACCCGAACTGTATCTTTTTCTTCTTCTACACCTGGTGTAAGACAAACAACTCGGTTGTTCCTAAATTCTTCACCTTCAGCATAGACATGCAAGGAAATCTCTTACCCAGATGAGAATTCAGGTCAGAATTTGCTGATTTGTTGACTCTTGAAAAAAGGCGTTTATTCTGCAAATTATTCTACACAAGTGCAAATTAAGAAGGCAAAAGAGAGGAGCTCAGTGTTTGGTGTCAACCATGTGTTAATTTTAGTCTCTAAGTGGATGGATCTTATTTCAGATAAAGTAAAAACTCCTTGTCAAATCCTTGCACTTAGTTAACCATCACTAAGTATAGACCACAATTATATGAAGTTATGTAGAACTCATGGGTTTTAATGGCCAAGTTTCTTTAGGATCAGGCTGCTATTCTACCACATCCCAAGAACCTGGGGTGGGTGGGTGGGTAGGTGGGAATATTGGAAGCTTTTACTAGAGCTCATAATTATCCCTCTAACTAAACAATCAAGGGGATTTTAAAAGCTTAGTCTCCACACAGTTTTCAAAAGGATATCAGAAGTTGTTGAAAACTGCCTAAAATACATAATGTAAGAAAACATGAAAATATAATGATTAAACACTTAAAGTTCATTTACTGAGTTATTTAAATAACTTAAATAAATAATTAAATCGTGGGAGCAAGGCCTCAGGAGAACAGCTAGGAACTACCACATGGGTGTCAAACTTGTGGTGTCACGTTGCCATCATGTGACGTATCATGACATTTCCCCCTTTGCAGAGCTAGGGTGGGCGTGGCCTATGTGTGACGCATCTGGCCCGCAGGGTGCCAGTTTGACACCCCTGATTTTAACCACCTTGGCTCTTCTTCTTTATTTATTTATTTATTTATTTTGTCAACACGTGTACAAGATAACAGGTATGATACAAACATAAACAAAAGCAAAGTATGTATAGGTAAAAATTAGACAATAGGACAGAAGGACAGGGACGGTAGGCACAATGGTGCGCTTATGCACGCCCCTTACACACCTCTTAGGAATGGGGTGAGGTCAACTGTAGACAGTCTAAGGTTAAAGTTTTTGGGGTTTGGGGAAGAAACCATAGAGTCAGGTAGTGCATTCCAGGCACTGATTACTCTGTTGCTGAAGTCGTATTTTCTGCAGTCGAGTTTCGAGTGGTTTACATTGAGTTTGAATCTGTTGTGTGCTCTTGTATTGTTGCGGTTGAAGCTGAAGTATTCATTTACAGGTAGGACATTGTGGCAGATGATTTTATGAACTACATTTAGATCAGATCGAAGGCGACATAGCTCTAAGTTGTCTAAGCCTAAAATTTCAAGTCTGGTGGAATAAGGAATTCTGTTGCGAGTAGAAGTAGAGTAGAAGAGTGGAGGACTCTTCTTGTGAAGTATTTCTGGACTCTCTCAATTCTTGCAATTGCTTCATTCTTCACAAGTGTTTAATCGTGATCTGTTTTCATATGGGGGTGCATCTTAGCAAAAATGGGAAAGAATTCTTCCACTATGAGATGACATCTCCCATCTGGCTTTTTTAAGATCAGGAAATGGAGGTTCTAAGCTGGAGGCTCTGCTGATAGTGTCAAATGAAGCAGAAATGGTGGGTAGATGGAGGTGCCTAACACTTGTTTTTTGTAAGTGTAAATTCAGAGATTGTAGACCATATAAAATTTAGATGTCTTGTTGCACCAATGTGAACCATAAGCAATCTCTTTCCAAAGACTGAATCTACGGTAGAAGAAACACTAAGATTGCATTCAGCAATAAAGCAAATGGGGATG
The DNA here is from genome assembly GCA_023053685.1 of Diadophis punctatus similis. Lineage (NCBI taxonomy): Eukaryota > Metazoa > Chordata > Lepidosauria > Squamata > Dipsadidae > Diadophis > Diadophis punctatus. The sequence goes on from JALIGW010000003.1 coordinate 17,449,145, forward strand.
ATCTCCCCTAAAACAACGAACACAAAATACAGAAAAAGAAGAATGATTGTAAGTGGGAAATGATTATAAGATTAAAATGCAACAATCACCTTATAACATTTCAATAAACCTTAAGGAGCCATTCTGCAATTACAATATACCAAGGATAAAAAATTGGTGAACACAAGGACTGTTTTGAATAAAACACTGCATCCCTTCAATTCACTAGTCTGGTAAAATTCTGCAGCCCTGCTTGATGGACAGCCAATCACTTGATCTGTTTCAGCTTATTTTCAATGTGTGCTTTAATCCAAAGCAAAGCCTCAGCAATGTGCATGATTTATATTCTTAAATGGTGATGTTTTTCTATGCTGCTCAAAGAATTGGATTTTTTTTCTTTTCTTTTCTTTTCTTCTCTCAATACTTCTGACCACGACAGACCTGCTTGTAGAAAGCTAGGCAGGAAAAAACATAACTTTTCCTCCCCTGGCCTTCATCTTGTCTGTTTGCCACATCTGGCTTCTTCATATAATACAATATTCATACATCAAAAACTTCCCTGCAGTAGGAATTAGATTGAAATTCAAATAATCACATTTTATAGTGTTCCGCACATATGTTTCCACTGAAAATTTATATTCAGTTGGTTAGTTAAATGACTAGTTGTTTAAAAGATGAACATATCCATTGCCTTACAGTACAAAAATGGCTCAAGAAGAACACAGAAATAGCACAGAAATGGTTCAAGATTTTATTTTAATAAATCAAAAATCAAAAGCGGGAAAGAAAAGAGACTAAACATTAATCCAATGCCCAGGAAACTACCTATAAATCAAAATTGGCTAAATAAGAATTAGGAAACAAAATCATAGATAAAGTTGAATTAAAAAGGATCTAAAGGCTGGCCCTCTCGTCCAGCAAATAACAAAAGGAAGGAAGGAAGGGAGGGAGGGAGGGAGGGAGGGAGGAAGGAAGCCAGAATTTCCCAGTCTTGGCAACTTGAATTCCCCAGCCAGTCTTGAGTAGTTGAAGTCCACACTTCTTCAAGTTGTCAAGGTTAAGAAACAGTGATCTATATAATAAACAAATACAAAATACAAATATACTAGAGCAGTGTTTCCCAACCTTGGCAACTTGAAGATGTCTGGACTTCAACTCCCAGAATTCCCCAGCCAGCGAATGCTGGCTGGGGAATTCTGGGAGTTGAAGTCCAGACATCTTCAAGTTGCCAAGGTTGGGAAACACTGTACTAGAGAGATCTTGGCACAGAGGACTGTTATTAGGCACAGTTACAGGTAATTCCACCAAGCATCACTCTACAGGAAGGGAAACAATCTGGAGACAATCTTCAGGCCTGATCTCTCATTCCGCAGATTTGCAGAATGACTTGGCCACATGGCAGTTTTGACCTAATGACAAAAAACATTGCATGGAATGTAAATAAGTTGTGACGACATGTACCTTTTCACATGATTTGGGGATTTTACCAGTTATAATTTTGTTGAAATGAGAATTGTTTATAATTATCTTCTATGGTTCATTCTGCGGAGCAATGTTGAGGTTCCATGTTGTAGCTGGTGGAAGTTGAGAAATTTGCCCTTTCTTGGCACAGGAGAATTTTTGACCCTGCTTTTCAAAAAGGCTCACCTTTCTGGAGATATGGAGTGACCTCTGCTGGACAAAAGTGGTGGTGGTTATCTATCTGTGGTTTGTCCTGGAGCAAAATATTAAAGGATAAACCTTAAACCATTCATGTAATGCAATAGCCATGGTTCATAGAGTTATTATTTACTGAGCATGATCATCAGTTCTTAGAGAAGTAACAAAGATCTCTGTAATTCATTGGAATAATCTGGACAGTCTTCCAAACAGCTATAATCTATGTTCAACTTTAACTAAAATGAAGAATAAAAAGATAATTGCTTAAGCAAAGCGTGATGCAACATTTCACTGTAGCACTGTAGCATTTTATATTTTTTCTGCTTTTAGCAACTAGATTAGAGTAAGGACAACTTTTCAAAGAATCTGTCATCTTAATGTATTGTTTACTCCTGCAGTTTTAAAAAGTATTAAAATGTTAAGATGGCATTTTTAAATTTAAGTCTACTACTGGAAATGGGAAATCTTAATTACATTTTGCATTTTGGATTCAGATTCATGTCTTTAGAACTATAGCAGCTTACCACATACTTTGGACTTACTTTGTGCCTCAGAATTAGATGAGATTTGTTCATGCAACTTTATATGGAAGCCATGAGCACCATGCACATTTATGAATATTTTAGGAAAGGATGAGATAAAAGTTAGTACCTAGGGGTGGGTTCCGGATTCTGCTACTGCCGGTTCATTCAGGGACAAGCCGCACGGGTGGGCACATGTTGCACAGTACTAAAAAAAAGCTTCTGCGCATGCACAGAAGCAAAAAACAAGATGGTGGTGCCTAAGACACTTCTGAGAGAACCGGCTCGGGGGCGTGGCAGGCCTGGGTTGCTACCGGTTCTATAGTTACTAATGCCAAGTTACTAACAGTTCTATGGAACCGGTCTGAACCGGTAGGAACCCACCTCTGTTAGTACCACCATTAAAAAGCTCCTTCAGGTTGAGCTTGTCTCTGTGTGACTTTATACAACAGTATTTCTCAATTTTAGGAACATTAAGATGTGCGGACTTCAATTCCTAGGATTACCCAACCATCATGAAACATCATTATAGATTCTTCCTTGTCGTTTTCTTGGCAGTTGTATAGAAGCTGCATAGAAGCCATTGCCATCTCCTGAAGTGTTCTTTTTTCCTTTTCAATCTAGCCTATAGCCTTCTTATGCCCTGGCATTTGCCCATCCCAGTACTAAGCAAGCCTGATCCAGCTTAGCTTCTGAGTCTAGACAAGGCTGGCTGGTGCTGCCACCTGCTGAAACAATACCAATTCTAGATTGTTAACATTTAATGCAGCAGCCTTCACCGGTTTGCTGTCCTCCAAGTGAAGGGAAATTTTAGGACTCTAATCCTAACACACTTAGGGGGAATTCTGTTGGAAAAGGCTGAGATACATTTTCAATGCATAAAACTGAAATATAATTTGAGTGTTTCAGTTTCATGTGCTGAAACTCTAAGCAGTCTTCTCCAATCTGCTGACTTCAGGAAGTATTAGAAGTACCACCGTTGGAAATCTTCAGCAAATACATAAACGAATAAATATTATTCTTAAATATTCAATAGTTTTTCTGAGAAGTGGCCTAGAGTTCTCAAATGCACGTTTCTTTATATTCTCATCAGACAGGGCTTCCAGAGTTCTTTGAGGGATGCTATGAATGTTAAACAGCTAGAAAACTGGCTGTGAGAATGGCTGCTGTTTCCCATGGAAGCATGAATTGCTGGAGCCATCATTGGATCATAAAGCCAAAAGAGTTAGTTGCATTGCTGTCCTGTTGCATATATCTATCATGAAGCGGGAAAGAATAGAAGCACTGGCTTGATGATCATGACAATGAAGGGATATGAATTTCTAACTCAAGATTTAAGACACCCAGAAATGTGTGGGAATGCATATAGGGTGCTAGAATCTAGAACAGGGACTAGGAACATGTATGTCTTTCCCAGATACTGCTGAGCTACAGCTTCCAGCATTCATAATGTTAGAGTTGCTGAGAGTTGTTGTCCATCAGCATCTGGAAGAGTGGTGAAATCCCATTTTTTTACTACCAGTTCTGTGGGCGTGGTGTGGCTTGGTGGGCGTGGCTTGGTGGGAGTGGCAGGGAAAGGATACTGAAAAATATCCTTTCCCACCCCACTCCAGGGGAAGGATATTGCAAAATCTCCATTCCCACCCCACTCTGGGGCCAGCCAGAGGTGGTATTTGCCAGTTCTCCGAACTACTCAAAATTTCTGCTACCGGTTCTCCAGAACCTGTCAGAACCTGCTGGATTTCACCCCTGATCTGGAAGTTTACAAGTTATTTGTCCCTGGTCCAGAAACTTCAAAAAGCTAGGGAGACCAATGCAGATTATTCTTTGTGGCTGAAGAAAACAATATTCTGGGGAAAAGGAAAAGGTTCTGGGTTCCACAAATCTCTTTCTTATAGGAGAGGCCATCAGTTACGGGATACGGATTTGGTATGTAGAAGATCAAGACCTTCACCTAGTGTCACATGACATTACCGACACTAAGAGCAGCTTTAATAAGACAGGTGGAGAAGTAGCTCCAGTTTGAATAAGCCATTGTCTTCCACTCTGTTTTCCTGACATTTGGGGAGAAAGGTGAATACATAAGTTTCAAAAATACAAGTTTGAACCAAAAGCATATTGTTTCCCATCCTTTAACTATAATGTTTTGAAATGTGCAGTAAAATGTCATTTCCAGCATGATAAACCACTACTGGTAGAAAATTTGTAAATGAATTTGGTCACAAGTAATTTTGTGTGTGTTAAATGTCATGATGAAAGAGTTACACAAAGGGTTGGGGCATTAGGATTAAAAATTCGGTGGAATGGTCTTCTCGTACCCATGCAGAATTCTCAAACTGTCCTGCGATTGGAATACATCTGTGGGGTGCACCAGATTACATTGTATGGAAAACAGAGACAGAGCATGGCTGCATAGGAATTGCCAGATATGTCCAATATATCTGTCAGATATATTATTAAAAGGATGCCAGAAAGCTCAACAAATTCTTCTAAGATTTTGCTCATTTTATTACAGATAAGAGAAAGCCATAGTCTGTATGGGCAATAAACCAGTAGTGGGTTCTAAAACCATTTACTACCGGTTTGTGTGTGCGATGCTTCTGCGCATGTGCAGAAGTGTTCCGGGCGGGTAGGCGGAGCCTCCCGCCGCCGCGGGTTCTAAGAATTCTAAGAACCGGGCGGAACCGGGAGCAACCAACCACTGCAATAAACCAACCATTTCTTTCTGTATCAAATGCTGCTTTGCATGATTATACATTCTGAGCATGTAAAGTCTTATATACATCTAGCTGATAAAAATAATTCTTCCTATACTGTATATTTTAAGCACATGTGGGTTTGATCACATTTTGGGCAATGGATTCAATATTTAGACCAGTTTATATGATTTTGTTTGTTTTTGATTGTGAGATCTTCTATACCCTGTGTACTCTGTCACTTGCTTCTGAAATTTATGGATGTTCCATATTATGGGCATTTTCAGATCAAGTGCATGTTGGCCATTGCATTTTTTGCACATGCATCAATTAAAAATAAGAATCAGTAACTTTTTAATGGAATATATTTTCAGTTGCCAATATTAATGTGGCTTTCTACAAGCTTTATAAATGCCAAAAATGTAAACGTGTACAGTCAATCTTTATTGGAGAGACCTGATTGAATGTACTTCTAAAAATAGTCCTTAATCATTATCAACACACACACACACACACTCACACACACAAACAATATATATATATATATATATTTAGTTTATGTTAGAGAAATGGGTCCAAGACTTGTCCTAATCTATACCTGGCATACTACTGGCCAGAACAGAGTTCATGCTTCGCATGGAAATATTAGCAGCAAGAGTTTCAGTTACAAGACACTATTTTGAAATCCTGAAAAGCTTCTCCCAATATTGGCTAGATAGATCAAAAGTGTTATCTAGGACTATGAACTGTATTCACATTATTGGAACATAGTTCATTCTTGGATCAAGGATATCCAAGGGTCTTTTAGGCAAGGCTAAATTGTTTTTGAGGGATCAAGGGGTAGAAGAATGGAAGACCAGGTCAGTACACCATGCAAACAATCTTGCTGTTTTTAAATCAACAGTTGTCATCTGTCAGAGTGACTAAGCAGGTGTGTTTCAAAATAAAGGCTTTTGGGATCTTGCCTGCTTGAAAAATGATACTTTTTGACTTGGAAACCTGCTCTATTGCCTTACACAGGAGTTGTTTGAGTTCATTTGTTCCCACTGTAAGTCACCTTTGGATATACTAAATATATCACTGTCATTCCTTAAATATCACAATGATTTACAAATGGGAAGAAGGGCTGAGAGTAAGATCTTAAATCTTCAGCTGCCATATATAAGCAGTGAATTCAAAGTCGCTCATTTAGCACTGAGTTTTTCGACTTGGGTAAAGTACTATTTAAGTTCCATAAAGCAATCTGAATGAACCAGGCCTCCTACCTGCAAGTGCGTATGATAAGCTCTATACTGCACACACCTGCAGTAGACGAAGGACCATAAACTTCATTCTGCTTCCTTGCCTTGGAGCTGCTGCTACTTTTCTCATTTTTAAAAAACAACCCTAAAATGTGGATTATCCAAAAGTGAAATATGCAATTATGTACATTCTTGTGGATTGCAGCTACCACAACTCCATGTGTCTGTAAACTGCTTGGTGTACTGGGATACCCAGAGCTTTATTTTTATTTTATTTATTGATTTTATTTATTTGTCAAACATGTACAAGATAGTAGTTGTTTGTATAAACATAACATAAGTAAAAAGTACCCGATAATAGAGGACAGTAGGACAGTAGGACAGGAACGGTAGGCACAGTGGTGCGCTTATGCACGTCCCTTACAGACCTCTTAGAAACGGGGAGAGGTCGACTGTAGACAGTCTAAGGTTGAAGTTTTGGGGGTTTGGGGAAGAAACCACAGAGTTTTATGAAGAAAAGAATCAGAACAGGGGAGAGGTCTGAGAATCTGTCGCCTCCTGCCAACATTCCCGAAAGGTGGCATTCTTGCATCTGGCACACTGTGGTTCTCCTCCTCCTCCCTCTCTCCTTTTCCATGGCCTTTTTCTCTGTCTAATTCTCTCATCCCTGGTTTTGATTTCCTCCTTCTCTTCCCTCCAGGAATCAGTGTTTCCCAACCTTGGCAACTTGAAGGTGTCTGGACTTCAACTCCCAGAATTCCCCAGCCAGCGTTCGCTGGCTGGGGAATTCTGGGAGTTGAAGTCCAGACACCTTCAAGTTGCCAAGGTTGGGAAACACTGCTCCAGGTCAACCCAACCATCACCCAACCCATTTTCCTTCCTCTTTCTCTTCCCTCTCTTTCCCTTTTTTCTCTCCTTCTCCTTCGGTTTTAAAGATCGTGTCTGATGCAGCGCTGCGGGGGGATTGTACCCGGATTGGCTGGGCCAGCATTTCAAAGGCCAATCGGCTGGAGGAGACGATGGAAGGAGTATTATGCTAATCCAGAGAGGAGGCGGGGTCCCGCGGGGTCCCGCCCCTCTTCCCTGCCGTACTAGGGACCGGAGCTGCCTGGAGAAAAGTGAATGGCAAGGAAAGGTACAAAAGAGCGTTGAACTGGAACCAGCAGCTCCAGCGCCGAGCGCGCTTCCCTCCCTTCCCTGGGCAGAGCTCTCTTCGCCTGGGTCTCTCCCTCTTTCTTTCGGCAAAGATTTCTTTCTCCCCCACACCCACCCACTTATTTCGACAAGGGCTTTGAGAAGAGCAAATCGCAGCCCACCTTCTCTCCGGAGAGAGACTTTTTCGCCCCTCCAGACTGGAAAGCCGAGAGCCAGCTAGTCTCAGACCGATCTCCTCCAGCAGATCTTTTTTTGGGAGGGGGGAGAAAGTTGACCGCGCGATCCGTGGGGGATCATGAATCGGGCGAAGGGCTTCTCCAGAGAAGTTGCCTTGGGCGCGTCGATCTCTTTGCTCTGCGCCGGGACCCTGGTTTGCCTTGCCGAGGCGAAAGGGACGTATTACCGCCACCCTCTGCCTGTCTCTTACGGCAACAGATACAACCTCTATACCTCGGGATCTAGCCCTCAGCTCACTCCAGAGAAGCCCCTGGCGAGACATAAGTAAGGCATCTTCATTTTCTTTTGCGCGTTCTTCCCGTGCCTTTGCAAAAATCCCTCGGGAATCGGGGATTAGGTTACACCAGAGGTCTTCAAACTTGGCAACTTTAAGACTTGTGGACTTCAACTCACAGAATTCTCCAGCCAGCTATAGCTGGCTGGAGAATTCTGGGAGTTGAAGTCCACAAGTCTTAAAGTTGCCAAGTTTGGGGACCCCTGGGTTACACCTTTCCCGCACATTCTCGAAGGCAGCTTTGGTGTTTCCTTACCCCCTTTCTCCTTGTTTGCTTCTGGTGGTTTGTCAATTTCATTCGATGGGTCAATTTCATGTGTCCCAGAGGATTTCCCCACCCTTACCCGGGTCCCCAAAAATCCTACTGATGAGGTATATGAATTGGGGAGTGATTTCCACATGAAAAGGACGACGGGTGGAAAGAGAAGTAGATGTGTTTCTCCTCCTTTTACGCTGAGTTTCTTCTGGGACTTAACTTCTCTCCCCCATCCCCGCTGCCCGCCCCCATATTGTCCCTCCTTGCCTTCTTTCCAAGAAGATCGTAGATCTGCAGAATTCCTATGGATTTTAAGCAATCTGGAACGCTCCGCGAAAGGGCTGGAAAAACTGGGTTGGCTTATGGAGAAGCGTGCGTTTCGTTTTCTTTTCGGTGGCTCCAAAGGCTATTCAGTTAAACCGGGGGCCGCTATTTCTGGACGGATTTAAGGCAAGGCAGCCCAGAAGATCCTAGGTAGGGGCAGATGTAAGGGTCTCCTGCTTGGGCAGGAGGTTGGACTAGATGACCTGCAAGGTCCCTTCCAACTCTGTTAATCTGATCTGATGCAGCAATGCGAGGGAGGGGGGGGATTTCTCGCCTGCCCTGCCAGGTTTTGGGCTTGCAGCACACCGGAGATCCAATCCATAATAAGGGTTTCTTTCCCCTTCCGAAACACTCGGAACAGATCGGGATGATGAGTCGGGAGGGAAGGAGGGAGGTGCGGGTTATTCGTTCCCCGGGCCGGCCCGCTCCCACACCCCGGGTACCCTTTCTCCAGTTCAGGGGCAAGGAATTTTCTCTCTGAATTCCTCGAGCTGAACGCGCCTCCTCGCTCGCTTGCTCGCTGGAGAAAGGGCGGAGAGGCGAGGGCGTGCCCGAAGGGGGAGGAACCGCGGCGCTTTCAGCTGGAGACGAAGATCACCTGCTTTGGCTCCCGGACAAGTGGGGAAGTGGGACTTGCAGGCAAGTAGACGGTCGATGGCCGTATAGAGGGCACACGCCGAGATAGTGCTTGGGAATAATCGTAAACAAAAGGCTGGCTACAGAAGGAACAATACAGAAGAGAGAGGTGGGGAGAGGAGGAGGAGGAGGAGGAGAAGGAGAAAGTTAGAGGAAAGAAGAGGAGGGAAGGAGAAGGGAGAGAAGGAGAAAGTAGGTAGAGAAAAGGGAGGGAGGCAAGAGAGGGGAGTGATATGATATGATATGATATGATATGATATGAGGGAAACACGGGAAACTGGATAATGATGCATACAAGATTAATATATTGGTTTATTGGATAATAATATATAAATGTATGTTAATACTGGACAAGATGTTATGGTATATGTATTGATATATATATATGTGGAATGTGGAGAAAAAATAAAAAAATTGTAAAAAAAAGAAAGAAGAAGAAGGAATAATACATCGCAAAGAGAGAAATCTCCCAAATTAAGCATCTAGATCAGGGGTCTTCAAACTTGGCAACTTTAAGACTTGTGGACTTCAATTGGCTAGAGAATTCTGGGAGTTGAAGTCCATAAGTCTTAAAGTTGCCAAGTTTGGGGACCCCTGATCTAGACGAACAGGACAATGTGCAGCTGGCTGAAGCTAAAGAGTTTGTGGAAATTGCAAAGTAAAAAAGGGAAATGTGACAAGCAGCTCAGGGCAGGCACTGGTGGCCTCCCACATGCCTATTTCAGTGTTAGAGCCCTTCTTTCTTGCAATAGCTAGAGAAAGTTTGTGAAGTACTCCAGAAATATGGAAGGTAAGTTACACAGAGAAATGTGGGGTTAGTCTAACTCAGTGTTTCCCAACCTTGGCAACTTGAAGATGTCTGGACTTCAACTCCCAGAATTCCCCAGCCAGCGAATGCTGGCTGGGGAATTCTAGGAGTTGAAGTCCAGACATCTTCAAGTTGCCAAGGTTGGGAAACACTGGTCTAACTGAACCGGTTAGTCTGACTCTGATGATATAGCTAGGGTTCCAGACAGGCTCCGAAGTGGGTTCCTGCCAGTGGGTTCAATACTTAAAAGCATGGGAGCTAACTTAGGCCCACTTACTCTCTTTCATCTCTCCTATCCCTGTGCACCAAAACAACCCTCTGAAATAGGAGGGATGAAAAAGAGCAATTGGGCCTAAGTTAGCTAGTCTGCCTGGATCCTGACAGGAACTGAGATATTCTTGGGACCCAGTCTGCAGCCCAACTATATAATCAGACTAACCGGTTTATTTGTCCCCCACATTTCTCTGTATAACTTGTCTTCCCTATTTCTGAGGATGATGCAGGGAAACTTCAACCAAGATTGGAGACATGAGTAAAAAGCACAGGCCACATTCCTGCAACTACTCAGGATCCTGCCACAGTATTAATGCTGTTACACTGCAATTCTGAGAAGTTTTATTTATTTAATTTATATGCTGTCCAGAGTTGATTTGGATAGTGAGATGGGCAACATATACATTTAATAAATAAATAATGTGCTCAGAATTACAGTCTGATAGCTTATTGATGAACGATGTGTGTCATTCATCATCACCTTTGCATCTGTGTTGAATACTGGTCATTACCTGGATCAGTCCCTGCAGTTTTCTTGGCAAGATTTTAGATGTGATTTGCCATCTTTCTAGGGCTAAGAGACAGTGACTGGCTGAAGGTCACTCACTTTTTAGCCTGACACCTTAGCCACTGCACCACACTGGCTCAATAAATCCTTATTTCTGTTCAGTTGATACCATTGGATATTTATTTGGAATTTAGGTTACATTCCTATATCATCTTATTTACTAAGAGTCAACTCCTTGAACTCAATGAGACTTATTACTGCTGAGTAGAGTTTTGCATAGGGTTGCACTTTTCATTCGTTCCAAAAATCCATTCTTTTTCTCAAGTGTGAAGCATGTCATTATTTACAGTCTTCTTTATTTTTCAAAAAGGGAAGCAAAAGGCTTGCCCAGATTTCAGTGAAAGCCCAAGGGAGGGGGTAGATGGAAGAGGAAAAAAAGTTTGAAGCAAAGTTTGAAGGGCTGCTGACAGGTGCATTCAACTGTGAATTGCAAATAGTTGTTTACATCAGGTACATTTACTCCAGGGGTGAAATTCAGCAGGTTCTGACAGGTTCTGGAGAACCAGTAGCGGAAATTTTGAGTAGTTCGGAGAACCGGCAAATACCACCTCTGGCTGGCCCCAGAGTGGGGTGGGAATGGAGATTATGCAGTATCCTTCCCCTGCCACGCCCACCAAGCCACACCCACAGAACCATTGGGAAACATTTTAAATTTCACCCCTGATTTACCCCCTTTGCATTTTATATACCATCTTTTGAATGAAATTGATCCACTTTTTCCCTCTGAAGTGATCCCCTCTATCCCTCTGAAGTGCTACATAGAGATCTTTGAAAAAGGTAGGCGATTGTGTGGGTAACAGGGGTTGAAAGACAAGGGGACATTGTCCAAAAATTGGATGAAGACAACATCTCAATTGATGAACTTAGTTTTCAGTGATCCCGTTTCTATGGTCAGTGCACTCCAGCAGAGTCCTTCAGTTGTGCAAGATTACAGTGAGAAGAAAGATTCCAAACACCCCTAAATTTTGATTCAGCAGGTTTTATTTTTCAATTTTAATATGACAGCATTATTTGTTCTGCATTGTTATAGTTCCATTATTATTATAGTCTACTCAACAAAATTGATAACTTTTAGACTGGGTATTTTCCAATGATTTGGGTTCCAAGAACTTAAGTATCACGAGTCTTCTTCTTCTTCTTCTTCTTCTTCTTCTTCTTCTTCTTCTTCTTCTTCTTCTTCTTCTTCTTCTTCTTCTTCTTCTTCTTCTTCTTCTTCTTCTTCTTCTTCCTCTTCTTCTTCTTCCTCTTCCTCTTCCTCTTCCTCTTCCTCTTCCTCTTCCTCTTCCTCTTCCTCTTCTTCTTCTTCTTCTTCTTCTTCTTCTTCTTCTTCTTCTTCTTCTTCTTCTTCTTCTTCTTCTTCTTCTTCCTCTTCCTCTTCCCCTTCCCCTTCCCCTTCCCCCCCCCCTCCTCCTCCTCCTCCTCCTCCTCCTCCTCCTCCTCCTCCTCCTCTTCTTCTTCTTCTTCTTCTTCTTCTTCTTCTTCTTCTTCTTCTTCTTCTTCTTCTTCTTCTTCTTCTCTTTCTTCTCTTCTCTTCTTTCTCCTCCTTCCTCTTCCTCCTCCCCCTCTTCTTCCTTCCCCTCTCTCCCCCCCTTTATTTGTTTGGCATACAAAGCCAGTTAATTTTAAATAACAATCTACCACCAGTATGAAGAATAAATAAAGTGGGACACATTCCTGTGTTCCTGCAGAATAATCACAAATGGGCTGAAGTGGAATTGGGGTCAACAATTCCACCCATAAATGGCACTCCTGAGAGAGAGAGAGAGAGGCTGGGAAACTTTGATTCTCCTAAGAGGACACACAATAAAACTGAAAATTAAAGAATGGTGTGGAGCAAGTAGATAGAGCAGATTCTCCCCCTTTCCATAATACCGAGAACTGGGGGTCACCCAATGGCAGGAGATTCAGGACGGACAAAAGAAACAGTGTCACACGACCCATAATTAATTCATGGAATGTACTGCCAAAGAACATTATTGGACTGTATTCCAACCTGTGTATTGGGCTAGAAAGTTCAAATCAGGTTGATTTGCTTCCAAATATGAGCTTTCTTAATGAAGAAAGGTTTCACCACGCATTAAATTGTGTGAACCCCCCCACCCGCCAATCCCTATAAATCAGCCACAAATGCATCTTCTGTTGGTTCAAAGGCCAGTTTTTACATCACATGCCAAGAGTCATATATCAAAAGTGGGCGCAAGCAAAGCCTATTTGGAGAGAGACGTTCAGAAGTTTTAAGGGATCAAACAAAGTCCTGAATGCAAAACAAACAAAATAGAGGTAGTCCTCGACTTACAACAGTTCGTTTAGTGACCATTCAAAATTACGTGAAAAAAGTGATTTATGACCATTTTTCACACTTACGACCGTTGTAGCATCCCCATGGTCACGTGATGTACATTCGGATGCTTGACAACTGACTCACATTTATGACGGTTGCAGTGTCCCAGAGTCATGCGATCCCCTTTTGCGACCTTCTGACAAGTAAAATCAATGGGGAAACCTGATTCACTTAACAACCGTATTACTAATTTAACAACTGTAGTGATTCACTTAATAACGGTGGCAAGAAAAGTCGTAAAATGAGTCCTTTGGAGTTGGGTGGCATATAAATTTAATAAAATAAATAAATAAATAAATAAATAAATAAATAAATAAATAAATAAATAAATAAATAAAATGGCGGAAAACTCACTTAACAAATTTCTCACTTAACACCAAAAATTTTGGGCTCAGTTATCATCGTAAGTTGAGAACTACAGTATTATCGGCTCTCTCCATATTGGATGACCCATAAAAAGGATGTTAGGGAAACTTGGAATGTGTAAGCCAAAACTTTGTCACCCCTGTCATAAGCCAAGTGTCTTCTGAATGTAATGCATAACTCTTGCTACCAGTATAAAAGTCCCAAAGGTGCTTTTTCAGGCTGGACTTTCTTGTTTTTTCTTTTGACGATGTTTCACTTCTCACCCAAGAAGCTTCTTCAGCTCTGACAGGATCGTGGGGAATGGACCCTCTAAAAGGGTGCAAATGTCCAGATGTCTGCAAGGAATATAAATCCTTCCATTCCCCACTCTCCTGTCAGAGCTGAAGAAGCTTCTTGGATGTGACGTGAAATGTCTTCAAAGGAAAAAACAAGAAAGTCTAGTAGCCTCCTGAAAAAGCACCTTTGGGAAACCATCACCTGGATGATTGAGAATTTCTACAGACTTTTAGCTATACAATTTGGGATGAACACCCTTTGAATGGTGTGGGAGTAGGAATGGATTTCCAGAGGAAAAAAATTGCAGACTACAGGAACCAGGAGCACTACTCAGGTGACCCTGAGGACACAGATAAACCTCCAAGTGCTTCAAGGACCCTCTAAAAGGATGCAAATGACCAGCTGTCTGCAAGGAATATAAATCCTTCCATTCCCCACTATCCTGTCAGAGCTGAAGCAGCTTCTTGGATGAGAAGAGAAATGTCTTCAAAAGAAAAAACGAGAAAGTCCAGTTGCCTCCTGAAAAAGGCACCTTTGGGACAACCATGACCTGGATGACTGAGAATCTCTACAGACTTTTACCAGTATTACAGTATGATAGCACACTTCATTATGGAGGAAGGAGTTGCAGGGAACTGTTTCTTAGCACAGCTCAGAGTGCATGAGGCTGAATGGAAGCAAAATTTTTAATGAAAGACAAAATAGCCTATCCTATGCAGATGCTGGTAAGAGCATCTGGAATATGTGTTTCCTATGCTCTTGAGAGATCCACTGGATGAAAATTGAAGGCTGCGTCCTCCTGCTGAGTTATGGGGCCTTTCGAAAAGCGGACTAAAGCAGAGAGGGCAACATGTCTGAACTGGTGGGCTCGTTTGGAATTTTAAGAATATTGCAGGGATGGTGACACTGCTTTTTATTTGATTTATAATCTATTTTCCCTCTGGAGCTGGAAGTAGTTTACCTTGGAATCCCCATTCATTTTATGTTCTTCGAGATAGGCTGGACTGAGAGAGAACAACTGGTTCTTCGTGGGCAAGAGTGAACACAGATTGAATGAAATCAAACCAGGTTCAGTCAGGTGGGGTAAGGAACTTGGCGGGTGCCACAGGAGAGGTCTGCAGGCATGTTGCGGCCTGCTCTGCTCCTGACACAAATAAGGTTAAAACCTCTGATATTTTAAGCATTTCTTTTCATCCAAAGATTCTCAGGCCTGGGCTGAGAGAAGTGGTGGTTGAAGTAAATTAATAGAATAGTTTGAAAACTTTTAAGAAGGAATCAAAGGCAGAGCCTCACAAGCCTCTTCTTTAGGATCTGAAGGTTTAATAATTATTGTGCATTACGCAAGACTCTTGTGTTGACATGCATGTATTCCAGCTTGTGTATTTCAATCCAACCTGGTTTGCACCTACAGGACATGAAATCCACCAAGCTTCTTGCAAACATTTGCCAAAACATTTTGTTTAATCAGGTTTTTCTTTCTTTCTTTCTTTCTTTCTTTCTTTCTTTCTTTCTTTCTTTCTTTCTTTCTTTCTTTCTTTCTTTCTTTCTTTCTTCTTTCTTTCTTTCTTTCTTTTCTTTTCTTTCTCTTTCTTTCTTTCTTTCTTTCTTTCTTTCTTTCTTTCTTTCTTTCTTTCTTTCTTTCTTTCTTTTTTTAGGGCATGCCAAATGCTACTGATGAGTTAGACAGGGGCTATTTCTTCAGTCCAGGAAAAGGACATTGTATGTGCTTTTTGTAGCCAAACTTCTTATAGGAGAGTTTAAAAATGTTATTTCTTAAATAAAAGCCATTCTTTAAAAGAGCTGGTCATTCAACCATTCATCCTTTGGCTGTCCCCTTCATTGTCAGGGGAATTCTCCGGCCTTGGCATAGAAGATTTCAGAAACATATCAGAACAAACCCCAAAGGTTTATTATAGCTTTCCCCCAACTTGCTACCCTCCAGATAGCCTCCAGCACAATATTTGGGAATTTCATCACAGGTAAAAGACACAAGATTTGAGGGTTTCTTGTCCCTAAAGGCAATAAATGAAAGGAACAGTGGTGGCTGGCTATAACTGTTCCATATTCTGCACAAGTTTCATAGTGGCATCTAGTTAGCTACTATAGAAAACAGGATGAGAAACATATGTTTTTTTATAGATACAACTGAGATTAACATTTGCAGTTTTCTAAGTCATCTGCTGACCTTTTATGAGATTATTTGGGCCCTTAGAATTAATATTAGCATAAATACCGGTAGGTGTGTTACTGGGAGGGGGTGGAATATAAAGTTTGAGGGTAGTGAACACACAAAAAATGCATGAAAGTAAGCACAGACCCAGTCATCATTCTTGCATATAGGTAGTCCTCAACTTATACTATAATTGACCTTGGCAATTAGAGTGATAAATTGTGACATTGTGACAATTGTAAAGCAGATGATCACATAAGCAGACCCCATTTTATGACTTTTTTTCTGCAGTGGCCATTTCACGAATGGTCGTAAAGTTAACACCGCAGTTGCAGAATGAATACTGCAGTCATTAAACAAACTCTTTGTTGGCTATGGGGCAGTGGTGGGTTTCAAATTTTTTTACTGTCTGTTCTGTGGGCGTGGCTTGGTGGGCGTGGCAAGGGAAGGATACTGCAAAATCCCCATTTCCTCCCGATCAGCTGGGATTCGGGAGGCAGAGAATAGATGGGGGCGGGGCCAGTCAGAGGTGGTATTTACCGGTTCTCCGAACTACTCAAAATTTCCACTACCAGTTCTCCAGAACTGGTCAGAACCTGCTGAAACCCACCTCTGCTATGGGGCAGAAATAAATGCCGGTTTCTGGCAAAAACACAATAAATCATGATCACGTGACTGCAGGACACTGCAAGTGCATATAAGTAGACAGTCTAACTTTAGACTGTCTACTGTCGACCTCACCCTATTCCTAAGAGGTCTGTAAGGGGTGTGCATAAGCGCACCATTGTTGGGTTGAAGATAAACTTCGAGCCGTCCGATAGCTACCATGTTGGGTTGAGAATAAAATCTCATAGAGACAATGTTGGATCTTTACTTGGAATTCAATCATTTAGAAATAAAACCGAGATTAATGTCTAATAGAAAATATTTCAGTACAAAAACAATAAATCCTGAATAATTACATCTTTGCTAAGAAAACACGACTGTTCAGGTCAAGAGCCAAGTCAGAATAATAATAATGGTGACTTAGGAATGTAGACATGCGTAGAAAGCATATCACGTGTTCTGCTTGTATTGGAAAGTACCATAATATTAGATAGGGGTGCATCACCCTGCATAGACATACAACTGACAATATTCACTACGTGACAACCATCGTGCCTACTGTCCCTGTCTTACTGTCCTTTTGTCCTCATTTATCTGTACTTACTTTGTTTATGTTTATGTTTATACCTATACCTGCTATCTTGTACATGTTTGACAAATAAATAAATAAAATAAATAAGTGCAGGCTGGCGGTGGAGTGCCCAAACTGTGGTCACATGACTAGGGGGAGGGCTGATGTCATAACTTCCGAACTGAATCATAAGTACCTTTTGGGAGTCCATTGTAACTTTGAGCAATTGATGAGTAGCCGGTCATAAATTGAGAACTACCTATACTGAACACTGCTATGTATCTTCTTTCTCCTTGATAGAAAGAAGTTGAGTTCTGCAGCATGTTTTACTACATCCATTCAAAATAATGCAGCTGTTTAAGTACTGTATTTAGAAAGAAACTCACACCAAAAAAGGGAAAGTATCTATTTAAGTCCAGGCATGTAGGACACAGGTCCATTCACTCTCTCTCCTCTCTCTCCTGCCTCGCCTCTTCATAGCTGCTGTTTCGGCTGAAAGTGCTTGGATTAACACAAAAAAGAAAGGGCCAGGCTCCATGTCTACAGTGTGAGAATCTGCTATTCTTTCTCCTGGGAGAATGTGTAAACACAGAACGAGATTTCAGTGCTTGGGCTGATTGTTTGGATGGATGAATAGAATAACTGACTGGTAATCTGGAGGGAATTTTGGGCTCCCAACATCCAGAGGGTGGAAATTAAGCATCCCAGAGACCTACCGCATGGCAGAACTAAAAGGGAAGCTGGCTGTTTTTGCAGAACATGCTTCACCAGGTCTGTTAAAGGCTGAGCGGCTCCATTTGCATAATGAGTGAAGCTTGGTTAGTTTTAAGTTTACTCTGTTGTTTTGCGGCTTAGCGCACTGTGTAAACTCAATCCGTTTTGTTTGTTTATAGGTCAGCGGATTCTGCAAAACCAGAAATTTGATTAATTCAGTAGCCAGACTAAGCGGGTTGTGTTAACGCGGGCAATCCATCAGGCTGATTCAGGGAAATATATATTCGATATGTATTATGCATGGATACACTGAAATAGGCAACTGTACATCTCTGACTGCAGATGGGAACTCATCTTACAATTTGGAATGTTTCCCATTCATTCAAAGTTAATGCGGCAAAGGAAACTTTTCAGAATTAAAACCTCTGTTTTGCCTGAATAGTGTAGGCCATTCCATGGAAGCCCAAATCAGCCAGCTGAAAACATTTCTTTGCCTGAATAAAATACAAACAATCTCTCTTCCCCAGGATCCATCTGGATTGGCAATTTCACCTTGCCATGTTCAAGAGTAGCAGGTCTGTCTGTCTGTCTGTCTGTTTGCCTGCCTGCCTGCCTGCCTGCCTGCCTGCTTACCTGACTGACTTGGGTGCTGCCTGGAATAAAAATAAATAAACAAAAATGTCTCATACCACATTTATTTGTTTGTTTGTTAAATTTGAGAGTTCTTGTGCAACTATAGGTGGCTTAACCTTTTGTTTACAATATACTAAAATACTGATCAGAAGACCAAAATATCAACCATAAACCACCCAGAACTGAAATAACTGAAATAACAATCACCCTGTCTCCAAGGCCTAGAACAGAGGTCTTCAAACTTGGCAACTTTAAGACTTGTGGACGTCAACTTGCAGAATTCTCCAGCCATAGCATAGCTGGCTGGAGAATTCTGGGAGTTGAAGTCCACAAGTCTTAAAGTTGCCAAGTTTGAGGACCCCTGGCCTAGAAGTACAATTAGGTCCTTAATGATTTCTTAAAAGCCATCATGATTGGATTCATACAGATCTCTGGGGGAAATCATTCCAGAAGGCAGGATCTGCAGGAATACATGTAGACAGGCTTCCTGGTCCTGTGAGATGACATTGTATGATTGACCGGGCCTAGTATGTGTCCGCCTTACTAGATCACAAAACTAGTAGTTGTGGGGCTATCCAAAAGAGGGACTAGCCAGGATGCTCAGGGGCAGTGTCTAGGGGACTGCCAGTGCTGTCTCAACACCTGCCTAGAGAAGCTCCCACCTCACTAATTCTCCAGTATTCTGTCTCTTTCTCTTTCTAATGGCAAACTCAGGTGGCGAGGATTGGTTGAGTTGAATAGAACCTCTGAGAAATGAAGGGAGGTAGGAAGAATGTAAGAAGAATCAGAACAACCTACACAAAATGTTTTAGAAATTCTGAGGGAGTAAGACCATGGCCAAAAACCCAAATGAGTGTCCATTGGAGAAAAAGAGGAGAGGAGGAATAGAAAACAGGATGGAAGAATGAAATAGAACAGAATATCATGGAAAACCCCAAATCTCTGAACAGAAATTCTTCTATTGGAGATGAGGATAGATAGCAGCTTTTTGTTGCATCTCTCCCTCTCTTGTTACATTCCTGTCTTTAAGTCACCATCTCCAGTGTACCTATTCTCTTTATTTCATAGTAGTGATTACATTAAAAAATAGCGCAGTAGATTACATTAGAAAATTGGAAAATCATCTCAGAAATAACATATTGTACTATTTCTATACAAGTACCCACAAAACGCCATGGAGGTCTCCATAAAGTCACCAGGGGTTAAGCCTAATTCAAAGGAAATTATCACTTCTTTCAGAGGTGGAGCTAAGTTTAAGTCTTAAAGAATAATGGATTTGGAAGGGACCTTGGAGGTCTTCTAGTCCATAACCTGCTGAAGCAGGAGACCCTATACCAGAGTTCTCCAACCTTTTTGGCTTTGTGGACTGGCGGGGGGGGAGAGGGGATGGTTCTGCGTGAGGGACAGGCATTTGCATGAGTAGCAGGCATGCCCGCCGCTTGTGCAAATGGAGCGCAGGCACACGTGCTCACCCGCTGTTTGCATATGTGGGGATGCATATGTGCGGTCTCCCACCACTTCTCAAGGCCCTGAAGTGGGGCACGGCCTGGGGATTGGGGACCCCTGTCCTGTACTATTCTGGACAAATGGTTGTCCAATCTCTTCTTAAAAACTTCCAGTGATGGAGCACCCACAACTGCGGGAGGCAAGCTGTTCCTCTGAAGTCTTCAACTTTTTAGCTAAAGTTAGGTATGAGCCTGTTATGACCCAAAGAGCTCAGCAAGTAGCCTTCAAACCCCATAACTGATTTTTCATTGTGATGTATTTTTTTTCAATTCAGAGGATGCAGCTTTTGATGATGATACTACAGTATAACGTGCGCCTTAGTGGATCATGTCAAAGGTTTAATGTTTTCAGCACTTTGTAATGTCAGAGAGATGGTCAAAAAGTTTGGGGTGTTTAAGTGCACTTTGATTTTTTTGTATTAAGCGATTTTCATTGCTATCAAATTGCAAACAGATGGCATTCCACTTGCAAATTAATGCAGCCATTATTTCAGAATTCCAGCTAGAGCTGCAGTGGATTTTGGAGAAGACATTATCTGCCAAATTCTCAAAGTTCATAGTTCAAAGTCTCAGTTTTACATGTGATATGTATCAGCTTTGATAAATATAATATTTACATTGCCATTTCACTGACCTCAGATACAATATCTGTAACATCTTCCTTTATTTCTTGTTGCATAAAAGAACATCTTGTTGCCTTTCATAACAACTTTAAGCAAGTCTCGCAGTAATCCAGGCATACTCCTTACCAGTGATTCTGGCAACACATGATCACGCTAAAAGTCACTGTTTTGGGAATGCTGAGCCCTCAGCCCACTTTCTCCAGGAAGTGCTTGGTATTCCTTGCTTCAGTTCACCAGCAAGGTGTTATTCATTGTGTTGTATGCCCAGCCATTTGTATTTTGTCTAGAAACGCAGAATTAGGCTTGGCTTGGCTGTTGTAATCAGATTTTGGGAGGGGTGTTCTGGGATGCCAGATCTTAGCACTGAGTTGTCTGATGGAGAAACTTGCTTTTTCAGTCACCTATCTTCTGACTCTCCTCCTACTACTACTACTCCCCCCTCCTCCCTTCTCCCTCCTCCTTTTCAAATGCACATTTCATCCTTTTTTTAATCATTGTGGTTTTGTAGTGGGCATTTATAGTCCCCATTACCCTTAATCTGATTTACCTTCCCTTATCTACCACATATTCTGTATATTTTATATCTTCAGTCAAAGATTCCTGCTCTGGATCCATCAGTTCTAGGGCTATGCAACTGTAAGGATCCCTACAGCTTTCCTTAAAGACAGGCATTCTTTATCAGTTCAAAGATTTAATGGTAACCTACTCTCCAGTGGTGGGTTCCTACCGGTGGGGTCCAGTGCGCCGTTCCGGTAGGGACGCGCCGATTAAGCAATTTGCGCGTGATGGCTCTGGTGCCGTCTTCGCGGTCTGTCACGTGGCACCATCTTTTTTCTGGAATTTTTGGGCTTTTTTTGCTTCCTGCGCATGCCGAAAGCAAAATCCCGTGAGGGGACGTGTGTGTGTGCAAGATTTTGACAATTTTTTGCTTTCGCGCATGCGCAAAAGCAAAAAATTGCCAAAATCTTGCGCGCACATGGGCCCCCTCACAAGATTTTGCTTCCGTGCATGCGCAGGAAGCAAAATCGCGTGAAGAGATGCATGTGCATAGCGAACATGCGCACACACGAAATGAGATGATGCGCATGCAGCGCACCGGTAGGCAGGTAAGAGGAACCCGCCCCTGCTACTCTCACTCTCCTATAGTTGAGGAGGCTACTACAGACCAAGTATCTGACCCCAAACAGCAAGTCAACCATAACTGCAAGCAGAGCAATGAATTTCTTCTTCTGAGATTTGGTGCCCCTTCTTGACCATTTCCAGAAGCCTTCAAATAAAGGAGAAAAGGGCTGTATTATCTTTTAGGTATACAGTCCTCTCAAGGCTTCTATTGGTTTCTCATGAACAATTCCAGCTATAAACACTTCCAGATGTAGGGTGGGCCTATGCTCAGTCCTCCAAGGAACTGGAATAGTTGCTTTTCAATTTATTTATAAATGATCAGAAGATAGAGTTGAGCAATGAGATGTCCAAATTTTGAGATAGAATAAATCATTCAGGGTGGGAAAAAGCAAAAGAGATGAGGGGGAAAAGGCAAGTGCAGTTCAGAATAAATGTAAACCAATGGGAGCAAAAAGGAAATGATAAAAAATTCATCATAAAAAATATCACAGATGGGGGTGGAGAGTCAGTTAGAATATCATGTGTTGCATCCCCTCAGGATGCCGGATTACCTCAGGACTGTTCCTGATTGGCCAGAGCGGGCGCTGTCTGGAAGCGGGAGTTTAAAGGCTTCCTATTGGCTGGCGCGTCTGACAGCTGGCTATAAAAGAGCTGTCAGACGCGGCAGAGGCGCGGGTTGTTTCTACTGAGTTGTCACTGGTTGTTTAGCTGTTGCTCTATTAGCCTTAATAAAGGCTTGTTGGTTCTGGATGTGTCTCGCCTCAGTTATTGTGTCCTCATCCCGTTCGGACATATTATCATGGGAGTATGGCAACTCTGAAAAGGTGAATGTTATGCTGGCTTTTATTAAGAACTAGACCGAAAGCAGTCAACACTGTAAATAATTTATACAAATCAATAATGAATCTGGAATCTGGAATAACAACAGTTGCTAGAAAGGAGTACCTAAAACAACCAGGAGGAACGGAGCAACTCCAACTGTGTTTTCCACTTTATTTCTTCTCATCTTCAGCCCATCTCTATGAGAAATTCATAACAAACAGTACAAGAACTTGATGCCTGGTTGAATGTAGAAAATAATTATTTTAAGATATGGTAACAGCTAACAAAGTAATAGTTTTAGAATGGAGTTAAATAAATTCATAGATATTAGGACTATCCATGCGGTGATTGCTCTGTGTGTATTTATAGGATCAGAGGCAATATGATTTGAGGTGGCAACTGATGGGAAACAATAGGGATGTTGTAAGTTGTTCTCAACTCCACTCATCTGTGCAGTTTGTTAAAAAGAAAAAAACAGTGCTTTTAACATGCCATACCAAAAAAGAAGAACAAGGAAAGCTCAAAGATAACAGAATCAAAATTAACATCATGATAGCAATAGCAATAGCACTTAGACTTATATACCGCTTCTTAGTGCTTTACAGCCCTCTCTAAGCGATTTACAGAGTCAGCATATTGCCCCCAACAATCTGGGTCCTCATTTTACCGACCTCGGAAGGATGGAAGGCTGAGTCAACCTTGAGCCGCTGCGAATCGAATTCCTGGTGTGAGCAGTGAGTTAGCCTGCAGTAAGTACTGCATTCTAACCCCTGCACCACCACAGCTCTATGATAACATTAAAGTATAGTACGTAGGAAGATAGGTAGGTAAATAAATAATATCCATGAAAAAAATCAGTTTTTTAAACAACTGATCAACCATAGATCATGCAGAGGAGAATTGGTCTTCCTTTTCCCCAAAAGAAAGTGTGCTTGAGGAACACAACTTTATAACTTCAAAGTACTGTATAAACATATTGTAAATTCCAAGATTTTTATGTCACGTATGGAAGGTCTTTTCATCATGGTAAAGCAGTCTAATTAGCTATAGTCCATGCACAATAAATCCAGAGCACTCAGTGCAATAATAGGTCCCACATTTTTGAATATAGGTCAACATTGCATTGACGTATTTAAATCTTATTTCTTTTGCCAGCACTATAAGTTTATAAATATTAAACCAGAAAGGAATAATCTTGGAATAGCCCCAGAACACATGTGTCAATATCTAGTCCACTATTGTACTGAGATTGATTTCTAGCCCTTACTAAACATCCTCTGAAGTATCCAAATCACTTAATGTGGGATTTGTTGTTGAATTGCAAAAGTGCATCTTAATAGCAACATATAGAAATTTTAAACTCCTAATCCATTGATTTTTTTTAAAAAAATGGGAGATTCCAATTTTTTTATTCTATTTTTCTTGCCACTTAACAATATCTGTCTTTATAAAACTGCTCAGTTGTCTGTTAAAAATAAATTGTAGGCTTGGAATCATCCAAAAACTCTTAGTAGTGATAATAATATTTGAGAGGTTTCATATGCTTCTTATATGTCTGGTCCAAATTATGCAATATTAACTGAATATATTACCATTCAGCAGATTTCAACAATCTGAACATTCCTGCAACATCAGAAATGTTTTAAAATACTGATTAACCATACAACTGATATAAACTATTTAATCTATTTTTGTTCCATGAGCTCAACATACAAAGAAAACAAAATCAGTTACTATACCAGAAATTCTGAAACTGAAATTGTCTCAAAGAGTCGGTTTTCATAGAGACAGATAACAGGCTTAAGTTTCAACATCCAAATATGTCTTGCAGATTTTAATGCCAGAAAAACAACTGGTATGGGCAAAAACCAGAACTAGCATTTACTCAAATTTCAAGGGAATTAAATAGTAAGCTAGTTTATACCTTTGCACTTGATGGACAGGAAAATGCCACAACCTCGGCTGAGACAAGGGCATGCATAGCAGATGATATCCTGGCCAGGGGCGGGTTCCTAATTTTTTTACTACCACTCTGTGGGCGTGGCTTATTTTGTGTGTGTGGCTTGCCAGCCATGTGACCAGGTGGGCGTGACTTGCCAACCATGTGACCGGGTGGGCGTGGCTTCTCGGACTGCTGAAGGGAGGAGAACTGAGATAGGTCCTGCCGCCCATTCCCCCTCCCCTCAGCAGCTCGAGAAGCCTCAAACGTGCGAAAATGCCTAGGATCATCACCGCACGTTCGTGGCTTCTCAGACTGCTGAAGGGAGGGGAATGGAGATAGCTCCTGCCGCCCCTTCTTTCAGCATCTCACGCGCTCCCTCAGCCATCCTCCCCTGCTTGGACTCACTGTGGGATAGGAAGGCAGCACATGCGCATGCCGGAAGCTCGGCTTCTGGGCATGCACAGAAGAAATTTTTTTAAAAAATGGCGGCGCCCAGGCCGCACCGGTACTGTGACGTCACCAGCAGGCTGCTACTGGTGCTATAGAGTGGACCGCACTGGTAGGAACCCACCACTGATCCTGCTATATGCTAGATAAAAGAATTGAGGAATATAAAGAAAGTCGAACTCAGAAGAATGTTCACGTTCATTTATAAAAAAGAAAAGACTTAGAATGCCAGTAAAGAGGACAGTGGGGATGGCATTTCAAAGCTAACACACAATAGGGATAATGTAAATTTCACTGTAAGTTTCAGAATTTGAGCAAACTCCTGGAGACAATGGAGGACAGGAGAGCCTAGCTTGCTATGGTCCATGAGGTTGCGAAGAGTCAGACATGACTTAGCACCTGAATAACAACAATAAAAGTTTCAGTAGCCTTTGGTTTGTACGCAGTGGATAAAATGGGCAGATTCAGAGGAAAAAGATAACGAAGTGGATATATTTGCTTCCTTTGGAAGAACCAGTTTGGTGTAGTGGTAACATAAGGAGGCTGAGTTCTTGTCCCACTGTAGACATGAAGCCAGCTGGCTGACGTTGGGCAAACCACTGTCTCTCAGCCCTAGGAAGGAATAATGGCAAACCATTTCTGAAAAACCTTGTAAAAAAAAAACCTGCAGCAACTTCCTCAGTCAGTTTCCAGGAGTCAAAAGACTGCAAAAGTACCCTTCCATTAAAAAAAAGGTTTGCATTCTATTCCTTATAGTCACTTTAAATACATCAAAGATAAAAATAGATATGTACATGACATATTTTTTCCATCAATCTCAACTCTTGACTTCACAGGAATCTATGTAACTTCATAGATACATCCATTTCTTGGTAACAGTATAGAAATGATTTGCCTTTTGAGGAATGTTGTTCAACTTTTCATATTCTATGGTTCCAGTATTCCCTGGAGTTTTTCCCTCCAAGTATTAACCAGACCAGATCTTGCCTAGCTTCTAAACCCAGACAAAGTCAGACAAAGACTGCCATCTACTAAGGTACATTAAGGATAATAGCTATGTTAATCTAAGGTTTGTCAGCCTTTGATTCACAGTGGAGTAACTATTCTGAACTTCTTAGCACATTAAAGTATACAGAAGACACAGTGCTTGCAAATAAACCCTACCTCACTCCTTGCTCACATTGTTCACATTAGTTATTTGAATAGGGCTATAATAAATGACTTTGTGTGCATGTGTGATGACAACCAGAAAGATTGTAAAAGCAGGATTGGTTCAAAGAGTCTTTCAGTTGTAGTTGTTACTCCTGGGAATAAATGCGCATAGGCATTAATCTGTTTTCATTATTTATTATTGTTGCATTTATTGATCTTATGTTGCAAAGTGTCAGAGGTCTTAAGGTATAGAAGAACTGTATGTAAATTAATTTTAAAAATTACCCATCAATTAATGTCTTTCTAGAATAGGTGTATAGCAGGGGTGGGTTGCTCACTTACCTTGCTGCTGGAGCCATGCACGCGCATCTCCACGCTTCGGGGGGGCACGCGCTCGCTACGCGCGCGCCCCCTCGCACAATTTTGCTTCTGCGCATGCAGAAAATCACCTGAAAATCACCGAAAATCACGGGAAAATGGCAACGTGCCGGGTGGACTGGCAGAGAGGGCTCCGGAGCGGTTGCGAAATCCGCCGCTCCCTACCGGAGCTGCGTACTGGGCAGCTCCGGCAGGAACCCGCCTCTGGTGTATAGTGATGTTTTTTCTGCTGTGGGTGCAACATTGTTGGGGAAGTGGGAGGGATAGACAACCTAGTCACCAAGTGGCTTACAGAGTGGAGTTGCTAAAATTCAGCTTTAGAAGAGAAGTGCTTTTTACATACCGACATCTGTTAGGCTGTCATTGCTGAAAAAGCTCCAACTGAAATTATCCTCGTAATAGTTTTGTTACTGATTCAGCTTTATGTATAAATCCCATACCTCAAAGTGTTAATTACTTATTTGGTTTCAACTTGTGAACAACTCTGAGTACTTTTTCCTACATAGGTTTTGTTAGGGAAAAAAATGGCATCTAAAAAGCATTCAATGTATCTGAATATTGGTACTTAAGGAGTGTAGAATTTGAACTTTAACTTTTTACTGGGTCACCCAGACAGCACTTAACTTACTAGTTTGTACTTTCATAGTTGAGTCCTTCCAAATCAGATCGTCTTTGTCTGAAACTTTCTGGTCTCAGCTATTTAATTATTCCCTGCTAATGAAAAACCAAAAGGAGAACCCTTTAGCTCAGTGTTTCCCAACCTTGGCAACTTGAAGATGTCTGGACTTCAACTCCCAGAATTCCCCAGCCAGCATTCGCTGGCTGGGGAATTCTGGGAGTTGAAGTTTAGCTTTTTGCCCAACTGGACAACCACAAATTCTGGCTTGGAGGTTTAAGAGGGGCTGGGAGATCAAATCTGGTTGTCAGACGTTTAACCAAATCTGACTTTGCTTCTCATGCAGGATCTATTGTGCATATGTGGTGCAGAGGAATGTCACGTGCACTCTTCAGGATGGAGTGGAGAGCTATGTGAAAGCTGAGTATCACAAGTGCAGCTGGGGACCCAAGTGTCCTGGAAAAGTCGTGTGAGTATAGCCAGGGATAAAGATGTAGAAATCTCTCAACAACCTTTGACCTGAGAAAAGTCACTCCTGAATATTGATTTCATCACAGATAGTACCAAAAGTCCTGATTCGCCTTCTTTCATCTTCTTATTAGTTTTCTGAGCCAGTGTGGTTAAGCTGGCTAAGTTGAAAAGTGAGGACCAGGGAGTCTTAAATCCACCCTTAGTCTATGGGTGACTGTACTACATTCGTGTCAGAAGCACTTATTAAGGCGCTTCCGGGTTGAAAGGATTAGCCGGTGAAATCACCATTGCCCAGGGGAAACTTGACAGGACTCCTTCCATGTCTCTGTTATTTTTCCACAAAACTGGTACCTATTTATCTACTTGCATTTGCATGCTTTTGAACTGCTAGTTTGGCAGGTGCTGGGACAAACTAACAGGAGCTCATTTGTTATGCGGCTCACACTCAACTTTTAATGGTCTTCTGACTCAGTGTCCTAACCATGTGAGCCACTGAAGCCCCTCATGGATGATTTAAGACTAGATCTGTCTTTCTCTCAGCCCAATCAATTCCACAGGGAGTTGCAATTCCTAAGAGCTGGTCTAAGTTCACAGAGTAAAGGTGGGATATTATTATTACTATGGTCAATGCAAAGTCCAGCCAGATGTTTAGACTGGATTTGGCATTTTTATCCTCCTATCGGGTCCTTCCCAAGAACTTGGGATAGACAGATATTGTTGTTTGATGATGTTAAAGATATTGTCCTATGAAAGGTGTTCCAAATAAATCTGCCTTTTGTAATTGGCTGAAGTTATTTTTTTAACTCCAGTGATGCGTGACTTGTTCAGTATCGTTGATGGAGGAATCAGTGCAATGAAAAACAGTAGAGTTGAGAACGAGTCTTCTCTCTTGATATTAACCTCTCTCAATCTATCACCGTTGACTACCCCCATCATGCTGGAGTTGACACCCCCCCCCCCATATCAGTATATTTGAATCATTGTATAATTCTTCTATGGCACAACTGACTACGATTGTGTTTTTCCTTGTGCCATTGATCATGCACAAAGCTCCCAAGATTTCTAATGAATTCTATTATTTCTAGGCTCTTGATTATCAGTCAGGTGGCAGGTAGTCAAATGTCTTCTTGTAATCAATCTAAACTACACTCAAATTGGTCTTCCAGTTTTCCAAAATCACCCTGTCAATTGCAGGTAGTCCTTGACTTACAACTGCAATAGGGACTGGAAATTCCTTTGTAAGTTGGTGAGGTCATAAAGTGAGTAATGATGTGATGAGACCTGATTTTACAACCAATTTACCATGGTCATTAAGTGAATCACCAAAGCAATTCCGGCTTCTCCAATTGATTTTGCTTGTCGGAAGACAACTGGGAAGGTTGCAAATCATGATTATGTAACTGCAAGATGCTGCAACCATCATAAATACAAGCTGATTGCCAAATGCCTGAATTGTGATTACATGATCACGGGGTTTGTATGACGGTTGTAACTTTGAGGACAGGTAATAAATCACTTCTTTCCAGGCCATTATAACTTCAAATTGTTGTTAAATAAACAATTATAAATCAATGATGTTCCTATTCTGTTTGGGAACTTTCCTTTCTTCTCACGTGGAAAGAGTTTGTTTTTAATTAGATGCTGTTGGACTGCATCAGCTATCACACCACTTAGCAATTTGAAAATTGAAAATTGTTGGTAAGCAGGTAATTAGCTTGTAGTTGCCTGATGCTGTCCCTTTTGTTGGATAGTTCATTGTCAGATACATTTTGTCAAATGTTAAACAATCTTCAGTTTCAGCTCCTTGCAGTTGTTAAATTGCTTGGCAATCAGCAGGTGACTGATTAGTCAGAGAATTCTGGGAAATGAAGCAGGGGTGGGTTCTGGCTTACCTCACTGCCGGTTTGCTTCCTGATGCGCTGCGCGGGTGCGCTTCACGCGCACATGCACAGTGCTAAAAACCCAGCTTCTGTGTGTGCGCAGAAACAAAAACCAAGATGGCGCCGCCCACGGCACTGCCAAGAGAGCCAGTTTGGGGGCGTGTCCAGCCGGCCATTACTGCCGGTTTGGCGAGCAGGAGAAAATTCAGATTCTATAGCAGGAGAAAACTCCTGCTATAGAATCTGTCTGAACCGGCAGGAACCCACCTCTGAACTGAAGTCCACATATCAAAAAGTTGCCAAGTTTAAAAATTACACCACTAGACATTTCCCAAAGAAAAAAAATATCCAATCCAGATAATAAGTAAGCATCAACAGAAGTAAGAACACTTTTAAATATAGTCAGATAAACCAGTTTTAGGTTTTTCCTTCTTCCTCCCAGCCAATCCTAAGTCTCATAAATATAATTCCAACTCCGGTTTTCTTCTAATATATTTTCCACCTCTCCCAAAATTCTTATCATCTTTCAAGTCTACTTGTAATTTTAATAAAGTAACTTCAGTATATATCTTATATTTCAATTTAAAAGGGTAATCCATAATGTCTTTTTCAATTTTTAAACGATTCCAACTGCATTTGTAAATTGAATATTTCGATCTGCTTCTTATAGGTTGTGATTTTTAAATCTACCTTAGAATTATACCCAGCTGCTGTGGCCTAGAGGTGAAGCTCTTGCCTCACAATCAGGAGGTTGTGAGTTCGATCCTAGGTAGAGGCAGATGTAAGGGTCTCCTGCTTGGGCAGGGGGTTGGACTAGATGACCTGCAAGGTCCCTTCCAACTCTGTTAATCTGATCTGATCTACCTTATTTTCACCTCAATTATCTCCAGAAGGGTTTGTTCATTAGAGGTTTTTGTTCCAATAGAGTTCAAGTGCTTCACAGGCCCAGAGATCAAAGAATTCCTTTAAAGTAGCCAACATGTGCACTAGTAATTGATCTTTAAAGTCTTGTTTGTAAACAAGATAGGGTATATTTTTCACACACAAGAAGCCCTTTCTAATTAACTTCAAAGCCTTTCTTTAAATCAATTTCACAAAGCTTTTAGCGTTTATAAAGTTTTCCAGAAACCACTCTGGAATCACCTCTTTGCTGTATATTACAAGAAGTTACCAAAAACAAAAACAAACGATCTTAAAAAGCTAGAAAAATGTGATATTCTTTCTTTTTAAATGTATTGAAGAGAATCCTACCCAGTGACCGGGAGTCTTACGATTCTGAAAGTTTTTTCAGTCTTAAACAAACTCCAAAAAGATTAAAAAGATGAGGCTTGGTCAAACCAAGTCCTGAAAGGCTGCATTTATGGCTCAGAGCATGATGGAACCTTTGACTTCCAGTTAATTGCAAGTGGCTGTAAAAACAATGGCTTCTGTAGTCTGCTCACAAAAATCAGCTGTCCAACGGACATGTGGGCAATATCCAATTCTCTCTTTCTTCCAGAGAGAATTTTGGTATAGCCAGATGCCAAATTTGACCTTAATGCCCCCACAAAAAATGGGGGGATTGGTTCTGTTCGTCTCACCAGATATTGTCTTTATGAATAATGGGAGTTTTCTGATAAGGTTTTCTCCATATATGAATGTGATGCTTACATTAGGACCATTTAGGCATCAGTTTCCCATGCCTCCTTTGCTTTCCCACATCATATTTTAAGTGACAGAAGCGCTGTTGTACTTAAAAATTGGAATGGATGTAATGCTTGCTTGCTTCCAACAAAGGCTCACACTAGCTAAGAGTCCAATAACTGCTCAGCATGATCGTGTATTTCTTGGAAGTTGACCCAAATATAGCATAAATCTTTCTTGTATTATGGACTGGATCCAAAGAATTGTGAGTGAAAGGAAAATAGCTGTCAGCCCCATTCCATAGATGCTTTCACAGACCTTTATACGATGCTATTGGAGGTGGGTTCAATAGCTGTTGGTCAGTAGAAGGTCTGCAGCCAGGCTAACATTTTTGGAGGTAACTTTACTTTCATTACGAGCCAGAAATGCATTTTTGCAATGTTACTCTGTGATTTCGGCACTGAAATGGTACAGAGATATATGATGATCATGTTGCTTGCTGTATATTGTCCATATACACAATTTTCAGAAACAAAGAGAAAATGTAGACAGAAAGAGTACTTACAGTTTAATAATAATAATAATAATAATAATAATAATAATAATAATAATAATAATAATAATAATAATAATAATAATAATAACAATAGCAACAACAACAACAACAACAACAACAACAACACAGTTGGAAGGGACCTTGGAGGTCTTCTAGTCCAACCCCCTGCTTAGGCAGGAAACCCTACACTACTTCAGACAAATGGTTATCCAACACGTTCTTAAAAACTTCCAATGTTGGAGCATTCACAACTTCTGGAGGCTCATACAGGTAGTCCCCAACTTATGACCACAATTGAACCCAAAATGTCTGTCTAACTGTCAGGAAATTTCTCCTTAGTTTATTTTAATTGAAATCAGTAGAATTTGTGCATTCTTCCTATTTGTATACAGATGGTGATTCCCTAAATTTCAAATCTAGTTCTGTTACGTACCATCAAAAGTGTCTTGTATCAGGGTTCCAAGTAACAGATCCAATGCAATCAAACCTCTGAGGCCTAGGTGTTCCTCAAAGTACGGATTTATTAGGCATGTCATATTGGCACATCGGGTGAAAACCTGACCCTGAAGGTCCTGCAGTTTTCCCCACTGAAAATAAAAAGTCAAAGTTCTTTCCCACAATCCACATGTCCATCACATGGTCCAATCCAGTCACAATCCCAACTCCAGTTGGTTTCAGTCCATGCCTCCCCAGCACCTGGTGAGAATGTCCTTGATTCCCAGGAGAAAGAACTTTATTTTGGCAACATGTCCACAGCTATCTATGCACCCCCCCTCCTGTTCCCACAGCCCCAACCAGCGTAGCTGTGGCAGCCCTGAAGATGCTCCCAAAACGGCTTCAGGGTTGACATCTTGCCTATAAAGTCACTATGTGGGTTGTATACGAGATCACACAGGGTCACCCAGCATCCTGAGGGTATGCTTCTGAAATCTGGTAGCAGAATGGCTGATTTGCAGAGGTGTGGGTTTTTTTCCTTTTTCTTCTAAATAAAAATGAGAGGAACCAACTTCCATTTCCACCCTTAGTGCCTCCATATAGCTGGAAATTTAGCAGAAGTGTATTGCTAAGTTCAGAAGTGCAAAAACTGGGTTAAAGATCAAACTCATGTATTAATTTGATAGGCTGGAAAAATTAGAAAATCTACTTTGATGGGGTATTTTAGCTTGACCGTCATCATTCACACAAAGATGAACTATGATCAATGTTCACTTATGGGACTGCCGCTTGCTTACTTGAACATTGACTGTCAATACATCAGGGTATTGAGACCGTTAAATATCTTGGCCTCCCTCATGTATGTATTGCTTGTGTTGTTTTTAATTATTTTAAATTGCTATTTTATTGTTGTATCTTTTTTATTATATTATAGCTGTTCTTGCACATGTATGCCGCCCTGAGTCCCCAGGGAGTAGGGCGGCATATAAGAATCGATAAATAAATAAATAAATAAATAAATAAATAAATAAATAAATAAATAAATAAATAAATAAATAAATAAATAAATAAATAAATGAATGAATGAATGAATGAATGAATGAATGAATGAATGAATGAATACATACATACATACATACATACATACATACATACATACATACATACATACATACATACATACATACATACACTCTTGTAGGATATAATAGTTTCCTGGCCATGGATATCAGCCCTATTTTGATCTTTTGCTAGCTTTCTTGAATAAAATTGTAAGCACTGTTTAAAAATTAATTCCATATTACTGTTTATATTTCCAAGTCTTTAACATACAAAGCACTTTGCAATTTGTGATTGTCATCAGTTTAGCCAACCTCAAAATGTTGAGAATATGCAATGACCACCATGAGATACCATGAGTGTTGATTCCAGCTGAGGAAGAGAAAAATGCAAGAGATACTATACACTCAGTCAAAACCCTGGCCTCTAAGCCAGGGGTCCCCAAACTTGGCAACTTTAAGACTTGTGGACTTCAAGTCCCAGAATTCTCCAGCCAGCTTTGCTGGCTGGAGAATTCTGGGAGTTGAAGTCCACAAGTCTTAAAGTTGCCAAGTTTGAAGACCTCTGCTCTAAGCTATCACAGTCTTGCCATGCCAAAGAAAAAATAAATTTAAACTCTGTGGTGCGGTGTATATTAGGGTGGGTAAGAATAGAGTAATTGAGTTCAAGAGCCAAAAATTGGGGGAGAGCCAAGAGTTATGACCCATGGAAAAACTGATTACTTACAAACTATACTGCTGCACCATTGCATAAAACAGTAGTTTTGTTCTAGGTTCAAATAAGCCATTTTGGATCCAGGAAAAAATGCTTTCAAGAATACCCAATATACAGCCACACTAGTTTGGAGTGGTTATCAACCATGGCGAAATCCTGATGTGGAAGAGGATTTTTCACAAGGCAATTCTTATGTAGCTTTGGAAAGTTAGGAAATTGACTAGTTTTAATTATTTATATTGCCACAGTGAAAAGCTATTCAGTAATTTATTTGACATCTTTATAAATTGCTTCTCTAGTCATTGAATTCTTAAGGTGGTATAAAAATTCAGATGAAACAGTTCCTTACTTTAGCATAGGAAAAAAAATCAGTTCTAAATCTTAGGAACTGTGGTGGTGCAGTGGTTAGAATGCTGTATTGCAGGCTAACTCTGCCCATAGCCAGGAGTTCCATCCTTCCAGGTCAGTAAAATGAGGACCCTGATTGTTGAGAGCAATATGCTCACTATGTAAACTTAGAGAGGGGCTGTAAAGCACTATGAAATGGTATATACAGTAAGTCTAAGTGCTATTGCTAAATCTTACAGATTTCAGTGAAAGCTAAAACAGGTGATTTACTAGCTCTGTTAATGGATGTTATAATCCAGGTAACCTCTGGCTTGATCACACCTTTATTATTCGTTCTACCTTTAATGAATAAGAATTAATCATTCTACCTTTAACATCTAGGCAGCGCACGTCCCAAATTATGATGACTGCATTTATTTCTGGCAATGTTCTTAGAAAAATAACTAGATTCCAAAATTCAAGAATTTTGTGACCACTTGATGAGATCTGACCCAACTTTGCTCATTTTACTATTGTCAGCAGCCTCACTAATGCCTTCCTCAGTATGCTTGCTTGGCTCTTGAAAATGTTATTTGGAAGAAAGATATAAAAGATTTATTCCAAGTAAATCCCACTGGTGAGTCTGTCCTAGTATATAGAAACAAACTATTATACGCATGTATATTATAGGTGTATGGCCACTATCATAGGGTACTCCTGTAGGTAGATATGTGTTTGATGTGTTTTAGTATTAAATATTATTCCTATATGATTCTCAACCAATGTTATCCACTATAGATGCAAAATAACATTTTGTATCTATAGTGGATTTTCTGTGTTTCTGCACCTTGATAAAAGTACAATATATAAATAATAACAATAACAGCAATAATACAAAATGGGATTTGCAATTTGGGTTGAAAGATTATGATCAGCATACCAATTACAGTTGACTATTTTGGTTCATCAAATATTTAGAAATTATTATAAGTACTGGATGTCATACCACTCATTTTGCAAAAGTCTATTTGGAAAAACCACACATATTATCGCAGTACCCCCCATAATTCTTAAGTCCTTGCCTGAATCATTGGTGTCAGCACCAAGTTGATTACACTGTGATGTTCATTTTGGACAATTAGAATAATAATAAACAACAGTGCTGTTAACCGGATCAGCCAATTTCCATCTCACATTTATTACTGAAAACTAGTTTTGTGTAGGGGTGAGGGTACTGGCCTAGAAACCAGGGGACAGTGAGTTCTGGGCCTCCCTTTGGAATGAAAGCTGGCTCATTATTTTCTCAGCCCAATCCACCTCACAAGGGTGTTCTTTGGGAGAACATAATAGGGATGACATCCTTGAGTTTGGAGGAGGAGGAGGTCTGGATAAAGAGCCAAGGTGGCCCAGTGGTTAGAGGCAGTACTGCATGCCACTTTAGCTGACTGTGATCCGCAGGTCAGCGGTTCAAATCTCACCGGCTCAAGGTTGACTCAGCCTTCCATCCTTCCGAGGTGGGTAAAATGAGGACCCAGATTGTTGGGGGCAATATAAATATACATTGCTTACTGGTGTAAACCGCTTAGAGAGTGCTTGCACTGTGAGGCGGTATATAAATCTCACAAATTAAACAAATAAAAAATAAATAAATAAATAAATAAATAAATAAATAAATAAATAAATAAATAAATAAATAAATAAATAAATAAATAAATAAATAAATAAATAAATAACAGATGTTGCCCTATCTGGAGAAAGCAGAATAGAAGAGAAAGAACTGGGCAAAAAATCATGAAGCACAAAGACCTTCAAATAGAAGTAGAACACCTATGGCAAAAGAAAGCAAAGGCAATACCAATAGTAATAGGCACCTTGTGTGCAATCCCAAAACATCTGGAGCTCAACCTGAACACCATCAGCACTGACAAAATCACCATCACTCAATTGCAAAAGTCAGCTCTACCTGGAACATCCTACAACCTACAAATGTACATTTAACACCATTAAATAACAGCTGCCT
The DNA here is from genome assembly GCA_023053685.1 of Diadophis punctatus similis. Taxonomy (NCBI): domain Eukaryota; kingdom Metazoa; phylum Chordata; class Lepidosauria; order Squamata; family Dipsadidae; genus Diadophis; species Diadophis punctatus. Next base: position 17,485,141 of record JALIGW010000003.1, read on the forward strand.
ATCCCAAGTCCTTAGGAAGTACTCAATAGATGGACGAAGATGTCAAATCCAGTCTAAACATTTGGCTGACTGTGTGACCAATATAATTTATCTTCGTTTATTATAGATTTTAATAATTAGATTTTCATCCTGCCTTTATTACTTTGTGAGTAACTCAAGGCAACAAACACAATGTGCATAATCCTCTTTCCTCCTTCCATGGTCTCCACAACAACAATCTTCTGAAGTGGGTTGGACTCAGAGAGAGTGACTGGTCCAGCATCACCCAGCTGGTTCTCATGCCTTTTTCATTCCTTTCTGTTAAAGTTGTTAAGGAAATAGCAACAACAACAAGAACTAATAAATGGGTTTGGAGTTGGTACTTGGGGGGAATTTAACTCGAAATAAATAAATAACTCAAAATTAAATTTCATCATGAAATTCCTTCAAATCAAGGATTATCCTCTTCCAGGTAGGGTAGAGGGCTAGGCTAAATGAGGCTATGCTCGGCAGTCTCTCAGGATTTAAGGAGCTCAAGCCTCAATCATGAGATCACAGATGTCTTCTTGACTTTTTTGAGCCCCTCCAAGGACACCCCTGATTCTGCCATTGGTTGAATGTAGACATTGTGGCTGGCTACCGCTGATACTTTTGATTTATTAGTGTTACCTTCTCAATTAATAATCCTATGGTTTCATGAGGAAGTAGCAGTCTTACCCAGGGGTAACATTCAAATTTTTCCCCTAACGGTTCTGTGGACGTGGCTTGGTGGGCATGGCTTGGTGGGGGGACATGTGACTGAGTGGGCGTGGCCAACTTGATGTCACTCATGGGAAGGTGGGGCGGCACCACCCCACCAAGCCACACCCACAGAACCGACAGAAAAGTTCGGCCAAGTTTTCTAGCGTTCAACCTGGCTGCTTCTCGCCTCCTTTTCATGTTTTCTCTGTGTGTATGAGCCCGAGAAGGAGGAGAGAAGGAGTGAGTGGGAGGGGTGGGGCCAGTCAGTAGTACGATTTACCGGTTCTCTGAACTGTGCATAATCGCCGCCGCCGGTTCTATAGAACCTGTCCGAACCTGCTGAATTTCACCCCTGGTCTTACCCTTTCAGAATAAGAATAAGGCTAGAAAAAGGGAATGTTTTCTGAACCAAAGCGATCCTACCACGATTTCTATATAGCTTGGGAAACTAAGAAGTAGATGGAGGTTTTTTTTTCAACATGGGGGCCACGGATAACTGTTTATGCAGCTGCCATAAATACTTCCTGTTATTGACATGTGAAGTGGAGGTGTTTTTCACTTTGAGACGATATATCTCTTTTTCCTCCTGAAAAGAAGAGTCTCGCTTCTAACTGGAAATGGCAGTAAGGGCAGCATAGCCTGTTAGAAGAGATCTGATGCCAGCTGTTTTCCTCCTTTGGTCTGTGAAATGATTTGCTCTTTTTACAACTCTGACCTTTGGCCAAAACAAAAAGTCAGGCAGTGGCCCAGATGTCTGCGGGGAGCCAGAGTGATGGTTTGTGTGCCAGGCAAGCAATTGGCAGTGGTTCAATACAGCAGCTTTTTCTACATTCTCCAACCCATCTAAGTTATTTTGTGGGGAGGGGGGTGCTTGTGTGTGCCACACAGAAAAAGAGTTGTTCATCACAGCAACCTAGAGATTCCTTTGGGGAGCAAATCTCCCCAAGGCCTTACATTCTTAGATCTTCCACATATCATTCAACAAAATAAAAGACAAACAGAAGCTTATGGCAAGTTCAACAGCACACAAACTTAGGGCAGAATCCCAAGCAGAGTCTGCCAGAAGCTGGGGATTTTTCCAGTATCCTCCATGCCAGAAAATAACAGAGGAATTGCCAAAAACATTTGTTCAGCAGAGGTACATGCGTACAGGAACCTCATTATATTTAGTGTTAACACAGCCCATCGATTAGAGAGGATGCCTGCCCAATGAGTCTTATGACAGAACTGACAATGAGATATAATAGCGGGAGTCAACCCGTGACACTCTTAGCTATTTCGTAAAACAACAGGAGACTTTGATTTACAGAACAGAATGACAGGCTATGCCTCAGATCAGGGCTACATCTAAATCTAATCCATAGCATTTGCTTGAGGATTATCTTTAGCCTGGCAGATATGCAGAACATTAGCTTAATAGCATGAAGTATGTATGTGTGACAATAAGGGGTACAGTATGGCATAATCAGGCTGTGCATTGAGAATTGCAGCACCTGCTTCACCCAATCACATAACTCCAAAGCCTTGTGACTTTCTCTCTGATGTTCAACCGGCATGTCTATACCTCACCAGAATTTTCTATAATTGCTCTCAGCACATGGTATTATTACAACCGGTGTGAAGGATTTCAAAAATCAATGTTGTTATATGGATTATATAATCAGAGGTGGGTTCCTACCAGTTCGGACTGGTTGTATAGAACCGGTAGTAACTTTGTGGCCTGGGTCACTAGAACCGGCAGCGACGCAGGCCTGCCACGCCCCCGAGGTTCTCTCAGCAGCGCCATAGGTGTCGCCATCTTGTTTTTTATTTCTGTGCATGCACAACTTTTTAAAAGTACTGTTCATGCGCGTGTGCAAAGCGCCCACGAGGTGCATCCCTGGGCGAACCGGCAGTGGGAGAATCCAGAACCCACTCCTGATTATAATGGATGAATGTAAAGATCATTCATCCAAGGTTCTGTTTATACATTCATCTAACTCACTGGTGTAGCCATTTTAAGTGTTTCTGTTAAAGTCTCACCGGCTACGTCAGAATTTCTGAGCGAAATTGTTATGGATTGTTATGCTGTTAGTGCACAGGGATCTTTCACTCAATGGCTGGCACCAGAATGCATGAGCTGCTTCTAGAAGAAGATATGATGAAGTCATGTTAGGTGATTTGGAAGTGTTTATCTGTGTAGTCTGATTAAACATTGTACTCATTAGGTAATATGGAATGTGGATAACTTCCACATAAAGTTCATTTCATAACTCATTTGTTCTGTTTGAAGTTTAGAAAAAACTCCAAAAAGTACAAACAGTTCAAAAACTGAATCAATTATCCAGAAAGATGGTGGGCTCTTTTTTTACCTGCTGTGCTCAAGAAAAGGCTGGCTAACCACCAATTAGGGTGCTTTAATTTGGATTTCTGCACTGGGCAAAGAGCATAGCCCCTATACACTATCTGAACATCTGATCATTTAAATACTCTTTTTTATTTTCAAATTCTGGTATAATATGGACTACAGATAGATTAACAATCCTGATAACAGTGATTTGAAATCCTGTATTGCAACCCAAGCAGACCAAGGTTGCACACTCTATGTATGGAAGTTGCTGCCCTCTAGTGTTAAAATACATTTTGAAGTTACAGTAAAAAAAAAATATTCATGTTGTTTTTCCTACTTGGTGTATGGAGATTCTCAATCATCCAGATCATGGTTGTCCCAAAGGTGCTTTTCCAAAAGATAACAGGACTTTCTTGTTTTTTTCCCTTAAAAATGTTTTACTTTTCATCTGTAGTGGATTGTAAATCCCGTCTCTACTGGTTTGCTTGCGCATGTGCGTGATGTTTCTGCGCATGCGCAGAAGCGTCCCAGGCGGGTGGGTGGAGCTCCTGCCACCGTTGCTACCGGTTTGCTGAACTGGGCCGAACTGGGAGCAACTCACCACTGCTTCTCATCCAAGAAGTATGCATCCAAGAGAACTGAAGAAGCTTATTGGATAAGAAGTGAAACATTTTCAAGGAAAAAAACCAAAAAAATTCCAGGTGCCTTTTGGAATAGCACCTTTGGAATTTTCCTAATTTCTCCCTACAATTATAGTTGGGATCTATTTTATTTGTTTGTGTCTCGTCTTTATCATATTCTTCTTGCCTCATCATTTCACTTGTTTCCAGTCAGAAGTTGTCAAGTGTTCCAAGACGTAACTATGTACTTTAAAACTATTCTAAACACTGTGCAAATGTTCAGTATGTGAATTCATTGCCAATCCTCCTTGGAAGGCTAACACTTCATATAATCTTAATTTAATCTAAAAGTGTATGTGATTCCATAATCCAGAGGGCTTCAAACTTGGCAACTTTAAGACTTGTGGACTTCAACTCCAAGAATTCTCCAGCCAGCATAGTGGCTGGAGAATTCTGGGAGTTGAAGTCCACAAGTCTTAAAGTTGCCAAGTTTGGGGACCCCTGCCATAATCCATCACCCTTTCCTCTTAGGTTTCCATGACCCTTATGTTACAAATATTGATATCCACATTTTTAACTCTCAATTTTGCTCTGCCTTTCTTTATGCCTGGCTGTTAGGTATCGCACATTCTTCAGACCCAGGTACAAGATTGGATACAAGACAGTCACTGAAATAGCATGGAAATGCTGCCCGGGTCTCGTGGGCGAAGGATGCCATCATGATAATCCCACTAATCAAGCAGGAATTCCATCCCAGCATCCCAGCCCCAAGATGCCTCCAACTCAGAAGATGTTTCCAGGTCCCAGAGCTCCGCCTCATCCCAAAATCCCTGTGGACTCGTTTCCTATACCAAAAAAGAATAATTATGGTGAGGATTCAAATCTGAGTTTGTCACACCAAAGATCATAAAGAAGGTCTTTATGATCTTGCCAGTGCTTCTTGTTCTTTTTTTATCCAGATATGTTGGATGTGCAAAAACAAGCACAGGCTTACAACTTTTAGTGCCCAGCCTCTGAATGAAACACATCATACACTCACATGTTCATACCTACCTACCAGTGGTGGGTTCCACCTGATGCGGTCCATTCTATAGCACCAGTAGCGGCCCGCTGGTGACGTCACAGTACTGGTGCGGTCGGTTGCCGGTGCCTGGGTGCCACCATTTTTTAAAAAAAAAATTATTTATTTTTTACAATTTTCTTCTGCGCATGCCCAGAAGCCGAGCTTCCGGCACTGCGCATGCACTGCCTTCCTACCCCACAGGGGAGGATGGTTGAGGGAGCGCGTGAGAGAAAGAACGGGCGGCAGGAGCTATCTCCATTCCCCTCCCTTCAGCAGTCTGAGAAGCCACGAACACGCGGTGATGATCCTAGGCATTTTCGCACGTTTGAGGCTTCTCGAGCTGCTGAGGAGAGGGGGAATGGGCGGCAGGACCTATCTCAGTTCCCCTCTGTTCAGCAGTCCAAGAAGCCACGAACACACGGTGATGATCCCAGGCATTTTCGCACGTTCGAGGCTTCTCGAGCTGCTGAGGGGAGGGGGAACGGGCAGCAGGAGCCTAGGATCATCGAATGAGGAGAAGCATTCAGGCCGGACGGAGCCTCCTAGAAGAACCGCTGCTGCGGTCTTGCTGCTCCTGCTGCGGGGGGCTGTGTTGCGGGTGGGTAATGCCCCCCCGCTTCTCCGGCCGCTGCCAAACTCCCGAGGCCCACGCCCACCCGGTCACATGGCTGGCAAGCCACACCCACAAAATAAGCCATGCCCACAGAGTGGTAGTAAAAAAATTAGGAACCCGCCCCTGCTACCTACCTAAGTCAAAGTCTGGCTGACCAGAAAAATTAGGATAGATGCCTACCTTGCATAGTAATTCATTCTGTGTGATGCCTCCATATTGCCCATAAATGTAAAGGTAAAGTTTCCCTGTCCAGTCTTGTCCAACTTTAGGGGCAGTACTCATCTCTGTTTCTTAGCCGAGGGAACAAGCATTGTCCAAAGATACTTCCGTGGTCATGTGGCCAGCATGATTGTATTCTGAGGCACACAGAACACTGTTAACTTTCCACCAAAATGGTACCTATTTACCTTCTCTCATTTGCATCCTTTCAAACTGCTAAGTGGGCAGAAACTGGGGCAAGTAACTGGAACTCACCCCGTTGTGCAGTGCTTGGGTCTCGAACCTGGGCTGTCGACTTTCCAGACAGCAAGCCCAGCACTTTAACCGCTGAGCCATCGTGCCCCTAATTGTTCCCATACACCTTTATATTGTATTTTTATAAAAGCAATTGTACTTGTGGTTAAAACTTTAAAAAAAATATATTTGGATATTTGTGGCTTTTTCAAAACATCCACTGATATGACTCAAAATAATGCTGAAGTTTTGATTTTTGCAGAAATTAACAGATAAGATCAAAGGAAAAAGCAGGAATGGGGAACAAATCATTACATCTAAAAAATTACAGGATATCTATAATTTAAAGTTAATCTCAGTATAGAGACTAGGTGCTAAATACAGTTAATTAATGACAAATATTGCTGAGCATTTAGTACCCAGATAATGGCTGTTCTCCTGACTCTGGTAAAACCATTAGACTTATGAAGTTTTGTAGTGTGCAAAGCCATGATCTGGTTTAATTATGGTTTATTGAATCAACCACAACTGGGTTCATATATCATATTAAATTAAAATTCTTAGATAAATGTTCTATTCCAAGTTCATATAACACCCAGGACATCACAACCTTTTTTCATTTATAAAAGATTTATTTGTGGAAAGCTGCTAGCCCTGAAATAACCTGAACAGCACAGCTGGGAGAAAGAAGAAAAGGGAATATTTTGCACATCCTGAAAACCCAAACAAGCTATATGATAACTTATTGTGTGGTATGAACCCAGTCAGACTATTCAATACATAGAAACAGAGGAGAAATGTGTTCAGTACATATTCAGATCACTATACAAACTGAAATGCAATTCTTTGAAACACAGACTTCGCTCTGTTCAGCAATGCAATAGTTAACTCCAGAAAGGTTTTACACTAGATCAAGACTGTCAAACTCAAGGCCGGATTTAAGCACCATGGGGTGCTTAAATCTGGTCTGCGGGGCTGGCCTGGAAATAGCAAAGGACCAGCCATTTTGGCTGGCAGGGTGCTTAGACTGTCCACTGTTGACTTCACCTGATTCCTAAGAGGTCAGTAAGGGGTGTGCATAAGTGCACCAGCATGCCTACCGTCCCTGTCCTAATGTTCCCTCTTATCAGTACCCATCTTGCTTGCAATCAATATCTTATGTATATAAACAATGTTATATCTATGTATATTACCAACAAGTACTTGACAAAAATAAATAAATAAATAAATAAAGTTCAAGAGGCTACTGGGCAGTCTACTGGCAGAACATTCTTTGTAGGGCAACAGAAAAAGGCATTTTAGCTGCTTTTGCTCTTGATAACAATGGGCTGGCTGCTCTTTCCCTTCCCAGGATGCTGGGCAGATCTGCAAATGGATGACTTGTTTTGACAAAGACTTGAACAAGGGAAGCCCCAAAGCTGCTGGTGAAGCAGCCGTGCCCTCTTACTTCTAAAAGTGAAGTGGGCATGTCGCGTATTCATTCATTTCAACCTCTTCTGGCACCACTGAAAGGTAGAAGGACGTGACATATGCACAGAAGCCTTTTTGGACTATTGCAAATGCCATTTGACATCATGCAGTGATAAGATGTGTGTTGCAGAAGACAATCTAAATCCTTTCCCACTTCAGCCCTGTGAGGTAGTCCAGGCAAGAAGCACACTCAGAAATACTAGCTCTAAAATTATGATAAGGTTACATTAGCAGAATCTTGCAAGTCTCAAAGTACATCTCTCCTCTCCCATCTTTATGGTCCTAAAAGCTAGGGAGGGTCCCTTCTCAGTTGTTTGGCATACCTCCAGTTCTTCTGCAGACTGCTGCTACTTGTTTAACACTTTTGTCTAATTTGTGGTGGTTCTACTGTCTCCCAAGGTCATTCCCACATCCCATTACAGACACAGGCCTAATCCTTTGTTTGAGAAGACACAATTTGCAGTTGGTCCCCTGATGGATAGTATGGCCTGAATCCAGAAAATTACCCTCTAAGTGTACCTACAAAACGGTAATAATCGCATTATTTCTGTTTATGTCTTGTTCCTAGGTCGAAAAATGCCTAATGTGTTTGGAGACAGACTGGACCACATGGAAGAGGAGGTCAGACGTCTCTCACAGTCTTATGATACCTTATACAATATGGTGAGTGGCTTGGGGGATCACCTGCGACTTGCCATCCAGGAAGATACTAGTAAAATGATTGGATCCCTCATGAATAGTCCAACTGTTCCTGATTCAACCATGGGATTCGGAATCATTCCTGATGGAATTGTGGATGCTGCAGACAAAACTGAGCTCTCTCCCTACCCACCCGTGGGTGAGATTCTAGGCAAAGTGACTGAGATGAGTGATTCACTGAAAATCAAGACTAACCTACTTGAAGAAGTGCAGGGCATGGTCCTAGATCATGATGGGCAGATCAAACACTTAATGGAATCAGCTCGGCCTTCACCACTCACCTCGATCGATATGTTAGAAGAATATATAGACAACAGGCTTCGCAACCTGAGAGCGGAGCTTTTGGATGGCTTTGAGAAGAAATTGATAAATATTCAGAGTACATGTGATTACCAGATCAAAGAAGTAAAACAGCAGTGTGAGGAAGAGAAAGCAGCCAACCTCCGACTTCAACAGATCTTGGATGGCAAAGAACTAGAGATCAAGAAAGACATTTCTCAACTGGAAACACAGATCCAAGGACTGACAGTTGTAGAAAACTGCTGTAGCAACTTGAACTACCTCACCGAACGGATGGATATTTTGGAAAAAGGCCTACATAGTATTTCTGAGTCTCAGAAGAATCTACATTCTAGGGTAGATAATGAATTGTCCCCCAACACTTTGGGGATCCTCTTTGAAGGACGCTTTGTGGACCTTGAGGCTAGGCTGAATTTTACAGAGAGGGGAATAGGAAGTTGTTGTTCTAATGTAGAAGACAGCATGAGAGGTTTGATGGGATCAGAGCTAGACGGCACAAAAGCTCTTTTCGAAAACAAAATGAGAACCTTGGAGGAAAGACTCATAACTATTGTAGGAGATGTGAATAATGTCAGTTCTGCAGTGGGACTAGATGGAGCTATAATGCCGTTCTTGGAAGGAGAGCTTGCTACCATAACAAGGGAAACAGGTGAGAAGATGGAAGTACTACAGAGCCAACTGATTAACTTGGAGAGCACTTGCTTGTTGGGTTGCACTTCCAGATCCAAAGATGTAGAAATCTTCCGTACAGAGATTGAAGACTGCCAAAACAAGAATCAGGATTTACTGCTAAGGATGGACAGCAACTCAGATCTGCTGCAAAAACTCAATATTACTATCTTGGAGATGCAGAGACGGATTGAGGAGGAAACAGCTGGAACCTTGCAAGGTGAGATCACATTATTAAAGATCAATTTGAACACCATGACTAAATCTCTAACTGGGCTGAAGGATTCTGTTTCCCAGTACTCTGACTCAGTACTGCATGTTAACTCATCCTTAGATGACCATGAGCGCAAGATAGAAGATGAGGTCCATTCACTTCAAGAAATGATCAGTAATCAAGACTCCCAGCTTTTTTTCAGTAACAAGCGTGTCTTGAACCTAAAGGGAGACCTTGAAAGGCTGAGATCCAGGATCAGCAATGATTTGAGCAACTGCAAAAGTCTGGCTCTCGGCCTGCAGAAAGAAGTGCTCCAATTCGATGACCGTGTGGCCCAAATAGAAGATACGTGTGGCAGACTAGGCACTGTGACGGGAAGCCTGGAACACATCAGAAACGAACTGGAGAACAATGCAGGAAGTATGTGGGGTTACATGAATCATATTAACAAAACTTTAGCTACACAGTCTGAGGAAATAACTGTGCTCAAGAATAACTTGCTGGATTGCCAGGCAAAAATTACAGAACTATCTGAAGATGTTGGTCTCCTAGAAGGCAAGCTGATAAACAACCAACATTAGTTTATATTGGGTCCAAAGTATACCTAACTTATATCATACAGACTCCAAAGAGATGATACCAGGATTTTTTGTTTTATTTGGGTTTTCGAGAGAGGGAAGGTCACTAAACTTTAAAAGCTGCTATAGTCCTTTCCCTGATTTCTTCGATATGGTTTTTTAAAATTACATTTTAAGTATGTTTGCCGTTAACTGTTCTTTCTACAGCTATTTAACAACTGTACTTAAGTAGCAAAGTGCCTTCCCATATTTCAGGTCATACGGTATTTAGGTTACATTTCCAATACATAGTTCAGTTCAAGAGAAAACTGGAGACAGATCTTTTTTAAAAAATGGCTTCTTTGCTTTGGGAATAAATCAAAATCTAATACTTAAGGACTGAAACAAAGAAACTCAATATCTGCCAGATTTAATCATCTACTGGAAGAGAAACTTTTTTCAGAGGCCATAGTACAATACCTAGACCATGTGAAGGCTCTGATTTAAGATAAGACTTCCTCCACCCATTTTATATAAATCCCCCCCCCCAAATCTCCCAAATATGAGCTTGAATTCTACACGATAACATCAACTGATACAAACCTATGGGGTATTCATGTAGGTCAGCGGCATGATAAGAGTTGTAAAACATAAAAGAATGCTCTCGTACAGAACATATTTTCCCTTTTGCATTGTCCTACAATAATCAAGCTGAATTTTTCAAGCTGATATTCTCAAATCTGTGCAATCTGACTTTGCATGAAGGATGGTAAGGCGTGGGTCACTGAGTTAGATCCAATAGGTAGCTTGTTGCAATTCTAGGAACAGAAGAAAAGAAAGCACACATAATATAGTGTTGTAGCGTTACTATACTGTTGCTTCCTATTTTTGTATAAAAATGGAAGAAGTTCAGTTGCACAAGATACCGTATTTTTCGGAGTATAAGACGCACCTTAGTTTTGGGGGAGAAAAATAGGGGGAAAAATCTTCCTACCAGGTATTCATCTGGCTAGCGTCCTTAGTCTGGTCAGCTTCAGCACATTATTTTATCCTCTGGTTTATCCCCTGATGAAATATGGTAATTATTATTGTACCCATTGTTTTTTAATCTGATTTAATGATTTCATTCTTCTTGGGCTGAAGTGGTGCAGTGGTGCAGTGGTTAAATGCTGTGACTGCAGGCTGACTGCTAGTTCAGCAGTTCAGCTGTTCAAATCCCACTAGGCTCAAGGTTGACTCAGCCTTCCATCCTTCCGAGGTCGGTAAAATGAGGACCCAGATTGTTGGGGGCAATATGCTGAACTCTGTAAACCGCTTAGAGAGGGCTGTAAGGCACTATGAAGCGGTATATAAGTAAAGTGCTATAAAGTGCTATTGGGCACTCTTGAACAATCAATTCCTCTTCTATTTATTCTCATTTATTTATTTTTGAGAATAATAGCCTTTGAGTAGGATTCCTTTCAAAGGAATTGCTCTTAAGATAATGTAACAGCAATGGCATGTAACAATCCAATTTAGTTTAGTTCACATTTACTTCATTTCAAGTCCATCTACAAGTAGAAGAAAATATTCTTCAAAATTCATATTATTCCCCATTCAGCAATACAGAACGCATTTGTGTGTATATGCATGTGTGGGAAACATGCATAAAAATACATACATTAGTGAAATTATCACAGAAATATATTTTAAGTTATAATGCATAATGTCATATAAAAAGTATAAGGAATATTGATGAACATATATTTAATTTTAAATTTCAAATTTGCTTTGACCCAAACTGAAGCAGAATCGTGTTGAACTAAATTTAAAGCAGAGAAATAAGAAAAGTCAAACTTAATGTATTAATCCATTGCTATGTGTGACTACAGCTTGATGATCAAGAGAATAGAATAGAATAGAATAGAATAGAATAGAATAGAATAGAATAGAATAGAATAGAATAGAATAGAATAGAATAGAATAGAATAGAATAGAATAGAATAGAATAATAGGATAGGATAGAATAGCATAGCATAGCATAGCATAGCATAGCATAGCATAGCATAGGATAGCATAGGATAGAAGAATATAGAATTGAATTTTTTATTGGCCAAGTGTGATTGGACACACAAGGAATTTGTCTTTGGTGCATATGCTCTCAGTGTACATACAGAGAATGTCAGAAGAACTCATCTGTAGATAAACTTCAATAAGAACATTCTGTTCTGCAGATGAAAGTCTCTTCTATGCTTTTCTCCTATGATTGGACCCATTTTTACATTTTTGCTCCCACATGAAGTCTACATGAAATTACTGGGCAATTCGCATAACATTACATAGTGGCTAGAGAAAATGTTTCATATGAAGGGCTTGCCATGCAGTAATTAAGAGCAAATTAGATTGGCTCCCATGTGATAGTTACAAGTCATGAGATTCAGAGTAGGAAAGTGTTCTGGATCCAGCATGAGTTTTCTAATAGTACCTGGGACTGTGACTATTTTAAGGAACTGATGACACTCATACAACCCACGCTAGGTCTGAAGGGCCCTTCCTCCTTTGGATCCAAAAAGCTGCCCTTCTACTTGCGATTTAATTTAATTTAATTTATTGTTCTTATAGGCCACCCAATCCCGTAGGATTTCTAAAGAGCTAGTGCCTACATGTACCTTCTTCACACAATGTACAACTATGTGTTTGGTGGATTGATTTTGTACAATCAAGCTGGCCTCAACAGTTAGTAGACACATAAATTAATATTCTCCAGAATGAGTTGTCACTGACCTGGTCCTTCAAGATTTTCACCCATCACTCCTATAATCAAGTCCACCCACTTTATTGCTTGTTGTTTTCTTTCCTTCCACCTCTCCCAGCATTAAAGATTTCTGAAGCGATCTAGTCTAGGGGTCTCCAACCTTGGCAACTTTAAAACTTGTGGACTTCAACTCCCAGAATTCCTCAGCCACCTGGCTGAGGAAGTCTGGGAGTTGAAGTCCACAAGTCTTAAAGTTCCCAAGGTTGGAGACCCCTAATCTAGTCCTTGCATAAAGTGTCCGAAATATAACTTGAACCTGGTCATTTGTGCCTCAGGTAAGAACTCTGGATGGAATACTATGCTTGTGTTTATATGAAGAAATGGAAGTGTAAGCAAGACTGTACATAGTTACTGCAGCAGGGTGTATTTTTTCCTTTTCAGCTCATCTCCTAACCCTTCTTCTTAGCTAATTCGCAACCTTTAACCTAGTCAACTGCGAATGAAGAGGATCAAGAGACACTTTCCTAGTATAGCTGTATCATTCTTCATAGTTAAGCTGCCAGTTCCTTTTCTTGTTCTTCCTTGGACAAAATGATAGTTGTGTCACTTTTTGGGGGGGGGGGTCTAGCAGCCCAACAAGCAATCAGGAATGATCTAATCTTACTGATGAATGGTACCCAAGACATTAATCCAAATTAGTAATTATATTCCAGTGCACAAAAACAAATTTTAATGCCCCTTCTGAATAATGAAATCAGAGCAAAATTAAAAATCAAAGAAGAAACCCAATACCCTTAATGAAAATGAAGAAATTATCCTAGTGCATCTTGTATTTCTCTATAGGAATTTGTGTTTATTGGGGGGGGGAATCTTTCCAGTCTAACCTTTGCTCTAAACCAGAGTATATTCCATTCATCTTTCTTTTACTTTGCAGGGTTGTTGTAAAGATAATGTGCATGAAATGCTTTGAACACTTGAAATCAGCTATGTAAATGTTGCTTTTATTAAACTGAGAAAATATATCACATTATGTCAGACAGTATAAACTGAAAGTTATCCCACCCAGAAAGAGATTTGAAACCTTTATGTTACTTGTCCTCAAATTCCAAGTCCCCCATTAGAGCAATTGAGTGTTATATTGCAAGGTTATTCTGCAAGCAGAACAGGATGGCCCTATCATCAGGGAAGATTCAATGGCTGCTTCAGGCAGCAGATCAGGGCATTAATGTATTGATCTCAGGACTTCATCCAATGCCCTCCTGATGCAAATCTAGGAGAAATCCGCTATCTCAGTGTTACATTCTGAGGGCTCCTCAGATAAAGGTGAGACTGCAATTCCATAGTGTGGTTTGTTGCCTTGGTTCCTTGCTGTGAGAAGCCCCAATATGGCATCTAATAGCTTTCCTCCAGCAGCAGCAACCCTGTAGAGCAGGGCTGTCAAACTTGTGTCACGTGACGTATTGCAACTCTCCACCCCCCTTCGCTAAAACAGGTATTGGCGTGGCCAGCGTGTGATTCATCCGGCCCACTCTATAGCCCTGCTGTAGAGCATATGCGAGACCCAAATAAAACATTAAAAGTATGTAAAAGTAAGTAAAAATACATTCAGAAGGTGGCGTGTGAGTGAGGTCACTATGGCAACCCATCTAGGATGCTGAAGAGTTCAGAGTGTCTTGATAAGATGGGAGAAATTGGCAAGCCTTGTGGCACAAGCCAGTAGTTGAACAAGACCAGTATGTTCTGGGGCCTCCCCTCAAATAGAGCTGACAACTTCTCCACTCTTCTCTTTTGTTTGAATTTAGTAGCATTAGTTTTGAGTGATATCCTGAACTCAAACCACTTTTTCTGAACATTCTGCATTCCCTATGAAAGGGGCACTGGTTTTACTTTTCCTCCTCTCTTTTGTGTAACAAATTCTCATGGGGTGGGGTGTGGAGAGGTTGGAACTTATTAGTGGTTTCATAATCAACGTTTTTGGGACTGGCAATTGATCTTATTGTATATATACATTTACCAGAAGTAACTGTAACTGGTTTCAATTAAACTTACGCTTAAGTTATCTAGGATTTTGAACATGTTCAGCATTCTGAGTTGAAGTGTCCACATTCTATGAAAAGAAATTAGAGACACTTATGAAATTATAGTTGTATCCTGTTTACTTCCAGGCATTGGAGGTACAACAGTTCTAATGTGGAGGTTGCATTTGGTTTGTTATCATTAATGAATAGACCAATTTGAGAGTCATATAAACCTCTTCTTTTTTTCTTAGAAGTATTATTACATTAGTTTCTATCACATGCTATTGGAGTGACCTCTAGTAAGTATTACAGTACATTACAGTACATAATATACCTTCCATTTGTCAATTCCAGATTCCAAACTTGTAGTTAATCCATTTTCAGACTGCCAATTTACAAACTAAGTTTTTTTTCCTGAGGTTTTCAAGAAACAGAGCACTATGTCAATTGTGAAGAAGGTTTCAAATTTATGTTGTTTTTTCTGGTAGGTTTTGGCCATAATTGTAACAATAATGATAACCTTGTTTAGTCTAGCTGGTTTTTTTTTAATGTACATTTGTTGATGGTTAAAACTGAACTATTGTTTCTGTTGAGAGTAGGGGAAGAGAAGAAACTCTCACCAAGTTTTCCAGAATTGTATTACTGTAACATCTTCTAAAGATAAATTCTCAGAAAACTATATAGACATTTAAGATATTGAGAAAATGGAACAAAACTGACCAGCAATGTTATTTTCTGAATCATTGGTAAAAAAAATGGAAGAGATGTGTATATACAGATATAGTTTGTACTTTACGGCAGTAACAACATTTCGATTTGCAAAATCCACTCACTCCATTACCAAACCAAGAGGGAATTATGCCACTGAAAGGAAGTTTAGGTTTGTATAAAATTCTCATATGTGCACATTTGGAATCAATCACTATAATTTAAACAGAAGAACGTCTCTTCATTATGGGCAAACTCATGACCAGGTATTTGGGACCCTTCTCTTTTTTTTCCCCCTGTGGAAATTCAAATCCCCTCCATTCTTTGATTTTTTTAAAACGAAGGATTAGATTGGACAAATCTTTCAAAAGGAGACTCCCCCCCCAAAAACTAGAATACATCAGCTTTCAGTTTTGGAAACAATGTAAAATTACCACCTAACAGTTTCGAAAATGATATCTTAGGTCCTCCAGCCTCCACAGATCCAGCATGGCAGTTGATGTTAGGATTTAGGATTCTTTTATTTAGCTCTTCAGTTTTCAAACCCAAAAATCTCAATTATATAAATATGATTTGGGGGGGGCTAAATGGTACGCCCCGGTGGTCTCCAGGAGCTGTGTTCAGCCCAATGATATATTAACCAGTTAATATATAATGCAAGGCCAAAAATAAACAAAGAAACAAATCACATTATGGTTTAGTATGCTGGATACCTGGCCAATTGCAACCTATTTGTGCAAATCCGATTGATAAACTCAATAATGTTCAAATCCGAATTCAGTAAGTGCTGATAAGATTCTGAATCTTATTACACACTAATTTATTTTATTAAAGACTAAGTTATCAAATAAGATACTGTAGCTATCGGTAAGTTTTCAAATGTACAGGATCCTTCAAGTTTAGTATGTACTGTATTTCCTATTCACATCACATGTGATATTAAAATGATGTTTACAGAGTATTGTGATTAATACAAATAGTATTGGAAGTCATTGTTGCTTAGGATACCACATAGCAACAGGGATGACAAAGAGAAAACTTTTTCATAGTGTTCTCTTCATATGAAAATACTTTCTACAGTTTTTCAGAGTTTGGGGCTGAGACTCTTTATGTCACCTTCTACCTGATCCTTTAAACTGATGCCAAAGTTTGAAGTTTGGAATTCCCACATATCTAGTATATATTTCATAATGAGAAATCATCTCCTCTTGATAGAAAACAAGGTATGTATAATGAAGACCATAAGAAATTCATATAGTGTTTCCCCGAAAATAAGACATCCCCCCAAAATAAGCCCTCCCCGAAAATATTTAAACGCATGCACAGCCGGCCCCCGCCATTTCCTCTGGTTAGGGTTAAGGAGACAGAGCTGGAAATCAGGTAAGAAGCAAGAGGAGCCCCGTCTTGCTCCACGCGCCCCAAAATAATAAGACCTCACCAAAAATAAGGCCAAGCGCTTATTTCGGGTTCAAAAAAATATAAGACAGGGTCTTATTTTCGGGGAAACACGGTAGTGTGTTGCAAATAGATGGCTCATAGGACATGAGTGAAATATCATTTTTGTTCACTGTACCCCCACCTACATTTAAGGAAGGAGGACGTCATGTGTGAAATAGAACAAGAACTGGTCCCCTGAATCCAATTTTCATTAAATTCACAGCAAAACTATAAATTGGGGGTGAGGAATCTGCACAAATCTTACAAAACGAGTGATTTTTGCTTATTGTATTGCGGTTTTTCCATCTTTATTATTGGTGCTCTTGTGATAAATATATAATCTTGATTTTCAGAACTACCTGTGCTAATGGACATTTGGGTGTTTTGACTATATCTCTAACAAAGACATTATAAAAAAATATCATAGCTCATAAAGAAAAGCATTTGGCGGCCATTAATTGCCATAAGACTACATTTTTCTTTATCCTCGTGATTTAAAATATCCCATTGCAGCAAGTCACAGAATTCATGCCTGTTGCTAAATTCAAGAAACAGAGTTCAGGATTCAGCAGAGACTCTGTAAAACCAGGGATCTAGTTCAGAGCAGCAGTAGAGAATATTTTTGTTAAAAAGTCACAGTACTTAGAAGCAATGTTTAAAGACTGTTCTACCCATATTAGATAATACTGTAATCAACAAAAGCAGCAGAGAACTGAAAGCATTATGAAAAGGGTATCATTTCTTTTAGAATACTAATGTCTAATCAGGGGTCCCCAACCTTGGCAACTTTAAGACTTGTGGACTTCAACTCCCAGAGTTCCTCAGCCAGCAAAGCTGGCTGAGGAACTCTGGCAGTTGAAGTCCACAAGTCTTAAAGTTGCCAAGGTTGGAAACCTCTAGGGCACTGGTTCCCAACCTTCCTAATGCCGCGACCCATGCCCTGCCCCCGCGCCCCCACCGTGACCCACCCCGCTGCCGCCATTTGGATTTTTACCCTCTGTGCATGCGCAAAGCGGGTTGTGGGGTGTGATATGGCCAGGCTTGTGGCAGTGGGGGGGGGAGCTGAGGATGCCGGGGCAACCCCTGAGAAATGGTCGTTCGACCCCCAAAGGGGTCCCGACCCCCAGGTTGGGAACCGCTGCTCTAGGGTGAAACGTGGTTTGGTAGGTTTTAAAGCACCGTTCTGGTGAGTAGAATAAAAACTTTCTGTATAAGCTGCTTATCTTCAAGCCCCTGAGTTGTATTGATCCCCAAACACTGGGGGATGAAAGGTGTGGAGACTTTCAGCCCTTATTCACATCATGAAGCCTATTTGTAATCTAAGAATAAAGACTAGAGCACAATCGCTTAAAGACATCACAAATACACATTTCTTGAAAATACAGCATCTAAGTTAAACCATAGGTTGAAAGATCACATTTCCACACGAGATGCTCCTTACTACAAACGTACGTCTTCTGTAAAGGCCAAAGTACCTTGCATAATGGATGGGAAACCGCAAGCTTTATTTTGCTGCCCATCCATCACATTGGAGGACCAAAAGTTAAGGATTCTTTGGGAAACGCTGTTGGTTCTGAACAATCAGACAAAGTCTTCAAAGTCTATGGTAGGCAGGAGTGATTTCCAGTAAGAGAATTGGCTGAACTCTGGAGAAGCCAGTGAACCAACCACATCTTTGCCAATAGGTGGAAAGAGAAATTCTACCACCTCACCCAGACGCTCATACCTAGAAGAAAGGGGACATGATCAATTAAAAAGAGCAAGCATCTTTTCTTGCACATCTATAGTTTCAGCGTACTCAACTTTCCTAAATTTATTGCTGTATGAAGCAAATACAGGTAGTCCTATTTAACTGGTGGCTTAGCAACTGTTCAAAGTTATGCTGGACCGTGGAACCCCCCCTTCTCAAAACAGGCACTTATGATCTGGATTTGAAGTTAGGATGGCTGGCTCACTTCTGAAGTGTTCACATTTTGGATGGTTGGCAATTGGCTCGCATTTATAGCTGTTTGTATCATCTCAGAGAGACATGACTCTGATTTACATTTTTTGCCAGAAACTGGCATTTACTTCCTGTTTCTGGCAAAAAACAACCACCACCACTCATTGCAGATAATCAGTTTATTTAATAACTATTGCAAAAAACCCACAACAACATAAAATTAGATCAATCTCGTGGTGACCCATTTAATGACCATAACGTTAATGACTATAACGTTGGGTTTGATTACTCTCATAAGTTGATGGCTACCTGTATTTACTTATGTTATTTATTTGTTATTTTAATATTAATAAATGCATTTAATTATACCCTTATGTCCACCCCATTCACATGCTCCTGAACTATGGATCTCCCATTAAACCCATTACAGAGATTTCCAATAATAGTGGTAACCCATAATAAGTTTTTTTGGTTGCACTATCATTTTTAAGAACACTTGCCATATAATGCACTGACATCATTAATGCTTCCATAATTTCCTCTATATATGCTGGTGCATGGTCTCAGGGCCCAGGCTACATGTGGCCTTTGAAATTACATCCAAACCACCTTCAAAAGTTACAAAAATTATATATGCAAATGCAACAGAATAGGGAAATAGTACTCTCTTTAAGTTTAATAAAACCTGAACTTATAAAATACAATATATGTTTAAATTCCACAAATTTTATTTTTGCCCTGGCTATTTCTACTTTATAGAAATAATCTATATTTAAATTACATACATTTTATTTTTGCCCTGGCTATTTCTAAAAAGTAGAAATAGCCAGGGCAAAAATAAAATTTATGTAATTTAAATGTAGATTAGATTTTATAAGTTCAGGTTTTATTAAAGTTTTCTCCCAATTGTGTTGGATTTGGATGGAGTGCTGTGGATACTTTTTAGAATGTATCCAACAGGACTGCATTCAAATCCAGCACAATTAGGAGAAAACGTTATGTCGGTGCTGTATATGATTGAATGATGCTGGTAGAAGTGAAAGAATGTTTCAGCCGAATCACATGATGAAGAAAGAAACCCTCTCACTGCATAGTGAAATGAAATGATTGGATGACTGAATGTTTTTTAAATTATTATATTGTTTTTTAATTCTGTTTTTAATTCTTTTTTATATTAATGCTATTTGTATTCTTGTTAGCCGCTCAGAGTCCCTGCGGAGTTGAACGGCATATAAATACAAATAATAAAATAAATAAATAAATAAATAAATAGTTTTTGCCTATATTAGCCACTTATATGTTTTGCTTAAGCAAATTGCTATCTACAACCTCAAGGTGCTTTACAGACTGCAAAAGAATGGGCTGATTTGCAGACTTACGTGGACTTGGTAATTTTTATGAGCTCCTGGGTCACTTCCCCTTTGGGGTTTACAGTGAATATGCGGGATTCTGGCAATGCCACTTCCTTGTAGGCATAGACATCCTGTTGAAGAAATCACAAGCAGCATATATGTCAAAATCATCATCATCATCATCATCATCATGTGGTGGGTTTCCACATGAAACGGTAGCAGCAGCGGCCCACCCGCCCACCCATCATCACAGACATTCTGCGCATGCGCAGAAGTGTCATGCGCACGCGCTCCCATTCCCAAACCACTAGCAAAGGTAAGTAAAACCCACCACTGATCATCACCCTAATCCAGAGGTGGAATTTAGCAGGTTCTGACCAGTTCTACAGAACCAGTAGTGGAAATTTTGAGTTGTTCAGAGAACCGGTGAATACCACCTCTGACTGGTCCCGCCCCCATCTATTCTCTGCCTCCGGAGTCCCAGCTGATCGGGAGGAAATGGGGATTTTGCAGTAACCTTCCCCTGGAATGGAGACGGAATGGAGATTTTACAGTATCCTTCCCCTGCCACGCCCACCAAGCCACACTACGCCCACCAAGCCACGCCCACAGAACCGGTAGTAAAAAAAATTTGAATCCCACCACTGTTCTAATCATAATCACCAAAGGTAAGAAATTCCCTTTATACATTCCCTTTACACATGTTCCTCATTTTGCTGATACTCACAGTTAATCTGTTCCCAAAAGCAGCATGGAAAGGCCGGCTGTTGGGACCAAATAAATTTTGGATATCTGTCAGACAGGCAATTTTGAACACTTCTGGCTTCTTCTCAATCACTTCCCTATAAAGCAGTGAATAAATAATTTAGAAAGGTGAACTGCTTTTCCCTCTTCTTGATCAAGTACTTACAGATTTAAAAAGAGGAGGAAGTAATGATAAAGTATTAATTTCTAGCATCTGTTTATCAAGGTAGGTTGAAATTCCAGATGCAAACCCAAATCTTAATTTATAGCTTTCGTCTTTCTCCTTATGTGGAATCATAATCAATGAATTCCAGGTGATACTTACTCAAATATCACATCCTTGAACTACCAGGCATCTCTATGATCTCTGAAGAAAGCAGTAAAACAAGTGCTCACACAAATTAAGACACCCACCCTCTACCATTACAGGGAAATACTTACCTGTGAAATGCTGAAAAGAGGCTGCTAGGTGCAAGCAGGATCGGTCCTTTGGGGAGCATCCAACCTTGGTCATTGACACATTCTAAATATCCTTTGGTGATGTGTGCCATGCCAATAGCTCTGGCTGAACAATAGAGAAACCTGTATCCGTTGCTAGAATGGAGATGATACCAAATGGAATAAAGCCATTTTGCTTAACAATCCCCTCATCTGATCTCCCCCTCCAATAGGAATGGTACAACTGCTTTTGTTCCTGATCAGCTCTTACAACTGGGTCATAAGGACACACTTTTGAAAGCAATAGAACAAAGTAATATTCTTTGAGTATTTCTAAAAAACCTCTCCACATCAAATACAGATAGTCCTCCCCAGTTCATTTAGTGACCATTCAAAGTTAGAACAGCACTGAAAAAAGTGACTTATGACCATTTTTCACTGTTACAACCTTTGTAGCCCCTGCCTGATCGCATATGACCATTGCTGTGTCCCAAGGTCATGTGATCTCCTTTTGCAACCTTTTGACAAGCAAAGTCAATGGGGAAGCCAGATTCACTTAACAGTCGTGTTACTAACTTATCAACTGCAGTGATTCACTTAATAACTGTGGCAAGGGGTGTGTGGCCAGCGTCGCCAGTGTGTTGATCAAGGGCAGCTTCTCAAACCGGATATCTGGGAAAGCAGCTTTGCTGCTAAGAAACTGGGGCGGTCGCAACGGAGCGTGGGAATAAGAGAAAGTGCATCATCTGGGTGAGAACCTGGCTTTAAGATTGAAAGTTTTGAAAGTTTTTGAAAATTTTCTTTTCATACCCACTTGAAATTAACAAATATAGAGTGGAAGGGGTTAAAGTGAGGAGGGACAGCGGGTGTGTATTGGCTCTCCTTGAAGCCGCGAAGAAAGTGAAAGCCCAAAAGGGAAAGATTTTTCTATTTTTACATATGAAGTAAATGAATTGAGAAATGGACTGAGAATTGATTTGAAAGAGCAGTTTTGAATCTAAGAAGAGTTAGAAAATGTTTTGATTATTTTGAGATGGTGGAAAGGATTACGAATGAATTTAAATTGATTGGAAACTGATCAGAGGAATTGAAGCTTGGAACTGTGTGGCTTTGTTATACTGCAGTGCCACCTAGTGGCAAGAAAGAAAAGATATTGAAAAGATTCTGAATTAACTATAAGTCTAACTTGTCCTTGACAATGTTGATTATCCTGATAAGAGAACAGCTGTTGAAGAGAGAGAAAATGAAGAGATTGGAGTGGTGAATTTGTTTTTAATTGCTTGGTCTTTATTTTTGTATTTATTTTTTTGAATTCTTTGAAGTACTTTATTTTGGAGTTGCTGTTTTGGACATTTTTCCTTCTTCTTTATCATGTTTCTTGTTTGGCCTTTTCTATAGAAGGGAGAGAAAACTTTTGATCTTTGGGCTTCTGAGTTTTTTTATTTCTTTTGAATAAGTGAAAAAAGATACCTGTGGTTTGTTTAAAATTTGGATTAAGGCAAGAAGAGCCTGAAACTTTTTTGAGTTTTTTTTTTCTCTTCCTCCTATTTCTTCTTTTTCATTTTTTTTTTGCAGCTGGATTATTTTTGGGATAAATTTTTAATTTGGAGGGCAGATTGGATTTTTTTTATCTGCCTTTTTGTAAGTGGGTTTTGTATATTTTTTATTTTTTATTTTTCCTGGATTTTTTCTTCTTCTTCTTTTTCTTCCTTTTTTTTCTCTAATCCACCCATCGGGGTGAATTAGACATTTGGATTACAAATAAAACCATAAGTGGATTATAAATTCAGGATTTACAACATTAAGAGATGAAGAAATTTACAGCACATTTGCATTCTGCAACAAGCCCCTCTACGACAGAAACACTGAAAACATCAGAAACTATGGATTTAAAAAATTTAATACAGTCGCTTCCATGATGATTTGAAAGAAGACTTAAAAGAAGTGAAGGAGATGATTTGGAAAAACGAAGAAAGAATCCAAAAAATAGAGGAAAAAGCAGATCTGACAGAGAAGAAAGTGGAAAAATTAGAGGAAAAATTGATATCAGTGGACAAAAATCATGAGAGAACAATCATTTCTCTTGAGATGGATCGATCTGAATATTATCTAAGATTTCAAAATATAGAGGAAGAGAAAGGGGAAAATTTGCCAGAGGTGATGGCAGAGATGTTGGCAGAAGTGATGGAACAACCCAAGGAGAAGATATTAAATGAGATGGACGAGGTTTACAGAGTCTATACAAGATATGCAATGAGAAAAAAGTTACCAACAGAAGTCCATGTAAGATTTACAAAAAAAGCGATAAAAGCAGAGATTTTACAAATAACCAGAAATACTGCATTGAAATATAAAGACAAAGAGATAGTGATGTTGAGACAAATACCTAGAAGAGTCAGGGACTTGAGAAGAGAATACCAATATACCTGTAAATCTAGACAACTTAACAAAATAAAGAAGCTTTTTAAACTAAATGCTTGCTCTGAAGAGGCCCGGTGCTAATGTATCTTATTTTAAATAATAGAGAATATTGTATACTTCCAGAAATTTTAATTAATTTTAACAGCTTTGTACAAGTATAGTATGAAATGTAACAGTGTCCTGTTTAGTATTAGAGTTTAGTTATCTTGGAGTAGATCTATTTAAATAATTGGGAAGAGTTAGTGTGACTACATTTAAGAAAACTTTCTGGCATACATAATGTACATTTCTCCAATTCTTTGCTATTTCTATGGGTCAGGCACACATGCACAGAAATACACAGCAAACAGTGTATATCATCTGTGCTGTTTGCTGTTTGCTGTTTGGCAAATTGCTTGGAGGCAGAGGCCTTTTCTCCTTGTTTTCCTCCCCCAAAACTAAGGTGCGTCTTATACTCTGGTGCATCTTATACTTCAAAAAATACGGTATCCCTACTTCAGTGTCCTTTCCTGGCCAGCATTAGCCACTGTCCTTCCCCCTGCGAAATCCCAACAAATCTGGGATCCTATAATAGACAAAATGTTGCCAATCAAATTTGATTTCCCACCACAGTGTCACTATAGGCAAATAAGGTGAATAAATTACTATGAAGACAATATCCTATGTCATATTGGTTATACAGGCAAAGACTCCTTCAAGTTAAACTCAACTCCTGAAGAATTTTTGGACATATAGTTTGGGGCTGTATAGAAATGGTTTGTCATAATCATCTTCCTTTCTTTTTTTTCAATTTCCCAGTCTAATCTAACCCTGGGATTTCCTGTTGGCATCCCAACCAAATACTAACCAGGTCCAACCCTATTTTGCTTTTGGGGGGATTTGCTCAAATCAGCAAAATGTTGCAATTTGGCTAGGTTTTAATCATGTAGTTGATACCAAAAGTAATATCCTCAGAACAACGCTTCCTAAATAATTTAATAGCAACAAATGTTGTTGTTGAAGGCATTTTAATAGATTTTAATAATCCTCTTGCGCAAGCAGCGAGCGAGGATGTGCATGTGTGTTCCATTTGCGTGAGCAGTAGGCGTGTGTGCTAACTGCTTGCACAAATGGAGCTTGCGCTTGCTTGCTGGCTACTCATGCGGAACGAATCCCTTCCCCACCCCATCTGCAAAGCCAGAAAGATTGGGGAATTCTGACTTAGAGTACATAACTAAGGCAGGCAGATGCAGGATTATCAATGGCTAGTATGCAAGAAGATTCTTTTAACTTTAAATAATAATGTTAAAGTTTCAAAAACAACAGAAGAAAAAAAATATTTCAATCTTCATGAGATACGCATCACAAGTCATCAGCAGTCAGCTTATATAACAATAGCCTATCTAAAAATATTTTGCTTGCTGGCATATGAGTAACAAAAAAGACAGCTAGCTTGACCTGCCTTGGAAGAGGGAATTAGGATCTAAAAGTTTAAGCGAATTGGCAAGTTAATAGAGCTATTGTTGTACATGGACTATAGTATTAGCTTCATATCTCTGAACTACCAATACCTACAGATGAATTTTATGGAAGAGCTTAGCGATGCCTTGATGAGTCCAGTCTTTCCCAAGATGTGGCAAGATATGCCCTAGAGCATCAGACCTGATGAGGGGAGAAAAAAGCATATATTTGATGAACTCTGCACAATGTAACTGCAAATTGTCCTATAAGTAAAGCAACAGTGATAGCAGAATGTTCATAACTGGACATGCAGCAACATGTTTCAAGACAACCTATTCTAACAGGGGTGTTTTTGGTTTTGGTTTCAGCCCTCTTAAGAACTTAAGCAAACCAGCTTGTTTCTATTTTTCCCCAGAATGATCACTGAAGCCACAGAACATGTTTAGTCCATATACCGTATTTTTCAGAGTATAACTAGGTGCTAACGATCTTCCCAGCTCTTACCGGCTTGCATGCTCTTTCATTGTTACTCTCTCAGAAGAAGATTTTTTTAAGTCCTAACCAGGGGATAAAATAATGTGCTGAAGCTGACCAGACTAAGGACGCTAGCCAGATGAATACCTGGTAGGCAGATTTCCCCCCCCCACACACACTATTTTCCTCTCCAAAAACTAAGGTGCGTCCTATACTCCGGTGTGTCTTATACTCCGAAAAATACGGTAAGCTATGTATTTTTGAGTAGAAACAGGTTGATGCTTTGACTTTGTTTTTGTTTAACTTGCATAAATCCCTATGCCAGTCTAATTTTCTCTGCAATGCTTGCCATGTCCCAGGAGCATTTACAACATCTATCGCTACCCCTCTCCTTCCACTGCCTAGAGCAGCAATTCTCAGCCTTGGCAACTTTAAGATGTATGGACTTCAACTTCCAGAATTTCCCAGCTAGCATGTCTACATATTAAAGTTGTCAAGGATGAGCAACACTGGCTGAGATTTTCAGCATCTTCTTCCTGTTGTTTTTCTGCAGGCATCGGTGAGATGCATCTACTCCTTTCTCCCATTCTAGCAATTGCAATAACTGGCAAACACATTTACAGTTACTGGAAAAAATGCTCGGTTGCAAAATTGCTAGTATGCTATCCTTTCACCATCATAAAGCAATTGGTAAACACTCGAGGAAAACATGCATTATACTAGAAACCTTTCCCTGAAAGTAATCATTCACATGTCTTTTGTAAACTGTGAAGTTGAGGGAATGTGGGGGGGGGGGGCTTTTTTAAATTTCATCACCATCTGAAGTTCAGTTAGATCATAGATTAAGTAACTAGTGGACTCAGAGAGATTTCTGCACATTCTCTACAAGCTTGGCAAGGCTGGCAAAAGTGTAGACAACTACAGATCAATTTTAAACCCCTTTGGGGAAATGGTAAGAGGAAATAATGGTGGCATGGAAGAGCCCACAGTCAAGTACTACAGGAAGCATTATTGCCAGTGGGAATGTACCTGGTGATGGTGCCATCAATATCAGAGATCACCACCTTGTCATACCAATTCCATAAGTAAATGGTAGCTTCACAACGACATGTGCCCTGGTACTGTGTGGTCACACTGAACACGACATCATTGGGGCCATCCCTCAGGTTCAGCTTTTTCTACAGCAAAAGAAGAGGAAAAAGAGGCAATTACAATATCTTTATTTAGAGCATGGCATTTCTCAGAGCTGTTTTGTTAGTAACTGTGAAGTCCACCTAAGAGGAATGCCAATTAGGTAGTGTGCTTTGGCAGCCCCTCTCTGAACAGAAAGTTCTCTTCTGAATCAAACAGGAATGTATAGAAAAGAAAATTCAAAGCTACATACAATTTCATCAGAGGAGAGTCTTAAGGACTTCTTGTAGGTTGGAAGAAATTTCTGTGTAATAGCATCTGGTATGGATCTGTCTCCTTGATGGGAGGATACAGCATCTTCATCACTGGAGGAATCATTTTGTCTCCTATGGTTCACAGGACCAAAATAAATTGTCAACATAAAATAGAGTAACGGACAAGAAATATGGGTCAAGTCCCATTGTGTGAACTAATACTCATTGAGGAAATAAATCCTTATACAGTACCTATGATTTTTAAAGGAATAAGGGCTATCACCTAAGTTACCATAATTAATATCTTGCCAAATATATTTATTTTACCACTAAACTACCTCATCCAAACATCTTTAGGTCATTCAATGCAAAATAATATGACATAGTTCCATGACAACTCTAATACTCCAAAAACCAAAGACTAGCAGATCTAACAGGGAGGAACAGAAACCAATAGACTGGCTCCCAACCCTGCACACCAAAGTAAACATTCTCTTAACATACAATAAACTCTTAACATACATCATTCTTCCCATTTCCCATTTATCTCTAAAGAAATCCATAAAACATTATCATTTCAGTCTAAATGTCAGAAAAACTCCGTTTTGGCCAAACTTAATGATTAGATTAGAGATAGCAACATATCTATTTCAACTTTGATCAAATAAACCAACTTTGTATTTCTTCCTCTTACTTCTAATAATCTTGATCTTTAGTCCTTTTAAATAATGTTGTAGAATTTGATTTATTTTCATTTTTTTCCTTCTCACAAAATTCTTCAAAGTTTTAACCACTCTGTTTTGTAAATCCAGTGTAGAAAAATTATCCAGGTTAATTTGGTTGGTTGGTTTGCCATTTATGACAAATTCAGATATCTGCCAGTTTCTTTTGTATGTTCAGTGTAGCATTTTTTTCCATATCATTCTTGTAGCCTGTCATTTTTAAATCCACTTTCAGATCAGTCTCAGTCTTGTCTCGTTAAATTTGTTTTCCTTCCATAACATCTTTGAAATACCCGTGTTTCCCCAAAAATAAGACCGGGTCTTATTTTCTTTTGGGTCCCAAAATAAGCACTAGGGCTTATTTTTCAGGGGGTGTCTTATTTTTTTTTCCATGTACAGGAGGCCCACAGAAGTGGGCCAGTGGCCACCTGGGCTCCTGCTGCACATGTGTTCTCACCCGGCTCCCAAACACGACAAACCCTCTGTAGTTAATTAAATGTTCCCTTTATTAGGAGTGCCAGCAGCCCTGGTAAAAAGTCTTTCTCTCTCTCACAGCAGGCTAACAAGTCTTTCAGTGCCTGTAGAAAGCGGAGCTCATTTCCTTTCTCCCTGAAATGGCCCCACACACCAAGAGTCAGTCAGTCAGTCAGTCAGTCAGTCAGTCAGTCTCTCTCTCTCTCTCTCTCTCTCTCTCTCTCTCTCTCTCTCTCTCTCTCACACACACACACACACACACACACACACACACACACAGCACGCCCGACTCTCAGCGCTGCCAATTCAAAGGAAGGAGTGTCAGGCCGAAGCCATTTTATTGGGGAGCTTAGGCCTGCCACACTTTATACTATTTCACTATGCATTTTCTACTGTGGGAAAATGGGAGGGCGGATTGTATGAGGTTGTTAGTATGTAGCCATAACAAATTCTTTCTAGAAAGCCAAGGTCACCCTTTGTCTCTGCACCTCTGCACCTGCACGGAAGGAGATAGGTGGACTCTGCCAGCATGGCAATTGGAGATTGGACAACGTGATGGATTTGTGGGTGTGGGGGCAAGGACTTGAACTTTCAACTGGGTGGTGAAACCCGGAGAATTTCAGATTCGGGTTTCACCCAGATGTGTCAACATGGCTCTATTAATAAATTGGAATTTTGAGGAATACTTTGCCTTGGACTCTGATTTAATTTTGGATGCTATTTGGAACCCTGACAAGGAGTCTGATAAGTCCCAGACAGGATTCAGAAGTCAGTGTCTGACCAAGGGAGATAAATAGTTGTCTGCTACACCTATTCATCTCCGCCCCCTGCCTTTTATCCCCAGAGCCCTCACCTCATGGCCACTGCACTGTGAGCAACCAGATGGAATGGGCAGGTGGCCGGCTGCAGGGGTTCTTAAGTAGGGCTTATTTTGGGGGTGGGGCTTATATTAGGCGCATGCATAAAAAACCATGCTAGGACTTATTTTCTGGATAGGTCTTATTTTCAGGGAAACAGTGTATATAGAAGCAGACACTCTTAAAATTAACTTCTGGGTCCATTGTTCAAAAATATCCTTCAGCATGTCCAATGTTAAATATTTTGCTTCATTGTGCATTAGGAAGTCATTTTTCTTCTTCTTCTTTAAATATAATCTTTAGTTCCTTCTAGTTCCCTCTAGTGTCCAACCTTCAAACTCATACTATCATTTTTATGAGAATTTAAAACAAAAATATTTTCTTATGGGAATAATTCTTATAATTAACTCCAAAATCTTACTTCAAATCCATCTGGAAACTGTCTATTTATCACTTTCCAAAATCAAAATTCTAATGAAACTTTTGCTGTTTATTCCAAAAGATTGTTTAAGTCCTATTTCCAAAAGTTATTAGAAAAGAAAGTATGCAAATGCAGTGTGCCTTTAAAGGCACCAACTGCAATTTGAGCAAGATGGCTATTCCCTTATCTCCTAGAGCTCTAAACCAGAGGTGGGTCCCTGCCGGAGCTGCCCAATGCACAGCTCCGGTAGGGAGCGGCCGATTGCGCAATTTGCGCGCGACCGCTCCGGAGCCCTCTCTGCCGGTCCACCGTGCGCATCGCCATTTTTTTCGTGAATTTTTGGCAGATTTTGCTGCTGCGCTTGCGCGGAAGCAAAATTGCGCTGAAATCTCACGAGGGGACGCGTGCAAGAGAGAGATTTTGGTGAGATTTTGCTTCTGCGCATGCGTGGAAGCAAAATCGCACCAAAATCTCTCTCGCGCGCACGTCCCCTCACAAGATTTTGGCGCAATTTTGCTTCCGCGCATGCACAAAAGCAAAATCGTGCGAGGGGGCACATGTGCATAGCGAGCGCGCATGCGCCCAAAGCATGGAGATGCGCACGCAGTGCACCTGCACCGGTAAGGGAGGAACCCGCAGCTGCTCTAAATCCACTGGAGATCACATCTTGTGGCCTCACCATGAGAAGCAATTGCATGAAGCACTTGTGAGTGATCTCAAGTCCTCCCTTTGTCTGGAGAGGAATTGCAAGGAACTGGTCTATTTGCTACTCACTATTTCTTCCCTGGAAGCCTGTTAATTCTTGAGGACTGACATATTAAATAGATTTGAAAGAGATTCTGTGTTACAAAGATCTAAAAGCAGATAACTGAACTTAAATCCCAAAATGTCCTCTGAGATTTTCCAAGGTTTTTAAGAAAATCTTGCATTTGGATCTGATGAACTGAGCTGCAGTCTCAAAAGTGTATATACCTTTTAATAAAATGTATTATCCTGAAAAAGTGCTACAAGGTCCTTTTGAATCGACTCATTTTAATTTGTAGGCGGCCCATCTCAGATACATAATTCTTGGTTGCTAACAAGTGCCAGCTTAAAAACAGAATAGAAAATTCAATAAACAACATAAATGGCAGCTGAAATTAAATAAAAACAACCAATATAGTATTTAAAATAAAATTCTGGTCAAGGAATGGGATGAGAGGGGAAGAGGGCTAATAGTTTTTTCCAAATTGTTAAGGTAAGTTTTAAATGTGGATTTGTACTAATAAATATTATTTGTCATGTTGAGTTAAGACATTTTAATCAAAGCTATTAAATCTCCACTATCATTATTTATCAAAAATACAGCCATGTCCTTAGATATGCCAAATTCAATACAATATCAATAAATCACAACTTACCTCTGAAGAGAAGTGTCCTCCTGATTCTTGCCTACTTTGCTAGATTTCCTGGCACTGATTTCATGCTGCAGATACAGATAAAAATATCTTCAGTGAATGTTCCTTAAATACCTATTCAAAGCAGTAAATCATCTTTCTCCCATTTGATGTTACCTAGATAAATTGGGATCACACATCCCAGATTTCCCAGTCAGAATGGGAAACCTACTATGTTACAAAGGATTGGATACAAAGATCGTAGATTTGGCTATATCTCTATAAAAGGAGATAGTGCCTAATTTGACTAGGATTAAGTACACCTGACAGAAGTCCATTTCAACTGCAACATTTTGTTCTGGACATCATAGAGGGACGTTTCCTTTCCATATTGCAATATATGTACCTCTTTTCGTCTCCAAGAAAACCACCATCGTCCAACTTTTTTGGGCATCTTCTCTTTCATTAATCTATCAACAGTATTCTGAAACCACAAGAAAGATGAAGAAATGTTATGGCAAATTGGTTTGAATCCAAAAGCAGCTCTTACAATCTTAATTAAGAATCGTAATAGTCCCACAATTATTGGATAATCCCTAACCTCCAAACGTGTCATCAATACCAAATATCTAATTCAAGAATGAAGCAACCAGCCCACAACTTTCAATGTTCCCAACAATAAGATGTCATAGACATATGACTATTGCTGCAATTGGTTCAATAGCGTGAAGAAATTCAGGACAGCAAAAAATGGGAAGTCAGAAGAGGTTTTCAAGCTTGAAGGAGGATGAAGGATGGCACTTTACTACAAAGTCTATTCTGTGGAGTCCTCGGTGCTCTCTCAGCTTGGTTGTTTGTTTGCAGATGTTTCATTAAGAGACTAGGTAATATCAGTGCTAGTAAGTATGAGATTTGTTCCTTGTTTACATACAGTAGCCATTCTGTACCTTATTCTGTACCCTATTCTGTGGTGGAAATAAGTCATTTACCTAAGAAGGAGGCATATATTTTGAAGTAAAGTAATAAGGCCTGTTTAAGTTGTATGCTGGGAGCTAACAGGCTGGATATTTTCTCTCATTGAAGTCATACCAAGGTTTTTTAAGTTGTATGCTGAGAGCTAACAGGCTGGATGTTTTCTCTCATTGAAGTCATACCAAGGTTTTTTTAAAAATTGGACATGTTGGGTACTAATTTAAAAGCCAAACTGACAACTTGCTAAGAGGCAGCAGACTCTACAGTGTAGAGTCTGTTCCACTGGGGTGCTTTCTAACTGGCGGAGGATGTATTCTAAAATATTAATTGCCAAGAATTTGAGTGTAGAGCAATTTTCCTCAGAAATGGTTCCTGAAAGTAAACACAGAGGATTATAAAGCTTTATATGCCAGTGCAGTCTATAATGTTGTGTTGCCAATTAGAACTTCCTATGCTGGACTTAAGCCCAAGTATCTCTTTTTATTACATTTACTTCTGAACTGGGTTTTTTTTCTGAATACCTGTCAAACCCCTCTAACTTGAATTTACAACTATTTTCTCTATGTTTGGGAAAACATCCTATTGCATTGACTAACTTTCTGCACTGACTTTCAATAAATCTTTTGTGCTGTTGAACAGTGTATTGTCTTTATGTTAATAATGGTTAGAATTGCATTTTTAATTGCAATAAACATTGAAAGAGACAAT
This sequence comes from Diadophis punctatus similis, assembly GCA_023053685.1. Classification (NCBI taxonomy): domain Eukaryota; kingdom Metazoa; phylum Chordata; class Lepidosauria; order Squamata; family Dipsadidae; genus Diadophis; species Diadophis punctatus. The sequence goes on from JALIGW010000003.1 coordinate 17,517,471, forward strand.
TGTTTGGTCAACAATATATAAGAGTTTTTTCTGATTTTTTTTCTCCTTTCAAGAACTTCAAGGAATATTTTCCATTACATAATTTGCTTTTTCTGCCCAGCTAGGAATTTTATTAATACAGTTATTGCCATTCTATTTGTTTTAACCACATACATTTTGCTTCAACCTTTTCCAGACCGAGTGCCCAAAGCACATGCATGCACCCGAACCCCCAAAATGCAATGTGCATGCAGGCCCCGTGTATGCGGCCCGTGCATGGGCCCCCTGCATGCGCGCACGCTCCCCACATGCACCTTGCCCCCACAAATGTGTGTGCCCCTGTATGTGCCCCGCCCCAGTGCATACACAGCAGAGACCTGAAGACCAGCGGAGGGCACGCATGCATGCACAGCAGAGCTGAGCTGGGGCAACGGCTCATATGCCCACAGAGAGGGTGCTGCATGCCACCTCTGACATGTGTGCCATAGGTTCGCCATCACGGACGTAGTATCATAAATCACAAATTGAGGAGATAAAATTTAAAAATAATCCAGGCAAACTAAATAATTTTTTTCTGACCCCCTATGTCATATTAAGGACAATTTTAAAAGAGCAAGGCAACAATCTCTGTGTGTGGCTGTTACCTGGTCCATGATTTGGAAAATGAGCAATAAAAGAGATTTTGCTATCCAAAACTGATGGTATCATCCCTGACAAACTCAAATACAAGGCTCAAATACAAGATTTTGGAAAGCTTAAAAAGAAATGATTTTTTTATGAAAAGGGTTACAAAGTGGGAAATGTTAATGGTAAGACTATATTGCTTAAAATTTACTATGTTTTTTTTCCAATAAATGAAAAATATTCAATGTAATCTATATAAGAGGAATTTAATGAAATTTGCAATATTAAACTTTAATCTATAAACCATATCTTAACTATTAAGGGCCTAAGTTAAAGTGTTTTCTATTGTTAATATACAAGAAATGGCAAAATGATGAAGGTGGAGCTATGAATACTAATGTAGGTGGAAATACTTCCTTTGTAATTTACAGTATCAAGTTTAACTTGTTTTGCTACTTCATTATACAAATACATACTTTGAACCATAGAATATTTGCAGTAGAGCATCTTACTTCTTTGGTTATCTTACTGTGGTATTTGTTTTTACAGATAACCAATAGCTTTTCACCCTCTTGGTTTATGCAATTCTGTCCTACTTTTTAAAAATACATGATGAATATGTTTTATTTGGGGAATAAACCTAATTCATATGTTAACAAGTAACAAGACAAAAATAATTTGAGCATTGTCGTCAAATTCTGGGAAGCTGGTCTACTTATCACATAATTTTATTAGGTCCCTCCATCAACCTTTTCCTCACTTTCTACTATTATTTTCATGATTATTAATTTTGAAGAGATATCATTAATACAGTTCATGTATGTTGTTCTTCTGTTAAGTAGTTTAGCCATCTAATTTGAACATTACAGTGACAAAATTCAGATAGCAGACTGCATTTCACAACTTAGCTAATTATATTTCTAAAATATATAACTGTCATAATATCATAGTAAGTTATAGTGTCCTATTAAATGTTTTAAGAACTTGTGGGAGTACACAATATGTAATTAAATTTGGATTGGTAAAATAGAATATGGAAAATGGAATATAACTTCCAATCCTAGCATCTAATGTTTGATCAGAAAATTGACATCATGTCCATAAAATGTAAGCACCTATCTGGGCAAGTAAATTGTCATTTTTAAAAATTCATCTTACAAGTGTAATTATCATTCTCTGGAAATGAGAGAACTGGAATTCATAAAAGCCGTACAGAAAGAAGATAATTTTGATAAATGATTGCTGTAATAGCATTCAAAAGCATTAAGATAACCTGAAACTTTGGATAAAAGGTTTTCTTCCCAATAGGCCTGATTAATTAGTCTGGTCATTAGGAGAGATAATGCCAATTAGTTTATTAGGGTAAAAACTGTTTACCTTACTAGATGTTAAGAAATTATATTACACTACTTTTAAAATATTGAAACATAAAAATCTAACTAAGAAATTATACTTCATTACTAAACACAAATTCATATTAACTTACTTTGGGAAGATTCTTTTGGAAAGCCTGTAGTGAGAGAACCATAGGAGCTGCAACTGCCCAATTGTAGTATCTGCAATTAGAGAGGGGAACAAAAATCAATCTGTATATAGCCGCATGAGCCTGACAACGAAGTAATAGATGGAAAAGTATCATCAAAACTACAGAACTGAAAGATGATGAAGTACAAATGGATGAAAGTATGTAGATGTTTAAGCACTGCACCAAATTATTCGCTTAAGCACGTTACACCATAAAAAAAACCACAAACCAATGGCAAAGCCCAATATTTCAATCCAGCCAGACTCAACTAAATCTCATTGTTTCATTAATGTACTAGAAATCTGCAGATATATGTGTGTCTGTTTCTTAAATACTGTATATAACTGAAATAGGTTTCATTATATGTTTTCATAAAAATCTAAATCTGGTTTCCTAGCTAGCCTCTAGAACATTGATGGCGAACCTATGGCACGCGTGCCACAGGTGGCACACGGAGCCATATCGGAGGGCACATGAGGCGTTGCCCTATGTCAGCTCCACAGGCAAACCGGAAGTTCGGAAAAACGCACTTCCGGTTTGCCATTCGGCTGTTTTTTGCACTCTGGAGGGTTCAGGGAAGCTTCCTGAAGCCCCGGAATGTGAAAAATGGCCCAACGGGCAAACCAGAAGTGCATTTTTCCAAACTTCCGGTTTGCCCGGTTTGCCATTTTTCACCATCCCAGGCTTCAGTAAGGCCTTTGCGCGGGGGTGGGGTGGGGTTGCGCATGTGCAGGGGGCAGTGGGGGGGGATTGTGCGCATGTGGGGGGGAGGGAATGGGTGTGTGTATGGGTGCGCGCGCTAGCACGCCCTTTTGGCACGCAAACCAAAAAAGGTTCACCATCACTGCTCTAGAAGGAAGGCTTAGCCTATAACAACATTTGCAGTCCAGCTCATGACAAGCCAATTCGAGCTACAATATATTTTCTGCTGTCATGGTTGTTAAACTCAGTTTATGAAAGTGTATGAACTTTTATTCTCATATATAGGTCTTTAAAAAAAAACCTTTTGAGGAATGATTGGGAGCCAGAATACATAAGAGGGGAATGAAATTGGGAGCCAGAATACAAAATTCATTAACTCAGCAAAGCAGGCTTTAAGGAGAGCCTTGTTGTTGTTGTTAGTTGCGAAGTCGTGTCCGACCCATCGCGACCCCATGGACAACCTTCCTCTAGGCACTAACATTAATCTCGCAGAATACAACTAGAATTCACTCATGCATACACATACATGGCTACACAAAGATCCTTTGGAGAACACAAACACCACAAGTGAAAGTGGCATTTCTACTCACTTCTTTTGGATCTGTATTACCAAGTTTGGGTCTTCAAGAATTGCTGGGTTCTCTGTAAACTCCTGATAGGACACTATATGCTTCATAAACTTCTCTGCTAAAATGGAAGGCAATATATTTATATTTACATTTCATTTTTCTAAACTGCCCATCTCCCTCAAAGAGGAACTCTTTGATAGATAATTGTCTCCAAATTCATTCTGTAACTGGATACTATTTTCCCCACCCAATAAATATCTCCTTTAGAACAACTTTATCAGATAGTACTATAGAATGCCAACTCAAAGTCAGATCTTTATAAAAACTCTTACAGTACCAAATCACATTCTCTCCTTTCCTCTAAACCAGTTGGGTTCCCAACGTGGGACCCACACCCCACAGGGAGGCAATTTGATTTTAATGGGGGCAACTGGAACCTTGTTTAAACCAAGTTAATGGCCTCTTAGGCTTCCTCCGCGTGAGTAGGAGTTCACTTTTTGAATAGTAAGAAGTATATGTCATGGGGGGGCATCAGAATTTTAGAGATGCTTAGATGGGACATGGCCAAAAAAGGGTTGGGAACCACTGCTCTAAACATACCATGAGTTAATTCTCCATCGTCTCCAAGACCTCCACAGAGAGACAAGAGAATGGGGCTATTTTCTATAGGTTCCAGCAGAATATCTGCATTGCTGTCATCTGTTGCACTGCTCAGCACATGGGAATGAGAGGAGATTCCAGGGTCAGATTGTGCTCGTGGCCAATTCAGTTCAGCATCACTGAAAACCAAATAATAACAACAATAATAGCATGGTTTAAAAATAAGTTTCCTTATTTTTGCTTTATTTATTTATAAACACACACATCTAAAATGTCATCTTACTTGTACTGGATTAATATTAATCAACCTGAATATAGGCATGTTGTCTCACATTTACTGAAACAGTTTGCACATAAATCATAATTTTATGCCGTATACCAGAGGTGAAATGCTACCGGTTCGGGCTGGTTCTCCCGAACCGGTAGTAAAAATGCTACTGGTTCACTTGAACCATTGGTAAAAAAATGCTTTAAAAAAGTTTTTTAAAAGGTTCCGATGATCAGCTGTGACAATCAGCTGTGCTACGCAACTGTCGGAACCTTTTTTTTTTACTTTTCTAAAGCATTTTTTACTACCGGTTCCGGTGAATAAGTAGTAAAAATGCTTTAAAAAGTTTTTTAAAAGGTTCCGACGATCAGCTGTGACAATCAGCAGTGCTGCGCGATCGTCAAAACCTCTTTTTTTTTACTTTTTCTAAGTATTTTTTACTACAGGTTCCGGCAAATAGGTAGTAAAAAAATGCTTTAAAAAGTTTTTAAAAAGGTTCTGACGATTGTGGGTACAGCTGATTGTCAGAACTTTCTTTTAACTTTTTAAAGCATTTTTTTACTGGTAGCTAAAAAATGCTTTAAATTTTTATTTAAAAGTTGGCCACACCCACCCTGTCATATGACCTCACCACCACCAAGCCACGCCCACCAAGCCATGCTCACAGAACCCGTAGGGAAAATTTTTGAATTTCACCACTGCCGTATACCTGTGTTATGGACTTATGGAATCCAGATTTCATCTTCTCTAATGTGGTAATAAGATATTAACAACCCAAACTATTAGTTGCAAGGCTTCTGGAGTTGTCCATTGCACATAACCTCTAACTATTGGCAGATTGTAAGGCAGATTGAATATCCTGTTCATATTCCCACTTTTTAAGGACTTTGATAAATTCTGCTAATATGCAGAAGCTTCATAGCATCTCTGGTGACTACAACTAAATTCTTTTAGGTTTGATGGCAAACCTATGGCATGTGTGCCGGAAGTGGCACGCAAAGCCATCTCTCTGGCACACCATTGCTCTTCCGGGTTCCTGGTCTTTGCAAGCACAAGAGTGCCGGAAACTGAAAGAACAGCTCCCCGGTGTGCATGCGCACGCCGGAAAGCTGAGCTTCCGGTTTTCGGTGTGCACATGTGTGCCAGCCAGCTGGTCTCTGTGCACGCATGCGCACCAGAAACCAAAAGACCAGGTGACAGGCGTGCATGCGCATGCCAGAAACTGAAGCTCAGCTTCCTGGTGCGTGCATGCATGCCAGTGAACTGCTCTTCCGGTTTTCGGAACTTCCACGCATGTGCCCTGGGGAGCTGCTCTTCTGGTTTCCGGTGCTTCCCTGTGCGCATGCGCACACTCCCGTTTTGGCACTAGGTGCCAAAAAGGTTCGCCAACACTGCTTTAGACTTTGGCTTAAATTGAAGATTAGAAAAAACTTTGTCACAACAATGAAACATGCTACCCTGGTATATCATGGGCTTCCTTTTGATGAATAATTTTAAACAAAGGTTATGTGGCTGTTGGTCATGATTAAATTCCTGCATTTTGCTTTGGTCAAGACATTCAAGGCTCTTTCCTACTGTAACTTGAATTCAGTAATTCTAATTTCTCATCTATAGTTTGTCCAAAGAAATCAGAAACAATAGCCATACCTCTTGGGGAAATAAAGTGCTAATTGCTCCGCATCCAAGTTTGAAAGATCATCTAAATAAATATCACTTGGTCCCAGATGAGGGTTTTTCTTTATGGAACCTCAAAGAGATTAAGAAATGATTACAATGGCCTACGTGATTTAATGAAGAAACTGTATTTCTATAGACATTTCTGTAATCATTCACTCTAATAATGAAGACAGTCCAACCCCCCACAAAATCTCAGTGAATACCTATATACCAGGGGTCCTCAAACTTGGCAACTTTAAGACTTGTGGACTTCAACTCCCAGAATTCTCCAGCCAGCTCCCAGAATTCTTCAGCCAGGTAAGCTATGCTGGCTGGAGAATTCTGGGAATTGAAGTCCACAAGTCTTAAAGTTGCCAAGTTTGAGGACCTCTGCTATATACTGTATAAATTATTTTTTAAAAAAATCCATAGAACAATTTCAAGGTGGTTTCAATTTCTGATGAGTAGATTAACATGAAATGGTCAGAATTTTATGTGATGACACATTGCCCAAGGTCAGGTTATCTCCCACTCTTTTATCCTTTGTAAAATAGGTAAAAGCAGTCCTCTTGTACAGAGCATTTAGGAACAAATATTTTTAACTGCAAGTCAGCAACTGATTTTGTTTTCTTTGAAAGCACTATATGTTTCAGTGCTTTCAATATTGTAAGTTTGATAAGAAAGCTTGATAAATATTATTGTAATCAATTTCTTTTTCTCCTTTAATAATCAGGGACATGGACATTATAAAGTCACTTGCCTCACTGTCTATGGAGATTCTCAGTCATCTAGGTTATGTTGTCCCAAAGGTGCTGTTTTTCAAGAGGCAACTGGACTTTCTGGTTTTTCTTTGAAGACATTTCATTCCTCATCCAAGAAGCTTCTTCAGTTCTGACTGGATGGTGAGGAATGGAAGGATTTATACTCCTTGCAGACAGCTGGTCATTTGCATTCTTTTAGAGAGTCATTTAGACCACCTGGAGATTTATCTGTGTCCTCAGGGTCACCTGAGTGGTGCAAATGGATGTGGAGCCTTCTTGGAACTGCTGAAAGGACTGTGTTGTAGATTGGGGATTAGATTATTATTAGAGTTGGAAGGGACCTTGTAGGTCATCTAGTCCGAGTCCCTACGCCATTTCAGACAGATGGCAGTCCAATCTCCCTTTGAAAGACTCAAGTGTTGGGGCTCTCACAACCTCCGCTGGTAAGCTGTTCCACTGGTTGATCGCTCTCACCGTCAGAAAGTTTCTCCTTACTTCCAGGTTGAATCTCTCTTTGGTCAGCTTCCATCCATTATTCCTTGTCTGGCCTTCTGGTGCCTTGGAAAACAGCCTGACCCCCTCCTCTCTGTGGCATCCCCTCAAGTATTGGAACACTGTTATCATGTCACCCCTGGTCCTTCTCTTCGCCAGACTGGCCAAGCTCAGTTCCTACAACCGCTCGTATGTTTTAGTTTCCAGTCCCCTTATCATCCTGGTTGCTCTCTTCTGCACTTTCTCTAGAGTTTCAATGTCTTTTTTGTATCCTTCCCCCTCCCCCTCTGTTGAGACAGAGAGCTGTTCAATGTTGACATAGATGGTCTCTTTGACCCTTCTTTCAAACCAGTGGTCCTCTCTATCCAAAATGTGGACTTTGCTGTCTTTTGAAGACCAGCTGTCTGCAAGGAGTATAAATCCTTCCATTCCCACCCTCCACCCACATCCAGTCACAGCTGAAGAAGCTTCTTGGATGAGAAGTGAAAAGTCTCCAAAGAAAAACCAGAAAGTCCAGTTGCCTCTTGAAAAAGCACCTTTGGGCTTGTCTCATGGTCTGCAAAATAGACTTCTGAATTCAGACTGAATATTCTAAAGTGGCATTCCCATTTGGAGGGCTTTCTTATGGATACAAAACATAAACAGACCTTTTGCAAATACAGATACAGTAGTTCTCGTCTTAGCACCTCAATTGGGATCAGAATTTTTATTGCTCAGCAAGGCAATTGTTAAATGAGTTGTGCCCAATTTTACGTGGTTTTTTTGCCATGGTTCTTTAAGCAAATCACTGCAGTTATTAAGCGCATCATATGATCATTAAGCAAATCTGGCTTCTCCAATTGGCGTTTCTTGTTTCAAACAGAGCTGGGAAGGTTACAAATGGTGATCACATACCCGCAGGATGCTATTCACTGCCATAAATATTTGCTGGTTGCCAAATGTCTGAATTTTGATCATGTGACCATGGGGGGAATACTGCGATGGTTGTAAGTCACTTTTTTTCAGTGCCATTCTAACTTTGAATGGTTGCTAAATAAATGGTTGTAAATAAAGGACTACCTGTACTTGATTTAGGAGTCTCGATGGTTTCTATAGTTGGGTATGGAAAAGGGTTGGGTGGGACAGAATGTATTGAAGAAGATTAACAACGAAACACCTTCACCTATCCTCAAACTATAAATAATGTTCAAGATTCTTCAAGAGAATGGGAAAAGATTCCTCACTGAGTTCCAAGTACATTTGGAAGGCTCCATTCTAGGTTGATCAACGTAGCAAAAAGAAACGTTCCTCTTAGAGTTTGAGGATGCCCATTACACTTTGTTGACAGACTCCTCAACTACCGTATTTTTCGGAGTATAAGATTGGCCAGAGTATAAGATGCACCTTAGTTTTTGGGGAGGAAAATAGGGGAAAAATCTGCCTACCAGGTATTCATCTGGCTAGCGTCCTTAATCTGGTCAGCTTCAGCACATTATTTTATCCCCTGGTTAGGGCTTAAAAAAACCTTATTCGGAGCGAGTAGGAATGAAAAAAAAGCCTGCAAAGGCTTAGGGCTGGAAAAAACCTCCTTCGGAGAGGGTAGCAATTAAAAAAAGCCTGCAAGCCAGTAAGAGCCGGAAAGATCGTTAGCGCCTCGTTAGGGCTGGGGGAAAAAAAGCTTTGAAAAAGCTACATTCAGAGTATAAGATGCACCCAAATTTTCAGGCTCTTTTAGGGGGGGAAAGGTGCGTCTTATACTCCAAAAAATACGGCATATTGTAATAGCTTTCCATCTCCACTTACTCCTTCTCTTCTCCTGATTCACCTCTGGATCACTGCAGGGTTCTATGCTTGACAAAGGTTTTTTCAAAGAAGGCACTTCCAAATCTGGATATGTTGTCTGCACGTCTGTCTCCTGAATAGAATTTGATCTGTCGTCTTCTGCAACTGCTGCTGTTACTTCTGTAGCTCCTGGAAGTCCACGATCAGGGTCCACTTGATCTATAGCCATGCAAATGGAAGGACAGGGGTCTTCATCTCCCAGAAGTCCATTTCCAGAAGGAAAAACAGGGGTTGGCTTAATTATGGGAGAAGATGCTGTCTCATCAGAGTCTGTTGTTCCCAGATCACTTTCTGAGCCAGCTGCAATAGCCACAAAGTGAGTTGTCTCGTTCATAGGAATAATAGTAGTTGGGTCATTGGCTGCTGTTGCAGAAACATTCGAGGCAGGTTTGGTTGCTTCTATACGGTCTGATTTGCTCATCTTGAAAAGGAAAAAGACTTGTGAAACATCTCACAAAAGAGATAAAACAAAATGATTTTGAGGACACAATTGTTTTTTTCCCCTTTAACTCTACGGGTGTTTATTATTGCATCATGCATGCACATGCATGCATTGCATCATGCATGCACAAGACACTACTGCCAACTGTGTAATTTTACTGGAATTCAAACCAATATTTCAGAATGTTAAAACAATGCAAAGAAATGAAATAATGTTTTTTTATTTAATTTTAAAATTAATTTTAATTTTTAGTATTAAAAATATTAAATATAAATAACGTGTTCTTGAAGTATCTTGTTTTGTATAAAAAAGAGATAAGGGTCTTCATAAAGTCACACACTCTGATTTAAATTACTTTCGCTTGCAATTATTTGTCAGTTTATGATATATTGATATAAATCAGAAAACACAGTCTAAGGTCACAAGTAGATTCCAAACTTCTAGTCTCATTGATCCTTGTTGAGTGAAATTGCTGAAAAATTTTGCAACTCTGAAGCAAGGACAATTCCAAAATTGTAGTATAAACCTTAAATAATCATAGTACATATTTCTGGTGGTTTCTGCCTAAGAACTAGAATACTGGACTTTCTATAGATATCACCCCTTCAGGTAGGTCTGTAACACAACTACAGATTGGGATGGCATAAAAGTCTAGTAAATCCATCCATCCATCCATCCCCAGGAAAATACTAAAATACCGAAAACCCTGTCCTGGCCCATCTATGGGATATATCCCTGCCTACCTTATATCATTTATTTGTGTATTTCAATTCCTGTCTCCACCCCTCTGAAATATTAGGTATATTTTAGACCATCCTGTTATAAAGACTATAAAGGGGAGTCCTAATCACACATATAAACATGTGGGTATTCTTTTTTTTATGATTATGATAATAATAATGGAAAACATTTTTGCATCTATTCATGTAAGACATGAAGCTATGCATCTAAGAGATCCTTCCTTTATCTATAGTACCCACCTCTGGCAGTCTTCCCCAGGACCATTGTAGCTGGGATTCCGAACCTAGAGGTAGTTCAGGACTTCTGATCTCCAATTCAGAGTCGCTTTTTGGAGCAGATGAACAACTTTGAGAAAGGCTGGGGAAGGGAGATAAATCAGAACAATTTTAGTATTCATAGCGGAGAATGCTGGTGATCTAACCTATTGCAGGTAAATGCATGATAGAAATTAGCACAATCAAGAAATCATCATAAGAGTTGATGTAATAGATCAGGAAAGAGGAGTTCAGGAATACCAGTAACTTCAGAGAGCAAAATCAACTGAAGGATTAGAAAAAGAATCTGGCTATTTTATTCCTGTCATCTCGTCTCCCCTAAGGAAGAGTGCTTATCCTTTTCTTTCGTTTAGTTCCACCATTTCCTTTGACTTGAATCTCCTCATTCCCAATCAATATTATAGCCAAAACAGATCCAATCCTACTATCTTCAAACAAATAATATCACCACCACTTCTGTATTAGCTTCTGGGGCACTTGAAGAGGCCATATGTCCTTTTGCATAGACATACAAGCAACTGGAAGAGAGTTATCCAAGATCACTTTTCTTCTTTGACCATTGTGCTCCCTGAAAGCTCAGTACGATAGCCTTCCTCTATTTACTCTCCAGAAATGCTAGATGTTAGTTAAATGTCAACCATAATGTCCAGCTAGACCCCTTAGATGTCATGAACCTCTTCAGAGAGTGCCAAGTTTGAGAAACCTGCTATATTTCAGCTCTTCTAATACTACCATGGTGACTCCATATTCCCATACTAGCCAAGATCCAGAGTTCTTCAAATATGTCCAAAAAATTTGGATGTCCCCATAGAAACTGGAATTTTTCTTTTCTTAAAAAAGCAGATACATCATATCAGAAATGGTATACAGATGGGATAGCCCTGGATCCATAAGTACAACCATTGCATTTCCCGAGTCATATCTTACATTCAAACAGGTAGAACTGTGTGGCTCCTTTGCATCTCTGCTATATTTACCTCTGCAGGGGAGCTAGCTCTCCATCAGAGTACGGATGTACTTCTTGAAGTTGTAGAGTCCCATCTTCTTGGTGTTGGACATCTCCAAAGGAGTAGTACAGTGTGTTACTGATGAGGAAAGATAGAATGAAGTTAGATACAAAGACACCTCTATAGTGATAGGTGATATTCATGTGCATAGACCAAAAAGTACAGTGCTGGCTACCTGCATGGCTGCCTTAAAAAAAAAAGGTTGGACCAATTCACAGAAGTCACAGAAGTCAACAGCCATTAGCCTTGTAACTGCCTCTGAAAGCCATCTTCCAGGAAACTAGTGGGTTCCCTTCAGGGATGGGTTCTACTTACCTTCCCCACTGATTCATATTGCGATGGAAGAGCACGTTTTGCTTGCGTGTGCGTCACTTCGCTTGCGTGCGCGTCACTTCCCGGAAATTACCCTCTGCACATGCACAGTACTAAAAAAAAAGCTGCTGAGCATGCACAGAAGCAAAAAACAAGATTGCAGCGCTTATGGCGCTGCGAGAGAATTGGCTCGGGGGCGTGGCAGGCCTGGGTCGTTGCTGGTTCCAGTGACCCAGGCCGCCAAGTTACTAACGGTTCTATAGAACCGGTCCGAACCAGTAGGAACCCACCTCTGGTTCCCTTGTGCATTGATTGGCCAGTGTGAGAACAGACTGCTGGACTAGATGGACCAGGGATCTGATTCAACAGGATACTTTTATATTCTTGACAGGAAAGAGCCTTGTACTGACTTGATAGCACTAGAGATAGCACTTAGACTTATATACCGCTTCACAATGTTTTACAGCCCTCTCTAAGTGGTTTATAGAGTCAGCATATTGCCTGCAACAATCTGAGTCCTCATTTTACCGACTTCAGAAGGCCAGAAGACTGAGTCAACTTTGAGCCTGTCAGAATCGAACTCCTGGCAGTCCGCAGAATTAGCCTGCTGTACAATTCTAATCACTACATCACCACGGCTCTTGTGTGCACTGCATAGAAATATTTCAAGTGATTTGTGACAATTAGCTTCAGTGCTGGGAAGTCTGGTTACATCAGACTTTTAAATAACCAAATGATGGTTGCAGAATGGCCATTTGCAAACTACGCAGGAGGCAGAAATAAAATAGTAGACGCAGTCCTTCACTTATGACTGTTTGTTCTGTGATTGTCCAAGTCATGATGACACTGAATGAAGGGATCTACAGCCCCTGCTTAAAAGTTACAGCTGCAGTCATGTGATCAAAATTTCGGCACTTGGCAGCAGCATGCAGGCCCTTATAATTGGGCACAACTAACTACCAAAATTCCAGGCCCAGTTTTGGTTGCTGTGAATTGCAATTCTTTGCAGACTTACTAAAGAAAAAAGAATGGAATGAATAGAAATTCCTTCAATTCACATTTTAATGCAAGCTTAACTGCTTTGTTCTTCTGAAATCTATATGCAAACCAAGCTACAATTATTTGTTTGCGTCTGGATTTTTCAGTGCAACTTTCTGAACAAAAAAATGGTAATATCCCAAAAATATATGCAGATAAAATGCATTATGCTGCAAGGACTTGCTTGCAAAATATGCTTATTAGAAGAATATATTCAAGACTTCCATATCCTGAAAGTAAAAGGTATGAAAATGTATATGAATCTTTTTTGAAAAATGTAAACTAATGCAAAGACGGAGAAGTGAGAAACTAGTCAGAAAAATGAGAAATAGGATCTCATACATATGTACAACAGACCTCACTTTTCTAAGCACAAGGATAGGACTGCACATGTAATTCGTAAGAGGCTGAATTAATCCTGCTGCTATTGCTTCCATAATCTTGTATAAATAAGAATAATTTTAATCAACTCTGTTATTCATACACCAGCTTGTTTCTGATGTTTTATAATCATGGAAGGATGGGATGGGAAGAAGATGCATGTCTCAAAGGCCAGACAAAATAATGTATTCATGTTTGTATTGCTCCCAAATGATTTTGACCTAGACTTTTCAGGTGGCTCTTATATTCTAAATAAGGAGTTTTGTCACAAGCATTCAAAATGTGATTTCTTCAATCAGTTGATTGCCAGAATACAGAAGTCTCACTGGGCTCCAAGCTCAAAGGTTTTTTGACTGATGTGGCAGGCAAGCTTGCCAGCCGATCAAATTCTGGTTCATGACTGCAACCTTGTTCATTTGTTCACTTTAAGCAGTTATGATTCATATTTTGACAAGTTTCCACGAGACTTTAATTTCAAATTATAAATATATAGCAGTATAAAGGCAGCCCCAAAACAAACAAAAAGCTCGCTGCATATATTATGTTAAATAAAAAAATTCCTGGAAAAGTAAAAAAAAAGGGTTTCTCTTGCCATTATAATAGCTTCAAAGTAGAGGCTAAGCAAGGTTTCCTGGGAAAGAATTCTGCAGCCAAAGGCCACGTTCCCCATCACCTCCTTTTGCATTTGAAATGCAAAAAATAAAAAAAAATAAAAACTATTGTAAGGCTTATTTGCAAGGCTGATATTTCGTTAGCTTAGCATTGCTTTCACTGGGCAAGGCAAATCCTTAGCACATATCAAGTGTTATCTGACATATCTTTTTTTCCCCATTTCACTCGTGAACAGTAACATCTATCTTTGGAACCTTTAAACTATTATGAAAATTTGAACAGACTTGTTTCTAAAAGCCACAGAGCCAGTTCTCACTTCTTGTCTTTTGTCTCAGATGATCACTCAGCAAATTCAAAGATCGCACCTGAGAAGTTGTGCATGAGCAACCTTGAGAATTTCACCAGCATGAATTCATTTAGATTGGGAAAATGACACAAATAAGAAGGGTGTGCCTTATTTGATTCAGAAAGAAAACACAAAATCTGAGACATTATTTCTACTTAAAAACAAGAAGGCTAGAGAAATGCCACTCTGCCACCCAGAGACACAAAGCACATTTCATTACATCACAGCAGAATATATTAAATTGCAAATGCATAAACATTGTGGGAGAAATTAAGATTTTGAAGTGCTACAGACAAGTAGTGGGTTCTAAATCTCGTTGCTACCGGTTCGCGCGCTCGTGGGCTGCTTCTGCACATGCACAAAAGCTTCTGCGCATGCGCAGAAGCATCTCGGATGGGTGGGCGGAGCCTCCCACCGCCACCGCTATCGGTTCACCGAACCGGGCCGAACCGGGAGCAACCCACCGCTGCTACAGACTTAAAAATCTTAAGTTCAGCATCCTTTCTCCCTGTGGGCCTCATTATTCTGAAATATAAAAAAGACAATCAACCATGACACAAATGCTCATTAGACAAGATCAAGTAATCTGAAACCTGAATGTCTGCCAAAGGTCCCTTAAAATTCAATAATATATTTCGAGAAAGTTTGATCCACCAAATTAAATACAAACTGATAGTTATTTCAAAGTGTCAGAGTTTCATCCATCTTCCTATTCCCCCATCAGAATAGGTAGAAAATGAAAGATTTTCATAAAAACCTATGAAGAATCATAATATATGGACGACTGATTACACTCAGTTTGGTTGAACATAAATTAGATAGGTTTTAGGGTACCAATATTGAATCCACATCTTATAAAGATCATCAAGTGTGCAGTGGTTTTCCATGGATTTCCTTTCCAATAAAGCTATGCAAATTTCATAATTAAAATCAGGGAAGACATTTCTGTCTGCATTTAGGGCAAACAACTAATCCTAATTTTAGAAGAACTGTTTATTTTGGTAGGTTATCTTTATATCTTTCAATCATTTATTGATTTCAGCTTAGAAACAAACCCTTGGAAGTTAGCAGGCCAGTTTATTTATGCACTTATTTTCACAGAACTAATAGCTGCTTCATATTCCCTCTTAACTTGCTTTTTCAATATATCAACTGGAATATTGAATATAGATAGTCCTCAACTTATAATTGATTGTTTAGTGATTGTTCTAAGTTACGACAGACTTTGATACTTATGGTCCAGTTCTGAAGAGTGCCCCAGCCCTGCAGTTATGTGCCCACTTGGCAACTGGCCTGCATTTACGGCCATTTGCAATATTCCCACAACCTTTTTTTTTACACTTTTGTCTAAAACCAGTATTTACTTCTGGTTTTTGGCAAAACTGGACCAACTGCCACAAAAAAGGTAACAAAATTGAGTCAGTCGCAGGGGTAGCCTGTTTTATGACCATCACGACTTACGATCTTGATGTACAGGCTTCATTATGGTTGTACCTAGAAGACTACCTGTATAAGTAAAGCAAGGATACTGGGTTTTCAGATCAGCAGCTAAATAAAAAGGGGGATAAATTCAGATAAAAAAGATTCCAAGTTCAGTACTAGCCGTCTGCAATTAAAAAGAATCTCAGCAACAGCAAATGTTTGAAGACAAGACAGTACTACTGCCAGTTTGGTATACACTCTTACTTGGAAATCAACAATTTTCGCTTCTCCTCCAGAGATCTCTCACTCTCAGTTCCTTCTTCTTCTGATGTTGAATCTGCAGATGATTCCCTTTTCTTTGGCTTCTTCTTGCGCCATCTTTTCTTACGAGCAGCTGTATCTGAGCCCAGGCCATCAGAGTTCCCATATAATTTGGCAGATTTGGCCACAGCATCGATGCTTTTCTCCGTGGGGATGGGAGATGTGCACAAGAAGCTTGGGATTCTTTCCTGGGAGACAGATGACACAAATCTGACCAGTTTCTCAGCCAGGATTGAGTCAGGTTTAAGCCATAACACTAGGCAAATCAAACTGCAAACTGGGCACCAAACATAAACCAAGGATTGCAGACTAGATTTACAGGGGTCTCCAACCTTGGCAACTTTAAGACTTGTGGACTTCAGCTCCCAGAGTTCCTCAGCCAGCAAAGCTGGGAGTTGAAGTCCACAAGTCTTAAAGTTGCCAAGGTTGGAGACCCCTGGACTAGAAGACCTACATATTCTGATTTTACAAGTCCAGGATTCTAAGACCTATGGATAGGTTTCACCCCACGCCTGCCAGGGAAAAATCAACTCAATTAGTCAGGGGGAAAAGCAGCTGCAGGAGCTAGACCTTCTCTCTCAGCCATATTTTTTTTACATTATTAACAAACATTTGGAAAAGATTTTAAAATATGTGTTTCTTGGGACTAAATAAAAAATGCAGAACATGCAATGTCTCGTCAACAACTATTTTGAAATTTCATCCTCTTTTTTTTTTAAAAAAATAAAAGATAAACTGTCTAGACCTGTCAGTTCAACAATGAGCATATTCCTTTGGATATTCTTTGGACTTGGATATTTATTTATTTATTTTATTTGTTTGTCAAACATGTACAAGATAGTAGGTGTTTGTATAAACATAACATAAGCAAAGAAGTACAGATAAATGAGGACAATAGTAAGACAGGGACGGTAGGCACAGTGGTGCGCTTATGCACACCCCTTTTTCTATTTTAGAGGGGAATATTTTTCTATTTCAGAGGGGAAGATTGCAGTAATGTTCTCATGTTTTCCCAGTGAAGAGCAATCCCTAGCAAAAAGTGCATAAATAAGGGGCATGCATAAGTGCACCAGCGTGCCTACCATCCCTGTCCTAATGTTCCCTCTTATCAGTACCCATCTTACGTATATAAACAATGTTATATCTATGTATATTACCAATACGTACTTAACAAAATAAATAAATAAATAAATAAATACCGAGAAATCAATGAGAAATTTGATTTTGGTAAGGGTGTGGGTGTGTGTGTGTGTGTGTGTGTGTGTGTGTGTGTGTGTGTGTGTCACACAACAGAGCTTCAGAATACTATGCCTTTGGTGTAACCCAGTGTTTCTCAGCCTTAGCAATTTTAAAATGCATGGACTTCAACTCTCAGCATTCTAGGAATTGAACTCCATAGATCTTGAAGTTGCCAAGGTTGAGAATCAGTGGTCAGGCCAACTAAGAAGTATGTCTGAAAGAAATGGTCAGATGCATATTTATGACATGTAAATATGCCCACCTTTTGTTCTTCTGACTCCTGGACAAAAAAGGCTTCTCCATTGTCACCCAGCTTCATATGCAGATTGACTGGCTCTCCATTGATTTCTATGTCAACCTAATTAAAAAAGGAAAGGTCAAATTATTTTAAGCCTAGGAAACCATTTTTGAAAAAATTCCAACCTTTTCCTGTATCAGAAATTGAAGGTGAGAAAATGGATCTGGTCCACACACATTTAGAAATAGAGAGATCAAGATTTATTCAGCAGCATTTCTTTCACGGCAACAGAACTAAGATATCAATGTTAATTTTGTGTTTTTTAAAGAGGAAATATGTTTAAACTGTATTTCTACAGCTGGTATATATGAAATGTCCAAATAAATAAGAGCATACTTACTTTTTAAAGAAACCCTCAAAAATCTATGGGGTTCAGTCAAATGTTAATACAGATTTCTTTACAAAACAAATAGATTACTGCAGGGAAAAAAGCCATGGAGATGTGGAGGTGAAAATATTATGGAGTGGAAAATAACATTTTTCTCAATTACTGCTAATATCCAAGTTGGATCTGAATTGTCACCTTTAGGGGGGGAAAAGAATAAATGAAGTGCTGCTACAAGGAAGATTCTTCCACCTGATGTTCCTTGCATAAATACTGAGTGTCTATGGAGACTCTCAGTCATCCAGGTCATGGTTGTCCCAAAGGTGCTTTTTCAAGAGGCAACTGGACTTTCTGGTTTTTCTTTGAAGACATTTCGCTTCTCATCCAAGAAGCTTCTTCAGCTCTAACTAGATCTGGCGTGTAATTCAACTCCTCCATCTCCAGTTTAATTAATGCCACTTTCCAGTTCCATTTTCTGCTGTTCCATTTTCTCCAGTTCCCTTTCTTCATTCTCTCTTTTATCAGTAGGAATGACAGATTTCAACATAGCAGGAAATGGGCGAGAAGATTAAAAGTACACAGACCAGTTTAAAATATCTGGTGTGCTGCTGTAAATGGCTCGAGAGAGAGACAACTTTGTGCAATGTATGTCATTCAACAGATACACAAAGGACTTCGCCTCTAATCCAAAAATATCAGAAGGCAATATACTTACCTTCTGATTCAAAGTACTTAACTATCCCTTTGCTACAGGTTGATTTAGCATAAATAATTAGTTCTCATTATTCAAATAATAATAACTATTCTAAGTATTACAGGGCTTGCATTATGGAGCTGAAGGTGGCCCCTCCTTATTCAGCTGAGGAGTTTGAAATGTATTTTTTTAGGCAAGCCCTTTAGGATTTCATTGCTCTTAGTTGCTGATTGTGATGCTGTAATTGGCAAATGGGATGTTGTTGTTTGTATTATAATTCAGTAATCTGCCTAGAACAATTGCGATTGAGTAGCATACCCATTCAATAAATAAATATGGCTTTGGTAGTTGAGGCTATGTAAAAACGATCTTATGATTCTGCTGTATATACCATGATTAGTGTGGCATAGTTGACAATAATATGAAGTAGATGAACTTAGGCTTGAATTTTTCACTGCTAAACAGGAAACAGGAATGGAGACTATTCCTTTTTTTTACATGTATTGAACATTTTCAGAGACTAATGGAATTGACAATACAGGAGATGATATTTTTTTTGCCTTCCAGATATATTAGCTTACAGCTGCCATAATCACTTTGGGTAGTGATAATAATCATTCATTTCACTTTGGACAGTGAGATGGACAACATATAAATTTAATAAACAAATAATCATTGCCAGTCAAAGGAATTCGGATTGAAGGCTGAAGCACAAAAAACTGAGATGATTATTGGATTCTTTCATTATATGATTATTAGATTCTTTCATGAAATCTTTGTATCATGCACAGAATAAAGATTTGTGAATATGTCCAGTGGCTATAGGCTTCCACGTTCTACTCTAAAGAGAATAAGTGGGTGGGCATCAGATGCATAGTGTAATGAGGCTTACCATACATCTTGGTTCCATTGAGCAACCAAAGCTGGAGCAATTTTTGAAGGAACATTCCATAAAAGGCCACATTTCATAAAAGTGCCAACTTTCTCTTTGTAAGCCTGCCTTGTCTCAGTTTAATGGCCTGAAAGCATAGTTATTTTACTTATTAATGTGCATCCTGCCAAATTCACACACACACACACACACACACACACACACACACACACACACACACACACACACTGAAGGAATTCTGTTTAAATTGCAGAAAATGACAAAGTTAGCTGCCACACATCTGTAACCACTTACCACTTTCTCACTGGAATGAAGAACTCGCAGCTTCCCAAAGCGCACGTGGAAAGGTGAACAACATAAGGAACCATCTGGTTGCCTTACCACAATGACATCAATGCAGCCTGTGAGGGTAGCTGGATTCAGACCCCTGTACAGTTCCTTCACCGTGCCAAACACAGTTTCAGCAATCTGGCCCACATAGTTCATTGTCTGAGTCTAGGAGGAGAAAGAATAACAAACGAAACCCTATTTAAATAAAACATTAACCGAAATCTCTGAGTTAGATTGTGTCACCCAACAACAGTTTCTGAGGTTAAGAAACAGTATCCTTATAGATATTAATGAAACACTAAATGCTCCCATCTCTCACAGATTTGCAAGTTTTCAACATTATTCCACGGCAAAAAAAATCTCCAGATGTCCTATGCCAAAGTCAACCTCAGGTTGCATCTCCCAAACATGGATTTTTCCCTGTCCCACTGCCCACACCCGCCCACAAGGTTCTTCTGGGCCTACTCCTTTTAAGTTATCCTCTAGCCCAGTGATGGCGAACCTATGGCACGGGTGCCACAGCTGGCACGCGGAGCCATATCTGCCGGCACGCGAGCCATTGCCCTAGCTCAGCTCCAACACGCATGTGCATGCACGCCAGCTGATTTTTGGCTTGTGCGGAGGCTCTGGGAGGGCGATTTTGGCCTCTGGAGGGCCTCCGTGGTGGCAGGGGGGGCGTTTTCGCCCTCCCCAAGCTCTAAGAAAGCCTCTGGAGCCTGGGGAGCCAAAAAATGGGCCTACTGGGCCCATTGGAAGTTGGGAAACGGGGGAATGGGGGGGTCATGCACGCATGCGCAGGGGGGTGAGGCAAGTGGGGGGCTTTGAATTATGGTTGTGGGCACGCACGCGTGTGCGATAGCGTGTGTACGCACTATTTCGGCACCCGAGGAAAAAAAGGTTCGCCATCACTGCTCTAGCCTGTTAGAGATAAGAATAATTAAATGGTAAATAGCAATAGCGATAGCACTTTTCTTATATACTGCTTCATAGTGCTTTACAGCCCTCTCTAAGCGGTTTACAGAGTTCAGCATATTGCCCCCAACAATCTGGGTCCTCATGAGCAATCTTAGCCAGTTGCCCTCCCTATTCCCATCTTGGCTTGGCTGCTTCCATTCATCCAGGCCAAAGGAGTCACTGTTTGAGCAAATGCAAAGATCGGAGAAGATAAGCCATTTAACTTTAGTAAAGTTTTGACATGTGCAAATCTGAGATACAAAATTATAAATATCCTGATTCCTGATGGTGGATCAGAATATGAACATTTTGTTCAGTTCATTTTCTAGCTATAACCATTTGTGAGTTGCATCTTAAAATGTTGGTTTTGTCATCCTCAGTCTGTATAAATAGATATATTTTTAAAAAAAACTTAAAAAAACCTATGGTCTCATCGAAGACAACTCTTTTTCTTTCTCTAAAATTAAATTAACTAATTAAAATCAATTGATTGGAACAGCTCTGCTTTTTTGGCTGTATTTAAGCACTAAACATCTGAGAAAGAGCCTTTTACTGGAACAAGATTGGTTGGACTAGAAAACCTCCAACATCCCTTCCAACCCTATTATTCTATACTCTAAGATTCTAAACAATAGAAGAGAGTATCTGTAGTTCAGCATTCAAGTGTGGAGTCCTTGGTGTCCTCTGAGCTTAATTGCTTGCTTGCAGTTACCAGATTTGGCAACATCTCTATGCTAGGATGGAGAGAGGTTTGCCCTCTGTTTAGGTACAGTAGCTTGTCTATTAATGTTGGTAGGGGTGTTGCTTCTTCATAGTTCCTTGATTAGGTTTTATTACTATTAGGAGCCGAGGTGGCGCAGTGGTTAAAAGCAGCACTGCAACCTTCAACTGATTGCTAGTTCAGCAGTTCAGCTGTTCAAATCTCACCAGGCTCAAGGTTGACTCAGCCTTCCATCCTTCTGAGGTCGGTAAAATGAGGACCCAGATTGTTGGGGGCAATATGCTGAACTCTGTAAACCGCTTAGAGAGGGCTGTAAAGCACTATGAGGCGGTATATAAGTCTAAGTGCTAAGTGCTATTGTTTGTCTGAGTTGGTGCCCTTATTCTTTGATTAGAGCATTATATACTGCTTGTTTGTGCGATGCTAATCATGATGTCAATCCCTACTTATCTAGGTGTTGATTGATTGCTGGCCAGGAACTTCCTAGAATTTGGGGATTTTGCTTGGTTTTGGATGCCCACATTTCCACAATTGAAACCATGGTTAAATCTGTCCATGTGTTGTGTAATTAAAGATATTTTTTTCATGTCTTCTGACTGTAAGTTGGTGTTCATGGATGTGCTAAAACACCAACAGGCATATTTACATCAAACTTTAATAAGACAATAAAAAAGAGCTTAATAGAAAAGAAAAAAACAAAATAACTCCTTGCTTGCAACCAACATCCAGAAAACAGAAATTAAACATCAGGATCAACACCAGACAAACATTCCAATAGTATACAACAGCCTAATCAAGGACACCAACACTGATAGGGCAAGCTACTGCACATAAAGAGAGAGCAAATCCCACTCCCTTCTAGCACTGAAGATGTTATGTAGTTGGTAACGAAACATCTGCAAGAAAACAACCAAGTCAAAGAGCACCAAGGACTCCATGGTTGATCCTAAACATCTAGCCAGGGTTTTTGCCAATACTCTTCTGGATTTGTGTTTTACCCTGAACAATCCTAATTATTATAGATAAATTTTCATTACAGATGATAAATAAAATTTGACATAAACAAATGCAAGGCAAACAAAGGAGAGGTAGACAAATTTGTACTGTTGGCAGAACAAACTTACCTCTGTGCTTTAGAAAACAAAGAGGTGGATTGGAATATATATTTAATTAATTTAATTTAATTTAATAGATTTGTATGCCGCCCAACTCCCGGGGGACTCTGGGCGGCTCACAACATGTCAAATCTATTACAGGTATAAAAACATATAGCAATTTAAAAGATACAAAAATTAAAAAGCATCCAACATTCATAACCGGGGGGAGACCCAAATATAGTCTCACTTGGTCTCACTTTCACCCCGTCTGCCGGAAGAGCCAGGTTTTTATTGCTTTACGGAAGGCCAGGGTGGGGATAGTCCTCATCTCTGGAGGGAGTTGGTTCCACAGGCAGGGAGCTCCCACAGAGAAGGCTCTCCCCCTCGATCCCGCCAACCGGCATTGCTTGGTCGATGGGACCTGGAGGAGACCAACTCTGTGGGATCTAACCGGTCGTAGGGAGATATGCGGCAGGATGCGGTCCCGAAGGTACCCTGGCCCTGAGCCATGTAGGGCTTTAAAGGTCAAAACCAACACCTTAAATTGGGTCCGGAGACTAATGGGCAGCCAATACAGCTGGCGGAGAATGGGTGTTACGTGGGTGTATCTAGGCACACCCACCTTAAATCCACCTTAGCTTTCATTTCAATTAGCTATGTGATAAGCTTTTAACTTTGTAACAAAGACATCAGAAATGAGAAGGCTTCTTTACAAGAATGTATTGATATTTCTTGGCTACCAGCACCTTAGGCAAACATTCAAATGAACACTTAGTCATTGTTCTTACAGTGAAATGCAAAGCTGTCTCAGACATATACTCCATCAAATAGATAACAATGTAGGAAGAAACCTCTTTCACTTTTATTATCTGTGGTTCTAAAGAAACCCAAATGAGAAAAGCTGTATACCAGCATTTTTCAAACTTGGAAGCTTTAAGATGTATGGATTTGAACTTTCAGAATTCTCCAGCCAGCATGGGGAATATGTGCTAAATATATTTTGAGGGCAGTTAGTTTGGAAGAAAAATAGTGCGGCTTTAAAAATACAAGAAGCAGCATTAACATTGCAAAGTGCAAAATGCAGCAGCACCAGCAGTTCTTGGGGCCCAAAGGGTGGCCCATGTAACACCACTGTTCTGCAAGCTGCAGTGGCTTCTGGTTTGCTTCTGGGTGCAATTCAAGGTATTGGTGATCACATTTAAAGCCGTCCATAGCCTAAATTCAGGCTATTTTAGGGACTATCTCATCCCGCTGGGATTGGCCCATCCTACCTGTGCTGGCAGAGGAGGCATGCTGCAGGCCCCATGAGCCAGGATATTCTGGCTGGCGGGGTCCAGAAGAAGAGCCTTCTCTGCCATTACTCCTGCCCTTTGGAACATCTTGCCCCCACTCACTCCCCAGAAAGAAGTTGACGTCAACCCTCCTGACCTTTTGGCAAGAGCTTAAAGACCTGGCTCTGTCAGGTGGTTTGGGGCTCCAAAGGAGGGGCTTCATATTGGAGGTGGTCAATAGATTAGTGACAGATCCCACCTCCCTCCTACTCTTTTAGCTAGGGCTGTGTATTAGATTTTGTATTTCTGTATTTTTGTAGTATTTTATTTATAGTTTTATCTTTTTAATAATGTAAGCCGCTCAGAGGTCCTTCCCATGGTAAGATGGGTGGCCAATACATTTAATAAACAAACAAACAAACAAACAAACATTACTCTGAAAGGTGAAAATGCATATAATCTGCAAGGTCTAGGAGCACAGTAGACAAAATTGATATAACAGCAACACATTCAGCAACCAGCGTAAGAAATGACAATTAAGACACTGAAGTAGTAGGATAGCCTTTGGCTTTTAGGATTAACTATCAAGAGTAAAGGAATTAGCAGTCAAGAAATAGCAGTGTTTGGTATGGAAGCAATGCAAGCCTTGCAAAAGATATTTGGAAGCTGCCACTTATCTAGTATATATCTACAAAGATCAGAATCATGCAGACAATGGCTGTCCCTTCCCTGTACAGAAAAGGAAGATCGATTTTTAAGTAGTTTTAATGCCTTTGAACTTTGGGGTTGGAGAAAACTCCTGAGCATAATATGGATACCCGAGAAAGCAAACAAATGGATCAAAGAACAAATCAATCCAGAGGTCTCATCCAAGGCACAAATGACCAGGGTCAAATTACCATATTTTAGAAATATATTGCAAAGACCATATCTTTGTCCATAATGCTGAGAAAGGTAGAAGGGAAGACAAGAAAAAGATGGCTAGCAGCAAGGTGGATGGACTCAATTATTGCAGCCAGAAGTACATGGTTGGAGATGTGAAATGCCAGTTTGGGAAGAAGCTCATCCTGGAGAAGCTCTATCTAGGTGGTTAAAATCAGCACCAGCTTGATGCACATAATCAGTCAACCTATCTTCAGCAACTGATGATGAGAGCAAGTACAGAATGTTTCCAGCCACAGGCAATTCTGGGAAGTAGTAAACTAAAGCCTCTGAAGCGGATTGTCCAGAGTTGATCTAGGATATCAGCATACCTCCTGTTATCTCTCAACATACTCATATGAATTGTCCAACCCAATTTTACTCCTATTCCACCTTCAAGTCCAGGCATGTAGTTTTCTACTCCCCCCCCCCCCAAAAAAAATCAAACATGCATGTGTGGATCTAATGTAGTAAGAATTAAGCTGCTGGACTGGAATTTTCAGGTCCTCAAGTCATGAACACTCAAAGAGAGATTTTGGGCCAGTCAATATCTATCAGCCTAATCTACTACACAGGGCTGTTGCAGAGATAAAACTGGAAGAGGGAATGCTGTTGAGACATCTGATCTTCTAGAGCAGGGGTGTGAAACTCAAGGCTTGAGGGCCAAATCTGGCCTGCAGGGTGCTTAGATTTCGCCCACGGGACTGTCCTGGAAACAGTAAAGAACTGGCCCGCAGTGCCTCTGCCAGCAAAAACGGAGCTTGGGAAGGCTGCATGTGGCCCTCCCATGCTCCATTTTTGCTGGCAGAGCGCTTGGGCCACCACAGGCGTCCCTGACACGAGTGATATCGAGCTGGCCACGCCCACCCTGGCCATGCCCACCTGGCCCCCCGAGGTCGAACACAACTCAATGCAATTGAGTTTGACACCCCTGTTCTAGAGGAAACTCTAATGCAAATCTAGTATATACATATGTTTTTCTTTTGTGAGAAGATAGATATAGTTAAGTACCTTTAGTCTGAGGAGATGACCAAGCAATGGCAGGAATAGAAGTCAATACAAAGATAACCATTACAGAGGAAAACTGATGCAAAACAAAATCACTGCCAATTAATAGGAAAAGAACTTGCTAAACAACCAACTTCTAATTAATGGTCCATAATAGCAACTTAATAGTGAAGTAGGAAATCAGAGAGGTTGATCATTCTGATGAGTAACAGAGCAGCATCCAATCACCGTTCACAATTATAAAAACTATCAGTGAGAATAAAACATGGCTTTATGCTCATCCCATCCCATCCCACCCATCTGTTTATTTGTTTTACCAAGAGGTGGTGAATAGTGGTGTGGGATTGTGTCACTCTACTGTCTCCATCTATTGTCTCAACAGCCTTAGCATAAGTGACTCTGATGGGTTGGGAGGAAGAGAAGTACAGCTAGATCACATCAGACTGGAAGAGGCTGTTTTAAAGGAAGTGGAAGAGTCAGTTTAAAGATATTATTAATATTTTAATGACACAATAACCTTCTTCATTCAAATCTGGATCTTGCTCTCCCAGCAAAGCAAACAAATCTGCCATTAAATTTGCCTTACCAAAAGTAAAACACTCAACCTAGTTAAATAAAAAATAAAGATAGTTCAATTGTATTTTTCAAGAATTAATGCTCAGTAAAATCATCTAAAGCATCTCTAATTTGTGTCAATCCATTCACCATTTAACAATTTGGTGGTTAAACAATGTTTTACAACGTTCCCACTTTGAAGGAGCTTGGCTTCTTTTATGACTCCTTGGTCAGTGTGTATTTGAATTCTGTTTTTTGCTTTATTGATAGCATTTTTATTGTTTTACTTGATTGCTTTTAACTGCTCAGAGTTTGTATATAAAATGGGCAGCCACATCAGTTTTCTACAATTAAAATCTTTTCTAGTTGGCCTTCAGGTAACTGCTAACAAAACAGCATTAATAAGGAAGCAATATCTCAAGATTCAACTCTGTCCTGTACCGTTTTTATTATGGAAAATAACCACTGATATTTCGCCCTGTGTGTTAACTAGTTTGCAATTGTCAGTTGCACGTTGATTATGAAATACAGGATGTGATCTAAGGACATTCCAACATTATCCCATAATATTTTAAAATATCACCAATACGTCATGTATAAAAGAGGGTGGCCCAAACAAGGTATGTTGCAGATTCCAAAATCAAACTGCATTAAACTGATCAGCCTTTCACCACGTTCAGTAGCTACTGCCAAACAGTGCTTAACACACAAACACAGAGACAAAACCAATTGGCTTCCATTTCCAAGAAATTCTGTGATGGAAGTTTCCTCAATTTCATTAAATATTGTAACTAGAAAAGTTTACAGGTAATCTCCGGGTTACGAGCGGTCCCTTAGTGAACGTTCAAAACGTACGTGATAAGCACCCCCTAGCATTTGCGAACAAGGCCCGAAACTATGAATGTAGCAGCACTATGGCAGTTGTTCACACTTACGAACAACTGCAGAGGCTTTGCAACATTCATCCTGCATGTTGCCGGCCGAAATGGAGCTTCTGAGGGATGGATCCACCCCTTAGAAGCCCCATTAGGGCATCCAGAGACCTCCCCCTAGCCCATTGCTGGCGGAAATGGAGCTTCCAACCCTCTGAGGCTCCGTTCGGTCCTCCGCAGGTCTCCCCTGGCCCATTGCAGGCCAAAATGGAGCTTCCATGGGCTGGATCTCGAGGACTACTGTATATAGTTCTTGAATAGGAGACACCCCCCAGGAAATTCATAGGTTCTAGAGAAGTTAGAAAACATCCCAAACAGGAGTAATGGCCAATCTTTTGCATCGTTGCTGCCAAGAAAGCGACAAGGATGCATCTTTATAGCTACTAAGACTCAACTTGAAAGAGATGTTTAGCTACAGTGACATGTAGAGTAACTTGTACAACTATATAAAGAGAGATGTATTATAGCATCAAGATATTTAACTTTATAAAGACACCTCATTTATAATGGAACTAGACATTCAAAAAATTGGAGAATACATTACTTAAAATGCAATATATATATATACACACTAGAAAGGTTAGGAAATGCTTGAAGGCCTACAGTGACAAGTAGGCATGCATTGTGAGTTAACGCAATCATTTTTCAAACTGCTACTTATAGCTGCAGAATTAGACTCTGAAAAAGGCAGATAGGAGAAGGGTGGACACCTTTGAACTGTGGTTCTGGAGGCCACTATTACACATCCCATGGACTGCAAAAATAACAAAGCAGTTCTAGACCAAACCTTTCCAAAAATATCACTTGAAGCCAAGATCGCCAAATAGAGGCTGTCATACTTTGGTCATGTATATGAGAGCTGACTCACTCGAAAAGTCAATCATGCTGGGAGTGATCAATGGAAAAAGGAGAAGGAGCCACCCTAGTACCCACTGGCTGAACACTATAAAGAATGACATTGGGATGACCCTGGTGGATCTGAAGGGGCAGTGTGAGACAGAGGGGCATGGAGAGTGTTGATCCATACAGTGGCCGAGGGTTGGACACGACTGAATGGCTGATGACAAATGTCAATTTAAAAAAACAATGTTGCTGAAAGGGTCGATAAACAACAGTGTCTTCATCATCTCCATGCACATGAGGTCATGAGAGCCCTAGTAACCAGCTGAGCATTTTTCTCTATTTAATTAGCAGTTCTGCAGCCAAGCTCATAGCACAGAAGTTATCAGTGGCTACAATTCTCCTTTCTGCATTACTAAGCAGTCATGGTGTTTAATAACTTTAAGAGAGACCTGGAAATAGTGTACATGCAAGCAGCAGTTCTGAGTTTTTCCATCATGTTTTTTCTGCATGTTGAACATAGGAGACACTCTAACTATGTATCTGCAGCAAAATGCAGCAAAAAGAACATGCTTCTCCCAGTTTAAAGATATCCACCTACTGGTAAATTAAGCTGCTTTGAAAGTTTTCTTTTTCTTACTGTTGTAGAAAAGTAATAATGTGGATAGCTGATAGATTTTGCCAGACCTGAAAAAATTTAAGAAGATGATCCGATTTCAGGATACCTCATTAAAAGTTAAAAAGAGTAGCTCTCCAAAAAAGATTAACTGAAAAGTAAAGCATGAAGAGAACATATAAATCAGTGGTTCCCAACCTGGGGGTCGGGACCCCTTTGGGGGTCGAACGACCATTTCCCAGGGGTCGCCCCGGCATCCTCAGCTCCCCCCACTGCAACAAGCCTGGCCATATCGACTCAACTCGCCCGAGCCCTCCAATTGGTCGGGAGAGGTGCCATTCGGTGAGAGGCGTTTGTGACGCCTGGCAGCCGAGCTTTGACAGCATCAGCTAAGGGGCCAGCTTTGCTTTGAATTCTGGGAGTTGAAGTCCAGGCACCTTAAAAGTTGCTGAGGTTGAGAAATATTGCTGTACACTTGTTGGTTATCAAGTCTAAATACAGAAGTAGACTTATTGTGGAAGATGATATTCCTTGTGCTCTTGCAAAGACTGGCCCGAGAATTTCTGATCTGGCATAATTACATATTGTTTTTGTGATTAATCGCTATGCTTTAATTATGTTCAATTTGTAACAATGGAAATACATCCTGCATATTAGATATTTACATTACGATTCATAACAGTAGCAAAATAACAGTTATGAAGTAGCAACGAAAATAATTTTATGGTTGGGGGTCACCACAACATGAGGAACTATATTAAGGGGTCGCGGCATTAGAAAGGTTGGGAACCACTGATATAAATGAAATGAAAAGTTTAGCTTTTGTTGCTATACTGAATAGGAGTGAATGGAGGTGACAACAACAGGTTCCACTGGAATGAGTAGAGAAAGCTATCTTAAACTATTTTATGGTTTATATGTCATGGTAGCATAGTAATTCTTCCCCTATCAAGCTTTTGGATCAAGTAAGTTTCCGCTTTGCCCAAGCTATGAGATCACATCATATTAATACATTATCCGTTTCAGAGATATGAAACTTAACTGGACTTTAGTATCCTTTCCATTTATCAAAGTTCAACTGTGAAAGTTTCAAAAGAAGTCCAATATTTGAACTGCAAAAACTAGGTGAATATATTTACATTTGAAAGGAGAAATGTTTTCTAGAAGGCTAAGTTCTCTCTCTCTCTCTCTCTCTCCCCACCCCTTTTTTTTTTTAAGATTAAAGCAGCCCATTGGAATGGCCCCCTCCTCAACAAAACATACATCTGCAGAAATATTTCAGTATGAAAATCCTCATGTATTCAAAAATGACAATTCTTTAAGGATATTTCCTTACAAAAATTGTTACCATCTTCATCAACATAGGAAAGAAACTTATTTCCTATATAGGAAATTTAAAAAGTAGGCTTTTTAGAGGATGATGATGGTGATGATGATGATATGATGATGATGATGAAAGCAAAGATACAAAAATCCTCTAACAATCCAAACTGCTGACTTTGCAACGACAATGTTTCACAATTAATATGTGAATGCAGCAAAATCATGCAAACTGATTACAAAGCTAGACATGGTCGAGTTGCTAAATTAGTCCACTGGTCATTATTTAAAGAATATGACATACCGGTACCCGAAAAGTCATGGGAACACAAAGTAGAAAAAGTTACCGAAAATGACAGAGTGAAGATCTTGTGGGACTTTCGAATACAGACAGATCATCATTTGGAACACAACACGCCAGATATCACAGTTGTTGAGGGCCAAAGAGTACAGTTTATTGATATCGCTGTACCAGGAGATGCCAGAGTCGAAGAAAAAGAACTGGAAAAAATTATGAAATATCGCGACCTGGCCATCGAAACTACATGGCTATGGATGAAACATGTGTCATTGACCTCACCCCATTCCTAAGAGGTCTGTAAGGGGCGTGCATAAGTGCACCAGTGTGCCTACCGTTCCTGTCCTAAAGTTTCCATGTATTCGTAAAATATCATATATTCTAAACCATGCTTATACTTGTTATATATTCATATTAATGTTTATACTTTGTCTGTAATCTTACACATGCTTGACAAAAT
This sequence comes from Diadophis punctatus similis, assembly GCA_023053685.1. NCBI lineage: Eukaryota > Metazoa > Chordata > Lepidosauria > Squamata > Dipsadidae > Diadophis > Diadophis punctatus. The sequence goes on from JALIGW010000003.1 coordinate 17,548,136, forward strand.
AAATAAATAAAATAAATAAACTGCAAAAAAACCTGCGCTACTCGGAACATCATATATTTTAAGAAGATACTTGGTTGATACCTAGGACACTGGCAGCAACCCGAATCAAACATTAGCACCAGTCAATGGTATTTGTGACACATTTTTAAATGTTCAGTTGACTGAGTTTCATGTTTAATGAATAAAAGAGATAATAATAATGATGATGATGATGAAGAAGAAGAAGATGAGATATCTGGCATGTTGTGTTCCAAACGATGATCCGTCTGTATGGGACTTTCAAATACAAACGGATCGTCATTTGGAACACAACATGCCAGATATCACAGTTGTCGAAAACCAAAGCATATAATTTATTCATATCTCTGTACCAGGAGAGGCCAGAGTCAAAGAAAAAGAACTGGGAAAAAAATCACGAAATATCGTGACCTGGCCATCAAAACTATGCAATTATGGATGAAGCATGTAACAGTGATATCCATTGTCATCGGGGCACTTGCTACCATGTCCAAGAATTTTACAAAATACATCAAGAAATTGCAGCTTCCTGCAATAACACCAGCGGAACTGCAAAAACCTGCGCTACTCGGAACATCATATATTTTAAGAAGATACTTGGTTGATACCTAGGACGCTGGCAGCAACCCGTATCAACCATTAGCACCAATCAATGGTATTTGTGACACATTTTTAAATGTTCAGTTGACTGAGTTTCATGTTTAATGAATAAAAGAGATAACAACAACAACAACAACAACAACAACAACAACAACAACAACAACAACAACAATATCTGTGAGATACAAAGCACATTTTTCCTATGCAAAGAAACACTTGGAAAAAGGAATATATTTCATCAAATACCTTGGTTAGCAATTATATCTATGTTTCCACCACTTGCATTCTCAGGCTTTTTTCAGCCAAGATCACGAGGATACAGCTTGCCTTTCTTCACCCATGAAAGGATATTCCTTACACTGGGGAAACCTTTTTGGATGATGGATAAGATACATATCACACTGAATGTTGGAGGCCATATGTAACAGAGATAAGGGGAAGATGGATGTATTTATCAAATCTAAGCATTATTTCTCCTCTACTACTAATCTACTCTCCCATCTTATCCAGTCATTTAAGATTGAAAAGTGGGAGCAGCTGGAAAGAGAAAGATAATAACTGGGTTGAAACTGACATTAATATTTTATGGGGAAAGATAACACACAGGACAACAAAAGAGAAACTTGGCAGGAAAGAACCTGAACAAGACAATTCAGCAAGGTTTAGATATCAAAGCACAACTGAGTTTCCCCCAGAACTGTGAAACAGTCCATGATGAATAACTAAGAAAGGGGTAAGAGCCACAAATCCATTTCATGGGGTACTATTTAAATTTCTGTAATAATTACATATATACTAGGGCAGAATTTTTTTTTAAAAAAATAAAAAAACAGAGAAGATTAGCAGGAGACAGTGAAAGGACAGAGTCTGTTATTTTATTAAAACCTATCCTGTCAGGAGAAGCAACATAGCTATAATCTCACCATCTCACTTCATCCTCACCATCGTTGGATAACGTTGAAAAATAGGGGGCCAAGATCCCAAATCTTTGGGTTAGTCACTAATTTGCAGACCGTAATAGTGAAAGATGGAAGAAGAGTAGCCAGCTGTTGCTTCTTGTAATGCATGGTGAACAGAGGGATGCAAGCTTTGTCAGGCCAGGAATTATACATGACTTTTAAGTAGTACGAGGAAGAGAGGCAGGCAAGAAAAAAACCCAAGCCATGTGGGGAAAATTTTGTTTGGGTGTAAGCTACAAATTAAAACTGATTTCATCTAGATTTAAATAGCATGACATTACATTAAGTATATTAGAACCCTTCTACGTGGATTTAATAATTTCCCCTTTTATTACATTAAAACCAACTCATTAGGACACCTGGAGAGACTCGGGTTTTACCAGCTTGATATATACAAATAAGCAGTAATTGAATTATGAGGGTGTTCATTAGTTACATCTTTTTCTTATACAGCATTCTGTCTTCGTAATTAATTGTAAAATACCTCATGCCTCATTGAATTGTGTCTTACCATAAATTTTGTAAGAGAAGGCTAACAAGGTAGCACTTGCTCGCATATATTGAATACAGGCAAATAAAAGAATGCACAAGCTGTACTATTTTTACAACACAACTTAGACAACACAGTGAAATGCTTTCTCTTTAAAACAAGTCTTGCGGCTCAGCTAATGTACCTCACTAAAAGGTTCCTGTTTCCAAAACACTCACTAGCAATGTAAATTAAAAAAGGCAGTAAGACTCCCCAATTGCTACCAAATGGTACAGGTATTAAAATGATTACAGTTTAGTAACTCACTCCCAGTATCTGCCATTCAGCTCATCTTACCTGGAGAAGTTAACCCAACCTCAGCAATTTGTGGACTTTGAAAGAAGCATGAGATTGAATTCAACAGGTAACTAAGTACAGATACTGCTCCACCCACTTCAGCCTGATGCTTCCTGTTTTCCTCATACCTGAGCAGGTGGGAGGAGTCTATACTGCAAGCATCACTAGCGTGTTGCAATCAGAGCTTCTGGAATAGTCAGAAACCTACTCAGGCTTTCTTTCATCATAAACCTATCTGACTGCATACGTTTCAGCTTGTTGTCACTTTAATTCACATTGTTCTGCTCTTTTCATGCATAAGATCAGGCATAAGCTGGTAGGAAGGGGTTCCGGATTGTTCAAATGACTATTGATTGGTAAAGGGTTTAGCAATGTAGTTTCAAAAAACTGGATTTTTCTAAATAAGAAGAAAATACCGATAACTTAAAATTTTCACCAGTGATAGAAAATAAGCTTTCAGCCATTAGATGGTCTTGAAAATTGCTTTTAGCTAAAATAAAAAATAAAAACAATGTGCAATTTGTTCAGATTTACTTTTAAAAACAAGTCTCACTTGAGTTCAGTGGGACTAGCTTCCTTATAAACAGGACAGGATTGTTGCCAAAGTATTGAGGAAAAAACTCTTTAAATTTTTGGGAATCATATTGTGTATGACACATTTGTATGTGGGGAAATGAAAGAATCATGTTTGTGTAGTATTAAAAATGAAAGTTACAGTTTTTATCTTTGGAACTTTTACAGCTGTAAAAAGCGTGCTGAATCAGAAACCTTGGCTTAAAAGCAGAAATGGCTGGGATGGTATTGGGATATGGCCTTCACCACATCTCCTGTTTAGTCTAGATTAGTGTTTCTCAACCTTGAGAACTTTAAGGCATCTGAATTTCAACTCCCAGAATTCCCCAGCCAGCAGGGGGGGAATGGAATTCTTGGGAGTTGAAGTCTAGACATCTTAAATTTTCCAAGGTTGAGAAACTTTGGTCTAGATTCAAAATACCGATATTACCTGACTCCATGCTAGAATATAAACTTTCTCAGAGGTGTCATACAGCTATTAAATAAGAGGGATAAAAGTTGAGTCTGAGATACACCACAACATAGGCACCAAGTACTTCCCTCACACATGCCCTAACTGGAACCATGCCTACAAGGAGGAGGAGAACACTGCTTCTCACTCCTGATCTGTGTCAATCCATATAGGAAAAAAGCTACCATATAAGTTCATAGAGAAGCTGAGAATGTTAGATGCCATAATGCACCTAAACAATGGGGTTTGACTTATCTGCAAATGGGCCTATCCATGAATATATGCTTTTTAAAGTACTGCGTTTCCCATATATACCTGTGGACAGGGGTGGGTTCCTCCCGGTTCAAACGGTTCGCCCAAACTGGTAGCGACCAGCTGGTGACGTCACGGTGACGTCATGGACCTGGTTCAGTCGGTGCCGGTCCGTGAGCACCATCTTTTTTTTCAATTTTTTAAAACCTCTTTTTCTTCTGGGCATGCGCAGAAGCTGAGTTTCCGGCACTGTGCATGTGGTCGCCATCTTGTTTTTGGCTTGATTTTTTTGATTTTTTGGCACTGCGCATACACACGCTCACAAAACGCACGCACACCCACACGGCGCGGGAGGAAGCGAACCAGCAGCGAGGTAAGTTAGAACCCACCCCTGCTTGTGGATCAGCTCATCTTCTGAAAAGCAGGCCAAAATGTGGGTTGATTTATCTGCGGGTGCACATTTTTCATATTATTTTAGGGGTCTCCAAACTTGGCAACTTTAATTCTTCAACTTCCAGAATTTCTAAGCCAGCATGGGGTCAGTATTATTTGGGCAGGTTTCCCACTCCTGAGTATGGGTGTGTAGTAGACTTATCCCTCTAAAGATGGTGATCCTAATACTTGGACTTAATGATAAGGTGACCAGATGTCCCGCTTTTGGCGGGACAGTCCTGCTTTTGAATAATTTGTCCCGCATCCCGCGGCATTTCAAAAAAGTCCCGCCAAGCAAGTGCGGCACGGAAGCCGCTGGTGGCCAGGTGGGCGGCAGCCCCCCGGGCGGGTATAGGGCCAGGCCTGCGCTTGGAAGGGGCCGCCGCTCTCGCTGCTCTCCCTCCCTGCCTGGCTGCAGACTCCGCCTGCCTTCCCGAAGCAGCGCTGCCACAGTTCACTTTTGTTTTGCGGCGGGAGAAGGAAGAAAGTGGGCGAGAGCGGCAGCCTCTTCCAAGCACAGGCTTGGCCCTCTCCCCACACGGAGGGCTGCTGCCCGGCTGGCTGGCGGCAGCTTCTGCAATGGAGGCAGCACGCGGCTGTGAAGAACCCTCACCACCTGCCCTCCTGGAGCACTACAGCAGTGGTTTGCTTTCTTCCTTCTCCTGCCGCTGTCCCTCTCCTGGCCAGACACAGTAGAGGCGAGCCCTGGCCATGGCAAACCGCGGCTGTGGTGCTCCGGGAGGGCGGGTGGTGAGGGTTCTTCACAGCCGCGTGCTGCTTCTGTTGCAGAAGCTGCTGCCAGCCAGCCGGGCAGCAGCCTCCGTGTGGGGAGAGGGCCAGGCCTGCGCTTGGAAGAGGCTGCCGCTCTCGCTGCTCGCTTTCTTCCTTTTCCCGCCGCGAAACAAAAGTGAACTGCGGCAGCGCTGCTTCGGGAAGGCAGGCGGAGTCTGCAGCCAGGCAGGGAGCAAGAGCGGCGGTAAGGGCTGCGATGAAGGGGGGGTGTTTGAGGGGGTGCACAAAGCTGCAGCAAAGCAATCCTGGATTTGTGTCTCCACCTTTATTCACGTGGATGGGCTGTGGGATAAGAGAGACGGACCCCTCCCGTCTTGCTCCCCTAGAACCCCCCCCCCGTTAATGGTGTTCCGCTTTACAAATATTAAAATCTGGTCACCTTACTTAATGATGTAATGCCCAACACCTGGGATTTAAAGTTTTATTTATTTTTCAGTGTAACATACCATATAGTTTGGCAATTCTTTTCCAATATACTATGTACCACATCATATATAGAAGACAGAGCTTCATCATGGCTGCCAACTTGACTTCTTTGACTATCTCCTGTGAAGCATAATAAATAATAAATTCTGAAAATAAATGGATGCCTTTAAAGGATTACACATTCATTTTGGTCATGTTTATTCAAAAGCAAGCATGGTTTACTCAGTGAAATGCCTCTCTCCTTTAAACATTTTTATTCACATAAAATGGCTCTGCAGCAAAATGATTTGCAAGCTATAGAACAGTGTTTCTCAACCTTGGCAACTTTTAAGATGTGTGAACTTCAACTCCCAGAATTCCCCAGCCCGCATTGCATTCTTGGAATTGACGTCCATGCAACTTAAGTTGAGAAACATTACTATAAAGAAAAAAAGCATATCTGGCCATTTTATTGCTCTTTCCTAGGCAGACTACTTCCTATCCATTACTCACTTGTATTTTGTGCCTTTATATGCTGAAAATTCTGTTTCTTCCAACAGATTTTCTTGCTGTGAGGAAAAAAAAATCTGGGTGTAGCAGAAGCAAAATACAGCTTGACTACGGATGTATCTTGCTGGGGTCTGGAGACTTTATAAAGTTCTACCATGCGGTGACTGTCTGCCATGAACTATGAGGAGGGTGGATGGAAGGAGGGGTTGCTTGGGGGAAAGCGAAAGTGACTGCTGCTTCGGGAAAGCAAGAGGAACTGCTGTATTACCCTCCCCTCCCCTCCCAGACGCGGCTGCTTGCTGTATCAAGGTCACTCTGGGGGAGTGGGAGAAAAACACAGCTGCATACCAACCTATGCCCTAAGTATCCATTCCCAAAACCATTCTTGCTTGAACCGGGTTGGTGGAGGGCAGTGATGGGAGACAACTAAGAGAGGGAAAAGTTGAACTTAGGAATTTTGGCTTGCGATTCTCAGTTCTAGCTATGCACTACTGCAATGCATTTGACTTCTAATAAAACAATACCTTTCTCAACAAGGATCGTTTCTCTTTAGAGGTTTAAGTTGCAGCAGTAAAAAGCAACTGCTGTTGCTGCTAAATATTTAGCCCCCAAAGAGAAAGGATTTCACCACAAGATGGCAATCACTCATCTGTATTTAGCTCCTTGGTTCCATTTGCTAATCTCATTTGTTCCAGGTTCTCTATCTCCATGCTCAGATAAATGGATTCAATATAAAATAAATATGCTGCAGACAGACATAGGGTGAGTTCATGCTATGCCATAATATGAGTTGTTTGTGGCTTAGCATTTGTGTGAACTTAACTAATGTGATCATATTTTTTTGCATATTGGCTGGATCTTTACCACCTTATAGATCAAACAGAAAAATATTAAGAGTGTATTCATAGAACAAGTTAATATTTTAACAACTTAACCATGGTTTATTGAATAAAATGAGATTAACTAAGTCTAAACTGCAAGCTATGTTTTACAAACCATACTGCATTTGAAGGGCAATAGACAAAATGTAGACTTTTTATAGCTTTGTGAGTATGGTGCTAATTATATGAGGAATGTAACTCATTCCCCAAAAACCATATTTATTCACTGAATTAATTTTCAAATTTCTCCCTCACAAGGATACCCCTGTTCCATTAGTTAAATGGGAAGTAACTGTCAAATGAATAATACAATTCAAGTATAAAATTAGGTAAAAGTAAACATTTTTCTATACCATTCCTAATTTATTACAATATTGCTCAGAGGTCCAAGTTCAGTTCAGTTCTATTCATTCTCAAGGAAAGGAGCATAGGATTGTAGTTTGTCACATCTAAATGTAATCAATGATGAATTTCTATTTGAACACAAAGCTCACCATGGACTTTGCTCTTTCAAACAGCAATTGTAGCCAATCCCAGTTAATATCTTATTGTGATAAGATTTCAAAATACATATTAATGATTTTCTGCTTATGAATATTTTCAGAATTCAAAGATCCGTGTTTTCCCATATTTTGACTCCCTTAAATTTATTCCAGTTGTTCCTAAATATAATATGAGGATGGAAGTGTGTCTGTCTGAGTCATCGCTCCATGTCATCTCTGGTATATTGCCCTAAAAACACAGAGGCCTTCTCTAATGTTAATTGACATATCTGTTTTTAATTTTCAAGTGCCTGTTTTAAAACCTCCCCTATCTATTCGCATATCCCAAAAATCAAGTGCATATGTATAAATAAAGGATTGGAATTGGATGACCATGGAATAATGCCTATTAGTATTACTGGTAACTTGAAGAGAACATTCAAAGTGAAATACTATAAGAGCCAACCACAATGTCACAAAACAAGGTACAGATGCATAAAGCAACTCGTTCCATACATCCACTCCTTGTTTCTGAACAAGTACAATACCACATTTGATCGTGATGGATTTAAAGTGACTTATGAGGTGTGTCTTGATGTGTAATCATCTGGATTAACCTCACATTTTCTTCTGACTCTGCCTGTTTTTCTTCCAAATAGAAAGGCCAAAACAAACAAGGGATATTATAGTAGCCTTCCTCAAGTCTAAACTTGAATTCCCATAATTCCAAACCATCAAGACAGATTAGAGAAAGATGACTTATCATTTGTTAGATTTATATTCCACCTTTCTTCCAGAAATTTAAGGTAGCTGTGTGTACTATAACCTCCAACAATTTTTTTTCCACTACAACCTCCTTGTGAGAAAGTTGGATTGTTTTCTTGCAGATGTTTAATTACCCAAACTAGGTTGCTAGCACTGAGTAATGAAACTAGGTTGCTAGTTAGTTTGAGTAATGAAACGTCTGCAAGAAAACAAAGTTCAGAGAGCATCAAGAACCCCTCAAATATTTATTTTCATACCATTTATCAACAACAACAACAAAAACTGAGAAGATACAAACTTTGAACATTAAACTAATGATCTTATTTGTAATCTATAGGCAAAGCATGAATACTAAAACTTAGTAACCTTGATGATACATGATAGACATCATTAATCATCACCAATGGGAGATTATTACAAAATAATACATATTTTACTAACTTTTCCCAACTTCTCTGTATAAATACAAAAAAAATTGAACATCATGAGATGTAATTTTAATGCTATTATTTTTATGGAGGGAGAGACACAAAGTCATCATGCAGTTCTGCTTCCAACATTAAAAACTAGAGTGAACAGGGATTTGACAGGGAGTTCAACTAAGGACAGAGAAGATGCGTAAGAGAAAGAAGGAAAAAGAAAGGGGAGAAAAAAATTGCTGACTGATTGCTGCTGGTTGCTTCTTGAGAGTTGCTGATTACCCATTGTGGGAGATTGCTGACCTAGTTGAATCAGCTTCAGGAGACATAAACTTGTTTCTCAGAAAATGGACAAACAGGAAAAACAAACAAGTCTTCGGTGGAGAGGCCATTGTTTGTTCATCAAAGGACAAATTCCCTCTATTGTGATAGAGGGAATTGATCTCTTGACTTTCAGGGGATGTGCCATGTTTTTCTCCTTGAGCATACCAGACTACACATGTTTGTGCTCACTTCCTAGCTCATCAGGAAAGGTGGGAATTTCTTGAATCAGACATAAGAAAATTTGTGGTAGGACAGTACTTCCAAGAAGCTTCCCAGAAGATAGAAGAAAGACAAGCAGAAAGGATTGAGATAGAGGAAGCTTCAGTATAGGATTCCAGGCCACAACTGTTGGTGATGTTTCTGCATCTCTGGTTGAAGAACTGATGCACAAGGCTCAGAGACTAAGAAAGAATACACTACAGGTTCTGTGAAGGGAAGGATTCCTGCATCTGGTCCAAAGAGCAAGATGCAATAAGTTGTGATGATTGGAAACTTCCAAGAAGAGAGGCTGAAAGAGCAATCAGTGGGTGGACTGCCTATACCCATGATGGTGAACCTATGGCACGCGGAGCCATATCTGAGGGCACGTGAGGCGTTGCCCTATGTCAGCTCCAGCGCGCATGTGCGTGCTGGCCAGCTGATTTTCGGCCTTCCTGAGGGTGGGAGGAGGTCGTTTTCGTCTTCCCCAGGCTTCAGGAAAGCCTCCGGAGCCTGTGGATGGCGAAAAACAGACCCAACGGGCCTACCAGAATTTTGGAAACGAACTTCCAGTTGGCTGTTGGGCCCATTTTTCGCCATCCACAGGCTCTGGAGGATTTTCTGAAGCCTGGGGAAGGCAAAAACGACCTCCCCCACCCTCCGGAAGGGCGAAAATCAGCTGGAATCCGTTTTTCATCATCCACAGGCTCTGGAGGCTTCAGTGAGCCCTGTGCGCATGCGCGGGGGCAGTGCAGAGGAGTTGTGCGCGCATGTGCGGGGGGAGGGCATTGCATTTTGGCACCCGAGCATCACTGGCCTATACTGTATATAGTGGTCTGTGGCCTTTCCAGAGTACATATTCAGGATGTGATGGAAAGATCCTGAGACTCTTTAAAGCTGCTGACAAATAACACTTTCACTGATATTTGAGAACAAATAATACAGCTAGATAGAGACTTGAAGACATTTCAGTTATGAATCCCAGAATAGGAGGGTGAAGAGGCCCAGTTAGTAGAAGACTAACTAGAATAACTAGAAGACCCAGTTATTGATTTATTCCCTCCTTCCTGTCAAAGAACATTACCCAGGAAGAGAAAAAAGAAAATGGGAAATGAGTAGCTATGTAGATGATACTCACAAGAATTATTTAAATTGTTTGATAATGGATGCATTTTCACAGTGAAGGACTCCTGGCAAGAGATGGGCTGTGTCTCACAAGAACTAGCAAGAATATAAGAATATGTTTGGAAGGCACCTTACTAATCTGATCTGTTGAGCTTTCAATTAAATCTGGTAGGGGAGAAAGAAGACAACCCAAATGATAACGGAACATCAAATATTGTACTGGGAAGGATGAGGAAGAGTGACCCAACACTTACCATGTGTAACTGCCATCAGAAACAGGTCAAATTGCATGACCCAGGGATTTCAGCAACTATATATAAGTACAAAAATTATGGGAAAGAACAGGAAGAACTAGAAGTTTTAAAACATGAAGGCCGATATGATTTAGTAGATATTACTGAAACCTGGTGGGATGAAATTCAAGGGTAGAGTGTGAATGTTGAAAGTATAATGCATTGAAAAGGAATAAATCAGACAAAAGGAGAGAAAAGTGACATTTTAAAAGAAATGTGTGAACAAAATGCACATACATATTGAGATCCTGAAATATAAGCTCAAAAGATCAGTCAAAAATATTTGAATAAGAATATATGGAAAATGAAAGAATAAATTATTACTGTGGGGGTTTCCTATAGATCACCATGCCAGGCAAATGATCTCCCTAATGCCCTCTTGGACCAGATTACATAATTTTTAGGGAAGAGAGACATCTTGTTAATAGAAGTTTCGGATATCCATTAGTACACAAACTCAGCTGAAATTGGAAATCCCTCGGTGGCTGTCAGCCCTTCAAGGTAGATCAGACGGGGAAACTAGAATCATGTAGAATAGCATTATGCTTATTACAAATCTATATTTAAAAATCTAGAAAGTCTAAATGCACTTCTCCCCTTATCTTTGTGGGACTAGGGAGGACCTGAAGCATTTTCTCAGGTTACATTTCTGCCCTGAATTCAGTCCTCTTTTATCTATCTGTTGTCTTGGCAGCATCTCTTTCTCCTTCCTTTCAAGGCCATTCCTCTTTCAGCATAATGAAACAATTATTGTTTCATTGTTCAGAAGACTGTTCCAAATTCAAACAGCTTTTACCATTAGGAAATTTGTCCTGATATTTAATAACAATTGACATTCTTGCCGTCTAAACCTATTCTTTCTTATAATGTTTTCTGGAATAATTCTGAATATGTCATCTACCCGATAATCTTCAAATACTACAGCATAGTTTACTATTCCCTGGGCTAATCACACCCAGAGCCTCCAAGTGTTTCTCACAAGCTTTTCCCCCAGTCTCATCATCTTGGACCTGCTCCATTTTCCCAATGCATTTTCTAAAACACAATGCTCAGAACTAGATGCAGTATTCTAGGTATGACTCACAGAGAACAGACAGGAACACGGAGCGTTCATAAGTGCATTTTTGTAGTTACAGAATAGAATTGCATTTGCTTTTTTTGGTAGCTCCATCACACTGTTAGGTTGTGTTCCACCAAAATTCCTTTTCACATGTATGTCTGCCCAATATAGTCCCACTGTATCAGTGGTGGGTTCCTACCAGTGCGGTCCACTCTATAGCACCGGTAGCGGCCCGCTGGTGATGTCACAGTACCAGTGCGGTCGGTTGCCGGTGCCTGGGCGCCGCCATTTAAAAAAATTTTTTTTTACATTTTTTTAAAAATGTTCTTCTGCGCATGCTCAGAAGCCGAGCTTCCGGCACTGCACATGCGCTGCCTTCCTACCCCACAGTGAGTCCAAGCAGGGGAGGATGGCTGAGGAGCGTGTGAGACGCTGAAAGAACGGGCGGCAGGAGCTATCTCCATTCCCCTCCCTTCAGCAGTCCGAGAAGCCATTAACGCGCGGTGATGATCCTAGGCATTTTCGCACGTTTGAGGCTTCTCGAGCTGCTGAGGGGAGGGGGAATGGGCGGCAGGACCTATCTCAGTTCCCCTCCCTTCAGCAGTCCAAGAAGCCACGCCCAACCGGTCACATGGCTGGCAAGCCATGCCCACCTGGTCACATGGGTGGCAAGCCACACCCACAAAATAAGCCATGCCCACAGAATGGTAGTAAAAAAATTAGGAACCCACCCCTGCACTGTATGCTATACTATATATCAGAATATAATTTTTACACTCCCACAATCAACATGATAATTATAGTCACATATATCTGTAAACCTCCCAGTTAATAAATACGTCACATGATTAAAAATCCTAGGTTGTTTTTTTTTAAGGAATGGCTATTCAGCTGGGTACTAATATAGCTAATACTTATACAGCTGCTTACAACAGAAAGGGACAAAAACCCACAGCGGGGTGAAGAATCTTCACAATATACTGTATAATGAAGAGACTTCAGATAACTCTTACTTCTTATGAGAATAGAGATGTTATACAGAAGTAGAAAAGTACCCTCATGCGTGTACAAAATATAACATGCTCATAAATTTTACACATGCAGATGGTACACAAGCACACGTGTAGAATATAAATATCCCTCTCTTATGTGTATGTGCACACACAAACATATGAAAGAAGTACATTTTGACTTCTAATCCAAAACTACTATATTAGCAGGCAGGAAGGCAGGCAAGCAGGTGGACCCACTATTTTAGTGTCATTTCAATGCTGGAGGTTGATCTTGATTTTGGTCCTTTATTTCACCAACAAATACTTTACTTAGGTTATCTTTGATGATCAACATTTTTATAGCAAGTTTATTAAAAGTTACAATTAAAATGATAATCAAATAAAAACTAAAAAAGAAAAGAAAAGAAAAAATTTAAAAATAGAAGTGTTTTTTTAATCAGGGCAACCTGGTCTACCCAAATATGGGATGGAGCATACTGCTTCCTCTTTCGTCTTTCACCCCCAATTCAGGAGCCTTCGCGTAAATATAAATTCAACTTAAAAAACATAAAGTTGCAGAAAAGTAAAAAGTGCAAAAAAGAAAAAAAATGAAAGAAAAATAGAAACAAGACATCATATGATCATGCCACTTAGCAAAAGCAGTTCCAACAGTCCCAATTTCTATCATTAAGCAAATCACATGTAATTCTTAGGTGAAGACCTTACATAACCATGACTAAAAACTTCCCTACTGACTTTGCTTGTGGGAAGCCAGCAGGGAAGGTTGCAAATTGTGATTTTGTGACTATGGGACACTGCAACTCTTGTAAATCTGGACAAGTCACTAAGCACCCAAGTCATAATCACAGGATCACAGAGACCTGTGACAGCCAGAACTATTTTAAACTTGAGAGAGGTTGGAGTAAAGAGCGAAATAAACTGGACTCTTTCATATCTTGGGTGCTCAGCTGGCTCTTTGAAAAGGGCTCTTATATTTTTTAGGAGATCAACAAAGAGGTTTTTTTAAAGGAGATGATTCAGCAAAGAGAAAACAAAACAGAAATGTCAAATCATTCCCCCCCTCTCAAGAATGTAAATTCTCATGCAGGAAAACAAAACTCAAACCAAACAGAGTGGGTTATTTATTTATTATTATTTTCTTACAAGGGTGATTAATTTCAGAATGATAAAGATCATTGCAATCTTCTCTGAAGATTGTCTGAAAAATTATTTGTTGTTGAAAGCTTTCTCTGAAGTGTTGGGGAGGGAATTTGATTAGGGATAAGAACTTTCCCCACCAGAGAGATATGAGGGTCTTGATCAGAGGTCTTCAAACTTGGCAACTTTAAACTTGTGGACTTCAACTCCCAGAATTCTCCAGCAAGCATAGCTGGAGTTGAAGTCCACAAGTCTTAAGTTGCCAGATTTGAGGACCCCTGGTCTTGATAAAGCCTGGGGAACCCTAAGCAAAGTACCTTAAGCCCAGGTGAGAAACCTCCACAGGCAACACTGAGCCAATATTTTCCCATCCCAGGGGAAAATAAATTAGGTCAAAGTGGTCTTTGGATCTCTAGATGATGTTGTACTAAACTTCTTATCAACTCCAGATGACATGGATAGAAAAAGGAACTCTTGTTTATATAGAGTTTATATATATCTTGTTTATATTCAAGCACATCTGGGGAGATGTGGAAAGAATTAATACCCATATTAAAACTTTATCACATCCAGGCAACAAAACTGAGATAACACCACTACTAGATAGCAACAACAAATGTAGCCCTTTGCTAATTTATATTTATATGTACTTTGATACATTATAGCTCTATGAATTGTCCCAACTTGTGTAGGCCATATGTAGGATTCCGACTTATATAGTCCATCCATAGGATCAAAGTAAGAACTTTGATCAAAGGCTATTTTCTCTGGGCCTCAGACACAAAGGGATACTCCAAATTAGAGACTATTTTTAAATTATAAAAATCTGTGTATTGTATCTCACTCAATTATAACTGTTATTATATTTCCACTTGCCATTATTATGGCTTCAAATTTAATGCCAGGCTATCATACTCTTTGTGTGGTTTTGACATACAATTGTGCCTAAACCCAACCATTTGTATCTTATTTGATGTGCCATGGACATACAAACAGTGATTCAGCATGACTTGCTGTGAGGTGTCAAGGTGTACTTTACAAGAGTACCTGGCTTCCTGTTGTAAAACACATAGGTAAATGTGTACGTCATATCACCTGACCACCATTCTTCATAGCAATCATTAAGAAGTCGGAGAGATTTCTAACAGGAAAAAAAACAAATCTTGTTTCTTTAACTCTCAACATTCCCCTGCAATATCAGTCTGCATTTGTTTAAATTAAACCTCACGTGCCATTTTATTTTAATAAACACTTTTCTACAGGTTTTCCTCGAGTGTGCCTTGTGTGAATGCGTTTGTAACAAATACCATTTGAAAACCATTCCTCCTAATGCTTGCTTTTGTTTTAAACATGTGAAGTGCATTGCAACCCCCCCCTCCCAAAAGCTGCCTATACATAACATTTTGACAAGTGTAAATTAGACTGATTTATGTTAAAAAGCAAAGTCAAGGTCTTCCTAAACGTAGGGGGTAAATAGACACCTTTGCTCTGTTTATCAGGAGGAGGCTACGACAGGCCTCTGACCAGAATCTGTGATAAAAGCTGTTTTTAATGGCAGAAAAGAGGCAGAAACAAGGCAAAACTCAAAATATGTCTAAGATATCATGCCCTGAAGAGAATAGAGGGGACTCTCCATCCCCTCACCATGTCAGAGAAGGACCTCACAAAAGGGGTCAAGCCTCCATTTCTGATGGCAGTTCTAGTAACCTCCAGACTGGGAAACAAAAAGAGGTGGTTTCAAATCAGACCTGGGAGGGGTCTAACGACAGGGGCGGGTTCCTAATTTTTGTACTACCACTCTATGGGCGTGGCTTATGTTGTGGGTGTGGCTTGCCAGCCATGTGACTGGGTGGGCGTGGCTTCTCAGACTGCTGAAGGGAGGGGAACTGAGATAGGTCCTGCCGCCCATTCCCCCTCCACTCAGCAGCTCGAGAAGCCTCGAATGTGCAAAAATGCCTAGGATCATCACCACGCATTCATGGCTTCTCGGACTGCTGAAGGGAGGGGAATGGAGATAGCTCCTGCAGCCCCTTCTATCAGCGTCTCACACACTCCTTCAGCCATCCTCCCCTGCTTGGACTCACTGTGGGGTAGGAAGGCAGCGCATGCGCAGTGCCAGAAGCTCGGCTTCTGGGCATGCAGAGAAGAAAAAAAATTTAAAAATGAAAAAAAAATTTTTTTTAAAAAATGGCAGCGCCTAGGTACCGGCAACTGACCGTACCGGTACTGTGACATCACCAGCGGGCCGCTACCGGTGCTATAGAGTGGACCGCACCTGTAGGAACCCACCACTGTCTAACGACCATCAGGTCAGGAGGCGGGGGTCCCAGTCCCCATCAGCCTCCTTTTCCAGCAGGAGTCTGGAAGATAACACAGGCACTGCACAGAGCCATAGAGTGTCATCAGGTCGTTTCACAGGGCCAATTCCCTGGATCACGCTGACTTGCAGGTTATCAGCTAGTTTGCTCCAAGTCTATTGAATGAGATTCCAACAAAGGAAGGTAAGTTGAACCTCTCTTCCTAAATTCCAAGGCACGTGGTTTCTCCTACCACTTGGGTACGGCACCACGTGCCACCGTTTGCACCATCATCTAAAGCAGATCTTCAGAATGGAGCAGTAAAGCACTGTGTTTCCAACAGTGACACCCTTTCCAATGAGTCAGACAAGGTGAAGAAGACCAAAGCTGGGTGTGCACAAACAGATCATTAACTAAACAGGTTGTGCTTGGAAGTTTCCCTGAATAGTAGGGATGTAGAAATAGTAGGGATGTAGGAAGCATGTTGGCCCACATACATTGATTTACAAAGTTCCACCCATATGCATGAAGCAAATTTAGGTTCTTTTGGCCTAAACTCTGAAGGAATGTAGGAGTGATGCAGGGGTGGGTTCTAACTTACCTCACTGCTGGTTCTCTTCCTCCCACGCTGCGTGGCCACATGCACACTTCGTGTGTGTGCATATGTGCAGTTCTGAAAAATCCCAAATAAATCCCCCCCCAATCCGAAAACAATATGGCAACGCATGTGCAGTGGCAGAAATTCGGCTTCTGCGCATGCGCAGAAGAAAAAAAACCCAGAACCCCCCCCAAAGATATTTTTAAAAACTGCACAAAAAAAGATGGCAGCGTCCACGGACCGGCACCGACAGAACCAGTTCTGTGACATCATCGTGATATCACCAGTGGCTTGCTACTGGTTCAGGCGAACCGGTCCGAACCGGGAGGAACCCACCTCTGGAGTGATGGTAATTTGAAAACCTCTTACAATGAAACCTCTTAGAAATACATATAAATACATATGTTTCTTTCATTGTTAAAAGGGAATGTTACTAGTTGTAATCACTTGTCTGTTTTCTGAAACTACAGATAGTCCTTGGTTAATGACTGCCCTGTTTAGTGATTGTTCGAAGTTACAATGGAACTGAAAAAGTAGCTTTACAACCAGTGTTCTTACTGAAGACCATTGCGGCATCCCCAGGGTCATGTGATTACCACTTGGGCACTGATGCGTTATGATGGTGGCAGTGTCTCAGAGTCATATAGATCACAATTTGTTCTCTTCATAGCTTCCAACAAGCAAAGACATTGGGGAAGCCAGCAGAAAGCTAAAAGTCATGGTCATGTGATGTTTTGTTTAATCACAGATGATTTCCAGTGAAGCTGCTGTCATAAGTCCAGCACAGTCATGTGACATTTCACTATATGACTGCATTGTTAATGATGAAGTTGCCAGTCCCAATTGTATTCTGAGGACTACATGTATTGATTTTTTTCTCCAAAGTGTTTCCAAGATAAATAACAGGGTGGGTAGTTTGTTTGTTTTGCTGGCAATTCATTTACTTAACATGGCATAACCAGTTGATGAAAACCAATTTAGTCTGCAGACCTATGCATATGTAACAGAGAGTAAGCATCATTACACATTGCAGAATTTACCCAGAGTCAAGTCATTCTTCCACATTTTTGGTGGAAGGACTTGCAGGCAAGGCAGCTGCCCTGTTTCCTAAACATTATGGAGAGATGCGGATGATGTAGCATTCTGTTTTTAACCCTTCTCCAATCTCTCTTCCCTCCCAACACACCTTTCAATATTTGTTTTTTTGGGGGGGCAGTGTTTCCTAACGTTGGCAAATTTAAGATATTTATTTATGTATTATTAAACTTCTATGCTGTTCACCTCACCAAGTCAATTCTCAGTGAGATACTGTATGTGGATTTCAATTCCCAACGAAGCCCGCATGGACCAATTGATGGAAATCATGGGGAGCAATGGCTGCTAACCTTAATGGCAGTGTGAATGTCTCTGAAGGTTATCTTTTGGGAGACTAATGGTCTTCCTTGTACTGTTGGCTGGCCACTGTGAGAAAAGACTGATGGATTTTGAAGGGCCAGGGCTCCCACGCAGCCACGGAACTGCTTAAGATCTTACGTGGATACAGTATATTTTGATCAATAGCACATCTTTCTCTAACAACGGACCTCTGGATACATTGACCAAAGCTTTTTCTTGCTGGGTAGGAATTCTGGGAATTGGAATTCTAAAAAAATATGAAGGCACTTAGTTGGGAAGTCCACATCACACATCTTCTAGAAGGGTTGGTGGACGGACGCTTGTGAAGCACTTGTGAAGCTTCCCTTAGTTTTTCACTTACAGGTAATCCTCAACTTACAACAGTTTGTTTTGTGACGGTTTGAAGTTACAGCATTGAAAAAAAATTGACTTATGGAGTGAGCTATGACTGTTTTTCACACTTACGGCCATTGCAGCATCCCCATGGTCACGTGATCAAAGTTCAGACGCTTGGCCATTGACTCATATTTATGACATTTGCAGTGTCCGTGATCACCTTTTATGACTTTCTGATAAGCAAAGTCAGTGGGGAAGCCAGGTTCACTTAACAACCATATTACTAATTTAACAACTGCAATGATTCACTTAACCACCGTGTCAAGAAAGCTTGTAAAATGAAGCAAGCCACATAACAAATGTGTCACTTAGCAACAGAAATTTTGCGCTCAATTGTGGTCCTAAGTCGAGGACCAGCAGTATGAAACCTTCATTCACCTTACATCACTTATTTTGTAGTTTTAATTCAGAATCTTTATGGACATCTGTGCTTAAAAACCAGTAACTATGAGCAATCCCATAGGAGAAAGAAAAGAGTGGGGAGAATTTAGTAGGTATCTGGATGTTGGGGTGGCAAGAATGCAGATGGCCTCTGGGTGGCAGTGAAGAGCTACAGAAAAGTCTCTTTGCTGTCATCTTGTGGTCGTCCACATTTGGCACCTCAGATCTGAAATGGCTATTTTATAAAGTATTGAACGGATATGCCTTACTGGTTACATCATCCCCTAACAGGGTTTGCGCAACACAGAAGTAGAATTTGGCTGGCTATGGCTGATGTGTTGTACAAACCCGGCTGTTGAAATTCATTCAGTAAATCGCTATTAATCTAAAGCGGCCTAAACACAGCCGCTCCAAAGGTTTTGCTTTGAAAATCTTGGGGCCGAGAGTTGCCGGGTTTAATTTAATTGGAATTAAATTAAACCCGGCAATTTAATTGGAATTAAACTAAACCCTTCGGGAGTTGGGCGGCATAGAAATATAAACAAACAAATAAATAAAATAAATAAATTTTGCCAAGTGGAGCTCGGCTGGAGAGGATTTCTGCCCCTTCCTACCACGCCTGGCGGGGGGGGGGCAATACCTTTTAAGGGCGACCCCTCCGTTTAATAGTTGTGCTCTGTCAATTATAAGGAATTGAGAAATGAAAAAAGAGGTGGCGAGAATAAACGCGAAAAAACTGATGAGGAAAACCGGGTGAGCCAATAGAAGAAAAATCTGCCCGAGAAAAGAAAGAGAAACAAACAAAAAACTTATCAAAAGGGAACATAAAAAAAAATCCCCCGTCAGCGTCAGTCGAATGAAACAACTCCCTAAGTCTGTACTGATACCCGGGCGCATGCGTACGAGTCTGATTACGTCACTCCCACTTCGGCTTCGACTCCCCCGTCACTTCGTCATTCTGTGTTGCAAGTCGGTGCTGATTTCCTTGTTTGCTGCGCTCGCCCGTGCTGGTTTTTTTTCCCTCCCTCTCCCCCTCCCGGTACGGCGAGCCTAGTGACTGAGCCCACCCCTCGGCTTACGTCGGTGCTGTGGCGTCGGTTCGGCAGCTCCCTCCTTCTCTCCCCCCCCCTCGGCCGCCTCGACGAAGGAGTGAAGCACAGTCCGGGCCTGGGCAGCTGTGTGGCCGGACGTGTCTCCGATTCTCCGACCGGGAGCTGCCTAGGAAGTCTCGCTGGCGGAGGTGAGTCCTGGGAAATTGAGAGCTTAGTGGGCTGGAGTCGTCCCAGTTCCGGGTCTCGTACCTGGACCTGCTCCAGGTGGGTCCCGCGGCGTGATTCCCACTCGGCACCCTAGACAGCCTATCATTCCTTCCCTGCCCCCTCCTTGCTTTCCGGCTCCGTCTCTCTTCCACCCCCGCGTCTCTTGTTCCCCAACACCCTTTCCCGCTCCGCTCCAACATACGGTTTCCTGGGAAGCGCTCCCTCTCTGGTCTGGCTGCGGTTTCCCCCAGAGCCCACCCGGCTTGAAGCTCTTTCCCACTCCAATGAGTTTTGCTCTTTCTCTTGACCCAGTTCTCTTCTCTCCCCCACTCCACCCCACCCCATGGGTTTCCTATCTTTTCTCCCCACCCCTTTATTCTAGGCTGACTCCTCCATCGCATCCATCTCCCTTTGTCTTCCAGCCACACTGTCCTCCCCAGCACCAGACCGCTTCTTTCTCAGCTACACAAGAGATCAGAATTCCTCTCTGGTTTTCCTCATCCTCCCTGCCTCCTTCCCACTGTTCAGCTGACTTGCAGTTCCTTCCACTGCTACTCTTGTGTTCCCCTCAACTCTTGTTTCTCTGGTAGTTTATGACTCTCTCTCTCTCTCTATGACTTCTCCGCTTCCAAGCCATCCCTCCTTTTCCGGCCTTGGCTACATCCCTTATCCCTTGACTTTTCATAACTTTTCTTTCTTTCTTTATTCACCACCACCACCACCACCACCAAAACCACTCCACAACTTCTAATATGCTAAAAGGCATTTCTTTTTCGTCTCAATTCCCTAGAAATGGTTTTGACATCAGTACAGCCTGTCCCCTATCCTACATCACAGGAATTGGCCTGCCGGCTGTGGCTACTGAAAGTTATACTGTCATTCAGCTGTCTCTGAAAGCCATAGGTTCTTCAACCTCTTTACTAAAAAAAATTAGCAAGGAATAAGAGACCTTTGCACACTAACTGTGGATAAGTTTTTATACTTGAATGGCCCTTAGGAAAGTTCTTCAGTCCTAATGTTACTATTCTATGTTTCTTTTTTTCACTCTTGATACATTCACATACAGACTTACATTTCTTATTTTACCCCTGGTCTCCTCATCTTTACTCTCATTGTTTTTAATGTCTGGATATATGTTATATGGGGAAAATAATAATGGACTGGTCGCACAAGGTTGTTGTAAAGATTTTAGCTGATCTGTACATGGAAAGCAATTGGAGCAGTCAAAAGCATTGAGGGTGTCATCTTACGCTTCTCTTCCTGCCTCCTGATTTTCACGTTGTTTGGTTGCTGCCCGGTCTTACTGCCTCCATCTTTTATCCCCTACATCTGGCAGCTTTTCTACAATCCTATTTTGTAGGATTATGTAAATATTCAATTTGATTTGAAATATACTCAAATGAATTGTTGAATTAAATTGAGTTTCTTGCTTGAACTAGAAAATTTTACTTAATGCCTCTGAATTCATTTGGACAATTCTACATATGCAGAAACAGCTGTTGATTTGGAAATCTGAATTGAAACACTTTGAGTTAATACTTCCACTTAAGTGCTTAAATCGAATTGACTTGATGATTCAGATCAGAATTTAACTGATGTTCATAGTTTTGCCTAGCAAATTACTGGAAAACCTTGCAAGCAATTTAGTTTGCCTAAGAGAATAATTTCTATAGAGGGAACTGTATTAAAATGTAACAGTGAAACCAATGAAAAATCTTTAATGGCTAAATACATTTAAGTGGTGTGGAATTCACAAGATCAAATGCATGAAATGACAGTTGGCAGGTAAGAGTGATGTAGAAATGAGTGAGTGAAAAAGTGGTTAAGCATGAAATGAAGTGGTTATGAAATGCAAAACATAAAGTATATAACAGTTTTTAATTTATACTCTATACATAATGCATGCAAATAATTAGAATAAATATTGTTTGTCTGATGAAATGGACTACAATCCATGCAATATATGCCATAATAAAATCAGTTTATCTTAACTTGTCACAAGATTCTTTTGGTTTATATATAACTTGCAACCACAATTGAGACTGGAATTTCAGTCTCTAAGTGATTAAGTGAGTCATCACATGACTGGATTTGATTTTATTACAATTCTAACCACAGTTGTTGAGCTAGTCATATGGTCATTAAGTGTGTCATACAGTGTTAAGTGAATTCAGCTTCCCCAAGGAGGAAGGATGAACCCTGATGGTGCCGTGGTAGAGTGCAGTATTGTAGGCTAACTCTGCCCACAGCCTGAAGTTCGATCCTGATGGGGCTCAAAGTGGACTCAACCTTCCATCCTTCCAAGATTAATAAAATGACCCAGATTGTTGGGAGCAATATGCTGACATTGTAAACCACTTAGAGAGTGAGGTGATGCATTTAGAAATCCCGTTGAAAAACAATTGTAGGACAGGAAAATCTTTGAGCTATTTTCATATCAATCTGCATTGGCAGGGTTGCATCAAATTTTTGAAGATATTTATTTTGTTGTACAAAGTATGGCTGTTATTAACCATAGTTTATTTGAAAAGTATTTTACAAATTATTTTAGTTTCATTTTTTTACAGAAAGTGTGAATCTTTCTCCTCCAAAATACCATGCTACTTCTTCTGTACTTCTCTCCTTTTTTTGCCACAAAGAAACTTGTATTTTTTTTTTAATTTCAGTTTTTGAGGCTTTATTCCAGTTTTGGGGACTAAAATACTGCAAGCCTGAATAGCCTGAAAGCTGTCTGGAGTTGATGTACATATTTCATGAACAAACAGCAGTTAGAATTGTTTGAGTGCTTAAAGCATGTTGATACTTTTCAATATTGTGTCCTTATACCCTGGCAGAAAAATCAAGTGGAATGACTAAACTTCGACACAGCAACAAGCATATAGGATACATGAAGAAGTATAGTTCAGTCTCAGCTCAAAGGCATTATATGAGCATTATATAGAAAAAAGAAAAAAGCAGATAGGAAAAGAGCTCTACAGTGTTGAGGGCCAGCAGCGAGAAGGATTAGAATGTGCACTTTTACAAGGAAAGGCCCTTGTAGCAGGCCTGTAGGAACAGATAGGATTGCCTGAGAAAAGGCTGACCTTCAAATAATTTTGACTTCAGTTATTTGGAACTTTGATAGTTACATTAACTTGACACAAGTATGTGTCATAGATTAAGAGAGCTTACCTCATTCCGGGAGAGGGTGCTTGGCCATCATTTATTTATTTTTCAAATTTATATGGCCAACCATCCCATGGAGGGTGACTCTGATTTGCGTACAACAATCCAATAAAATAATAAATATAAAACAATCGTTAACCTATAACCATTAAAAACATTAAAAATATAAAAGCAAGACTAAAGAAAAAATGGACGGAGGGATGTTAACAATGGAGCCATCTCGTGGGTTTATCTGTCCCTTGCCTGCGAGCATAACTGGGCCTTGAGGGATCTTCAAAAGCTCAGGAGTGATGAGGCCAAACTCCTCTCTGATGCGGAGATTCCACAATACAGGGGCCACAGCAGAAAAGACCCGTCTCCCAGGACTCATCAAATGTAGCTCGCAATACAGTTGAACCCGTAACATGCCCGTTCTGTTGGATCTTGTGGGACAGGCAGATGAAATCAGGAAGAAGTAGTCTCTCAATTAACCTGCCATGTATTGTTTTAAAGGTCAACAACCTTAAATAGGACCAGGAAACAAACTGGTAGCCAATGCAGCTTGCGTAGGAAAGGGGTAACGTATACAGAAACTCATGTAACTGTTCACACTGCTGTATTTTACACCAGCTGAACTTTCCAAATAGTCTTCAGAGGCAACCCCAGAGCATACTGCAATGGTTGAACTGGAAAGTCTATCATGTCACCTGGGGGCCATTTTATAGTGAACCATATAAGTTGTGTCACTTACAATTCTATGTCTTGATCAAAAACTGAGAACACAATCTAATCTGTAGAGTACTCTGTCATTCCACTGAGTTCTAGCATGGCAACTGTGTTGGGTATATTAAAGTAAACACTAGTGTTTTATCTCACTTTGTTTAACTCAGATGCATAAAAATAACAGGATTTGTTTTCTTTCGGTTAGTACTGACTGTTAGATTGAAATAATAATTCATGCCTCAATACCTTTTTTTCTGTTGTTTTAAAATTCAATTGGTAGAAGCTTTTTTTAAAAGTTGTGATCAGTATTAAGGATTTTACTAATGTAGTTGTTTGTTTGTTTATATACCGTAGTTTTCTTCATAAAAATGTTGATCTGGAAAATATAGAAATATAGAAAGAAGAGCAATCAGGATTATTATTCTCCCACTTTCACAAGAAAGGATATACAGTTGTGTCTTTTTAACTTAAGGGCAATGTTTCTCAACCATAACAACTTTAAGATGTGAGGACTTCAGCTCCCAGCATTCTCCAGCTAGCATGCTGAATTCTGGGAGTCGAAATCCACGCTCTTAATGTTGCCAAGATTGAGAAATGCAGAGTTAGAGTGATAGGTAAAGGCATTTTATTGATTCAGTTGCAGTACAGAATGAGCTGCCATCAGATGTGATGATCACTAGTTTAGTTTGTTTTAAAAGAGGATTGGCTTCTAGTCTTAATGGTTGTGTGTTATTTCCTCAATCATAGGTGGCATACCTGACAAACAAGGTATGTTTTCCCTACAGCAGTCAAAGCAACTGGAAATAATTTTGAGTTGGGAAAATAGTTGGTGTGGATAAAATAAAACTTGGATCTGCCCTTTTAATCCTCTTAATTGTCACGCTCTCACTTTAAAACAAAATGTCAGCAGTTTAACTCATGGGTGTCCAACCTTTTGTTTTGCATTGAGTGAAGGGGAATTGTTTTGGGCTGCATATGAAATATATAATATAGTTAGTGTATATAATGTTAAAAGTTTACAATCTTGTGGGGCTGCATTACTAGCTCTCCAGGGCTGCACGCAACTCACCGGTCGCATATTGGAGAAGCTTGTTGTAGATTTATATGCTAATTTACTATATTTATTTACTAATATATTGTGTTTAGATCCTACATGAGTTGTTTTGCTACTTTTATCCCCATGACAAGAATGATGAGAAATAGATTGGCGCAGTCATCCAGCAATCAGCAGCCGCAGGAATCACAAACAGACCCTAGAATTTTCATTCTAATCTTAAATCTGGGGTTAATTTTTTACATATAAAAATGCTGTGATTAAGTTTTGTAAAGGATTGCATTTATAACATAAGTTAGTCAAGATTGTGTTGGATTCAGGGACCACTATTTTGCATGTAGTTAGCTTCAGAGGGCTTTGGGAAATGGAAATGTTTGAGTGGGATGCCAAAGACAGATGGAAGGAACATGTGTTGGGATCTTGCGTCACTTTCACTTGGAAGGTTAACATTTCTGGGAAATGACTGGTCTGGGATTATCATGTTTTTTAAACACTCCAGGTTTTAGGAAGGGAAAATATTTTTATTTAAGAATTGAATGCCTTAAGTTCTGCCTGATCTTGTCCCCTTTTCCTCTAAAAGTTTTCTTTCACCCACTCCCCAATTTCTAATTATACATCTTGGGAATAAATATGGGTAACCCTTTATTTTTGTAGATTTGATTCTTTTCCATCCGCAATTTTAATTTCAGATTGATTTACTCAGTGTTCTTTCCATGCCATCATTTGTGTTTTGTTAGTCCCTAATTGGGATCATGGTGTCCTAAGAAAGTTGAATTCTTCATGGGTATAGAGGAGCCAAAGGTTTCCTCATGAATTGGAACTTCTTAGAATGAAAAATATATATAAATTCAATTTCTTTTCAATATCAGACAGAGATGAACAAACAGCAAAAAATAATAATTATAAGGCAGTGAGGCACTGAAGGGCAAAAGATTGTATTTAACAGAGCTTTTATTGCATTAAAACATCTTTATTTTATTTGATCTCTGTTGTTTAGTTTAACTGTTAAGTAATTTGGCTGGAAAATGATATTTTGATACTGTAACCTAGATATTATAGTATTTTAAAATAATATTTCTCTTTTATAAACAAGAGGAGTGATGCTTCTGTGGCCAATATCTTAGTCTGCAGCAAATAAACACAATATTGAACCTTGATGCATAATATATGCATCTTATAAGTCATACATTTAAAACATGTTGAATGGAGGTAGATGCGTATTTTTGTAAAATGTTCATGTTGAATAAATGCATTTTCTGCATTTTTTGGCTATTTTTTTCCTTGTAGCTTTAAATTGGACATCTGTCTCTTGATTCTGGTTTTACCATCAAAAATTGCTTCTGAATACCTCTTAATACTAACATAGTTATTGGTGGATTGTAGCTACTTTATGAGGGTCATCTTTCAAAAATATAAACTAATATGTAAAGTGTTAATTTAGCCCTTTCTATTTCATAGAGTTTTGTAGCATTCTTGCAACATGGTTACCAAGGTAGCCAAGGCATTTTTGGAGGACTGTCATTTATTGAGGGCACAGGTGTTTTGAACAAAGATGATCTTCAGGTAGCGCTGAAAAATCTGGCCAGGGTTGTGAAGGGTTGTGAAGTTGTTGGAGGGAAGACAACCCTAGTTTAGAGACAGTCATAAAAATCAAAGTATACTTAATTCTTGACTTTTATTTGTGTTATCCGTTTTGAATGAAGTCATTAACGCTTTAGTCATACATTAAGTCAGGGGTCTCCAACCTTGGCAACTTTAAGACTTGTGGACTTCAACTCCCAGAATTCCTCAGCCAGCAAAGCAAAGCTGGCTGAGGAATTCTGGGCGTTGAAGTCCACAAGTCTTAAAGTTGCCAAGGTTGGAGACCCCTGCATTAAGTAATACATTTCAATATTCAAAATTGAGCATCAAAATCTTTTCGTATTAACAATAACACTGCTCATAAATTCTTCCTGAGCACAGCTTTGATTTGTTTAAAAAAAAAACCCAATAACTTGTAGCTTGTCTCCTAAGAGAAAGGAGATGTGAGTTGAGTATTAGGACTGATAAGAATTCTCAAGAAAAGCAAATCATCACCGGAAAACTTCATGGAGTGGTTTACTGCCTTTGAATCAATGATGACTCAGATGTTCTAGCTGTGTTTGCTGCAGCCTTAGTGTGCTGATATTGAACCATCTGGTTCTTTAAATTCAGAACTAAGATATTAACCATTTACAGATTATTTTTCATTCTTTTATGATAATAGACTTGTCAGTAGCAAAGTTATTTAATTCCTTGTCGCTTTCATTTTTTATTTTTTTCATTTTCTGAGCTGATTTTTGTAGTTTCAGGATCTTCGTGTTGCAGGCATTCTGGTGTTCAGAAAGTATGAATATTTACAGGATTTCAAATGGATATTTGAATATCCATTACTGGTGTTAGGTTTTAAAATAAATATTAAGTTAGTTTGATGGAGAGCTTCCACTATGCGTGTGTAAAACCGTGCGCTCAAGTTGAACATGGTGAAACCTATGGTCATTAAATGTTAGTTATCAATACATGATATACTAAATTTATCATGCTCGGGAATTCCATGTATTGTGGCCAAAAGAAACGTTTGAATTCTTTAGGGTTATAGCTATAGCAAGACCCATTTTGGAATTGGACTGCTTCGGGGGGGAGCTCAAATCGCATTTATTCCTGAAAACCACCAAATTGTCCCATGAAGGGGACGTTTGTCACGGACTGGAGGTGGAAAGGAGTGTTCCAGAGTTCTCCAGAATGTTCTGTTTCTGAATTAGTGAATTTTGTCCATCCCTATAATATATCTGTTATTATTTAATATAATTTATCTTACTGCCTTAGTCCACTAGGATTCAGGTAAAGTACAATATCCAAATTATTATTTTTAAATTAAGTAGTATATGATATATGATATAGTGTGAGATAACACGTTTTAATAATAAATGTTTTCTGGCACTGAGGACACCCCAGTGATCAGCACTCAAAAGTGTTCCAAAAGAGTCACTTTCCCCCCCAAGCTTTCTCCAAAAGAGGGAAGAGAATACTTGCCATTGGACCCAGTCCTGTTGCATCTTGTAGTAGAAGAGAACCTTCAGCAAACGCTCCCTAATCATCTGGATTCAGCAAGGAAAATCTATGTGGGAAAGATGGTCTCTTAGGTACCTGGGCCCTGAACCACATAGGCCAGTGGTTCCCAACCTGTGGTACGTGTACCACTAGTGGTACGCGAGGGCCTTCCAGGTGGTACGCGAACACTTTCGGGGTCATGAACGATTTTTAGTTAGTTATTTTTTACTTCACAAAAATGTTTACTGCCTAACACAAGATAATCTGGCAACGATTTGCAACTGTTGCCACACGCCACCCACCTGATCCCAGCGGCCCGAGAATCCAGTTGCTGGATGCACGGGGCCAAAAAAGGAACGGTACAATTATGGAAATAAAGTGAATTTAGTTTCTCTGGAACCAGGTGGTATGCGGCGACTGTACGGGACCTCCAAGTGGTACTCGATCACAAAAAGGTTGGGAACCACTGACATAGGCCATTATAACCAGGCTGTTAAATTCCACTCTAAAATAGGTAACCAGTGCAATTTCCCCCACAATGGCAGTCATATAGGATGCTTCATTCTGGATCAGCTACGCTTTCCAGATATTCTTCCAGGGCAGCCTTATATAGAAGAAACAATGACAAAGGCATGAATGATTGTCCTCAGTGCATGCTGTGTTATGTTGGACTGCAACTAATACACTGGCTGAAATTGAGCAAAGACCCTCATAGCCATAACTTCTACCCTCATAGCCACAATTTCTATCTCATCCTCCATTAAAGGACCGTGTTGCTCCTACCCCGCATCTTCTGACTTCTGAGCTTCAGCCACCCTCCTGATTTTCTAAAAGGAATGCTAGCCTGGCAAGCTTTACATCTTTACTATAGCAGGCCAAACAAGTTGGGTGTGGCTGAAACAGTCTAGGGATTGGTCAGTTTTCCCCCTTTCTTCCCAGTAAGCTGTGTAAAGGGCAAGGTTTTAAGATCCTTGGGTTTTAAAAATGTTTTTCTCTTTTGTTGTAGAAGGGGATGAAGGGAATGTTATTGTTGCATAAGCTTCAGTAGCTTAGAAAGAAGCAGTCATTATTATCATCATTGCTTGTCAGTGTTCTTGATTGGACAGAAATGAAGATGATTGGGGTTATTTGTCCTGTTGATGTGAAGTTCAAGTACTTGTAAGAGTATAATAGTCAACTTACCTAGTGCTATATTTTATCTAAGTATTAGAAAGTATACTCGCACTCCCTCCTCCCAGGGAATAAGCAGTTTTCAAATGGGATGGCATAGTGTTGTGTGGTTCTATTATAATGTATTTTGATACTTG
The DNA here is from genome assembly GCA_023053685.1 of Diadophis punctatus similis. Lineage (NCBI taxonomy): Eukaryota > Metazoa > Chordata > Lepidosauria > Squamata > Dipsadidae > Diadophis > Diadophis punctatus. The sequence continues at coordinate 17,577,274 of JALIGW010000003.1, forward strand.
TCCAAATGTCAGTGCTTGGCCTCACTTATTTTATTACCTGAAATTTGCTAAAGTTAGCTATTCCCAAATATTTCTCAGTTGTCTATAATAATTGGGTTCTCTCCGTTCATGGTCCTTGATTCCTAGAAATAGTAATGAACCGCTTGAAGACCCATCTCTCTCTTAAATTGCTTGAATACCCATCTCTCTCTTAAATTTCTAATGTGGAGAAACTGCTTTGGAGATTTCAGAATTAAATGTATTAATACTGGTTAAGGTATGATGTAATTAACTTTGATTACATAAGTATGAGACGTGCAAAATAGATATATTGCACCTTGACTGTTAGCTTTGCACAGCAGCAGACAGTGTGTTCTTCCTTGTAAAGCATTGATATAGAGCTGATCTGCTGGGCTGGCAGCTCCTCAGCTCTGAAATAAAATGGACTGTGCTCAGAAACCATTTTGGTCATTCAAAGGTAAATAGTGAAGTGGCTCCATGATTCATATAAGGGGATCCTTTGTGGTTTTACTTCAAACTGGCGCTCTGCTTCTTTGATGTTCCACATATCTCTGTGAGGTATATTAGTTTAATGGTAGGGTATTACAAATTTTACTTGGACTCCCAAAGAGGTAGCAAGTAGGATATAAGGTGTATTGGTATCTACAAATATCTACAACAACACATTTGAGCTACAAATATTTCTTCTATTCGAATTTGGTATAGTCAGGACTAAGCAGCCATTTGATGCTGCACTTTGGCTTTCCAGGGTCTATGGAACGAAATTTCATTGGAATGGACAAGGTCCAGCGGTGGGTTGCTACCGGTACGGCACGGTTCTACGAACCAGTGGCGGCCGCGGGAGGCTCTGCCTACCCGAGAAGCATCGCGCGCAAGCGCGCACGAACCAGTAGCATTGGGATTTAGAACTCATCACTGGCAAGGTCATATATTTGTGAGAGGGGAGGGGAGAGAGGAGAGGATGTTTGTTAAAGGGGGATTAAAAAGACAAAATGGATCTTGGAACTTTGGAAAATCATGTTGCTATTTAACTCTATCAAGATGAGAAAACTGGCCCAATTTATAGTATGCCCCTTAAAGTTAACCTCCACCCATTCAAACAAATAACAAATAACAACCTTGCTGCCTCTACCGGGGAAAGGGGTGCTTCCGGAACTGTAAAAGAGCTTAGTGTAGTGTAAGAAACTTATTGAACCTCAATAAACATTCAATCTGCATTTTGTTCTTAGGCAAGAGGTGAAGTCAACTTTTGGATGGCATGCTAGGACTGTACGATACTCCAGAAAGTAGGTCAGGGCAGTATAAAGAAGTGGATCTGACCAAGAAAAAAAAACACCAGATCAATTTCAATGTATTTATTAATTTATTAAATATATTGGATATATTAGCACCTTGTGTATTTCATAATTTTTCCTTTTGTTGCAAAAGTCTCTGCAAATTACACTTAAGATTTTGGCAGCCTTGTGTAACTGTGAAATTCAAGTAATAGATTTGGTCGTAAAGAGGGATAAATAAGAGATGTGAATAAGCAGCTATGGATACTGTATATGTACAGTCAAATATTATGGACAGTGTTCTGCTATGCCTGTCTGGTCATGCATAAGAAAGGGTTGATTGACTCCAATATCAAAACAGCAGGTGACTAAATCTATTCTCTTTGAGATAAGCAAAATTCAAGAGAAGGAATGATTAAAAAAAAAAAACTTCTGTACTAATGCCAAGGAGGATCAACAGAAGAGAGCAAACAGGGTGTCTATTTCTTATTAAGAAAATAAAAAGTCAGCTGTTTTAAGAGCTTGTTATGAATTGCTTCTTCTATAAATCCAGTCTTCCATGTAACCCAAACACCTTTAGTAAGGCTGTAATTATCTACAGTTGCCTAGGCTTCCAAATGTAATAAAACACATCTCTATGCGTAGCCAAAAATATATGATATTAATTTTAAGAAACCTGATCTAAAGCTAATTGGTTGATAAGAATTCAGGCTAGGGTCAGGGTTAGAAAAAGACTCCAAGATGTAGCAAGAAGTGAGGAAACCAAAAAGCAATGTTTATTGTCCAGATGTACTTAAAACCTTTCAGAGGTAATTTGGAAGTTGCCTTTTCCCAGCTGAAGTAGCTACTTCGTTGCATTTTAATCTGGGTGCTGGTCTTACAATGTGACTTGCAAAATGAAGGAATAACAACTGAAAAAATAACATAAGCATCAGGCAAGCATAGTGACTTCTAGTTTTTGAAGCAGAATGATCAAATGAGAATTAGAAATAAAAATCAGCAGTATGCTAGCAAGTATATTATTTAAACTATTGAGAATTATTTAAAGAGAAGTATCTGAGAGTCCCTGTTGGGGACGTGGAAGATTGGGAAAATTGAAATATTCAGAATTCTCCAATTCCTCCTAAATTTTCCATTTTCTAAGGGAGCTTCATGTAGCAGATCCTTATTCTTGTACAAATCTGTTAGGCTTCAGAGGGTGTAATACTGGAAGGAATTTGGACAAAAAAAATTGAAAGAAAATTTTGAAATGATACTTGAAGCTTAAGTTCTGTACTTCAGTCCAAGAAATGTCAAACAAGCAGGATTGTAAAATCATAGAATTTAACCTCCTGCAGAACCTCCTTCACTGCAGAAATCCATCATTACAATATCCCTGACAGATGGCCATCGTTCCTCTGTTTGGACATCTGAAAAATGAGATTCTATGACCCTCCCATAGTTGTCTGACTATACTTTGTCTATTTGAAAAAAAAAATTCCTGATGCTCAACCAAAATCTCCTTTTGTGAATTTATGCACATTGTTTCTAGTCCCATCTTCTCTAACAAGTCAAAACAATTCTATCCAACATGGCTGCCTTTCAGATGCTTGTAGACTGCTATCATACTTTCCTTTTCCTCAGATTAAAATATGCAGAGCTTTCAACCATTCCTCATATTTTTCTTTCTTTCTACACCCCTTATCTTCTTATCGTTTGACATGTTCCTTTTTCTCAATAGCCTTCTTAAAACATTGGACCCAGAACTGGATGCAATATTGTGTGTTGCCTATCTACTAAGTGTGGTCTATCCAACAGAGAATAGAGAGCAATTGAGAATCCTCTTCATCTAGGATAGGGATGGAAGGGTGTGGGAGTCTGTTTGCCACGTCCGTCCTGCTAAAGGACCGAGTCAAAACTGGGTCACAGCAGGGTGGATCCTAGCAATTAAAAAAACAGACAGACTCGGTCCTCTATCTCAGTGGTCCTCAACCCCCGGTCCGTGGACCGGCACCAGGCCGCGGCATGCCAGAAACCGGTCCGTGCAAACAGGTGAAGCCCCATCCAAGGAATGCAGGCAGCAGGCAAAACCATGCCCCCTCTGGTCCATTGAAAAGCCTCCCTCCAGAGAACCCGGTCCCTGGTGCCAAAAAGGTTGGGGGCTGCTGTTCTATCTGAATGGACGAGGACAACCCATCCTGAATGCTGGCTCCACCCAGGATGGAGAATGGACATGAAGGAAGAAGTGTAGAATTTATGTTGATTTGAAAATCAGTGAGAACTTTGACCTCAGGCCTGTAATCTACTCTAAATGTTCTATTCCATTTGCAGAGTAAGATATAACAATAAGCACCTAGAAGAATGTTTAGAACATTATATGCTGTGGAAGAACTTTTATAGAGGCTTTTACAATAAGACTCACCTGCTCAGCATTTTTCATAGCTTACTCTTTTATTACGCATTATATTTTTTTCCCTGGCAACTTCTTGGTAACTTTGTAGGTCAAGGTCTTTGTTGTTCAAAACTGGGTTCTTTCCAAAGTATGTTGAAATCTTAATCACCAAAGAAAAAAATCCTTTTGTAATATTTTTTTTTAAATTAAACTTTAGTTGGAAGTTTAAAATAGTTTGGCTGCCTTCTATATCCTATCTTTATTTTTCACTTATTATGGAACTCTGAGTAGGAGTGATTTCTGAATAAATCACTACTCATAATCTCCCTTCTATCATTATGGCTTTCAGATGTGCTGGATTTCATCTTCCAGAATTTCCATCTGGATTGACCAACAATCTGACTAGGAGTGTCTGAGTGAGTCCAGAAAACTTACCTATAGTATACAGTTTGCTGTGACATCACAAACCTGATCCTGCTGTTATAGTTACCAAATAGCATTGGAACACTGCATAAATATTGTAGAAGTGACTTCCAAGTCTGAGTTTAGTTGGAAGATACAGGAATAATGCTATTATTGCTGTTTTTACAGAGGTCTAATGTAAGGGAGCATTTTTGCTTTTAAAGTACTAGAGAAGATAACACTGATCAAGTGAAACGGGCTGAGTAACATGTAAGCTCTGGTAATATACTTTGCAGAACTGAAAGATCTAAGTTCTCCATGCTGTAGTAATTGTTATGTAGTATTGTGTGTAACTGCAATGTTTGCTTGACTTAGGCCCAAAGAAATTCTGAATAACTGTTTATAAAGTTCCTACATATTGTGATTATTGAACTGGGATTATTGAACTAGGATTTAACCTTTGATCTTTCTGTTGTTATTTCCATTTTATTGGAGATATTTCACAGTAAGTCTGCAGAGGAAGTAAAACTGAGTGAAATTGGGAATTGAGCTTACTCTATGCATATAAAAGTGACTAAGAGAGAAAAGCTTTCTTTTCCCTACAATTTATACTATGTAACAAATCATGTGTATGTTATAAATGTTCTAACAAAGATTTAAGCTGTATGTTGTGTGACACCTGGGCATCAGAATCCACATTTCATTTCTTTTTCTGAACTATTTCACTGCTGTTTTACAGTATTTTTATTCATTATTTGCAGAAGACTGCATATTCTTGTTTTTTTTAGCTTTTCTGTTCACATTCCCTGCCTCTTTAAACTATTTCTTTAATGTATGTTATTAGAATACATACATACATACATACATACATACATACATACATACATACATACACACACAGAGAATAATATGTTAATACTTACATGTTCAGAATAATTACAAAAATCTATAATTATTGTTGAATATCTGGGTAATCTAATTTTTTTAAGAGTTGCATCAAATTTTACAGTTGCTGGAGAAACAGCTATTTGATTTGCATGCATTGTGTGAGGGAATACTGCAAGTATATACATCTTTAAATATAATAATTTAGTCACATCTATCTATCTATCTATCTATCTATCTATCTATCTATCTATCTATCTATCTATCTATCTATCTATCTATCTATTTATTTATTTATATCCCACCCATATTATTTTTACAAATAACTTAAAGCACTGAACATATCCAACACACATTCCTTCTTCTCCTATTTTCCCCACAACAACCACCCTGTGAGGTGAGTTGGGCTGAGAGAGAATGACTGGCCCAAAGTCACTCAAGCTTATCTTCTCGTAGATCAGAATTCCTAAGAAGATTCTCAATCATCCAGGTCAGGGCCGCAATCCATTACTGGGCCATGGCCTATTCACAACCAGGTGGGCTGGTGCACATACGCGTGCATGCAGCTTCATTTGCATGAGTGGTGTGTGTGTGTGCCCGCTGCTCACACAAACGAAACTGCACGTATGTGCACATGCCCCTCACACAAAACCATCCCCTCTTCTCCCCCTCCCCCCGCACCAGCCCACCAATCCGGAAAGGGCGGGAAACACTGATCCAGGTCATTGATTTTTCGATGATCTGGATCCCAAATCCAAAAAATATTTGGAAAATTTTCCTTTAGAAAAAGGTGCTTTTCCAACATTTTGGGAAATTTTGGAAAAGCACCATTGGGACAACCATGACCTGGATGATTGAGAATCTCCATAGACGTTGTTAGGCAAGGTGGGTGTTTAATGAGTTTTGCCCAATTTTATGACTTTTTTTTACCATGGTTGTTCAGCGAATCATTACAGTTGTTACATGAGTCATGAAATCCTTCAGTGAACCTGGCTTCCTCTGTTGACTTTGCTTGTTGAAGTTAGCTGGAAAGGTTGCAAATGTTTCCCCCCCCCAATAAATTTTCTTTATTTTTGGTCTTTCAACACCTCATGTTGTGAGCATTTGCTTTCTGAGTTTCATACATCCATAGAATATTCTTAACAATATTTTTTGTTTTAAAAATAATTACAATATGTAACTTTTAAATATGTTTTGAATGGGGGGAAAAAGAAAAGTAATATTAATATAAACTTGATGAATATTTTTGAATATAAGTCTGATAATAGAAAATATGAAGATTGAAAATATGTCACTTTTAAATATGTTTTGTATGAAGTTATAAAATAATATAAGAAAATATGAAGATTGAAAATATGTAACTTTGAAATATATGTATGGGATATAAGAGATAATATTTAGTGTTAATGTGTATGTTTAATTAGTTTACTAGTATTATATAAGTATGAATAAATTGTTCATTGTAATAAGGATAAAATAGATGTATGAATAATATATAGAAATGAAGTTATAAAATAACATAAGATGAAGATTGAAAAATAGAAGAAAATATGAAGATTGAAAATATGTAATTTTGAAATATGTTTTGTATGGGATATAAGAGATAAAAGTTAGTGTTGAATGATTGTTAGAAGAAGATAAAATTAGTTTGTACTAAAAAGTAATGATGTGGAATAGAGGATAAGAAATTATAAGCAGATTTTTGATTATTGCTTAGGAAATAAGTGAAGTAATATTAATATTAGAAATATATAATTTGGGAAAGGACCACATCTTTGATTGTTGGAATTAAAATAGGGATAAAATGGGGGGGGGGGGAGACTAAAGACAGATATTAAGAGGGAAAGAAATATGAGAGTTATATTGAAAATGAAATGATAATGGATTGGAAAGGTTGCAAATGATGATGAACCTGGGCCACCGCAACCACTGTAAATACATTCAGATTGCCAAATGCCCTAATTTTGATCAGGTGATCATGAGGGTCCTGCAATGGTCATAAATGCAAGGACTGGTTATAACTAACTCTTTTATTTTATTTTATTTTTAATTTTTATTAAACACACACAAAAATACAATATGAAACAATACACACATAATTTTTTTTATAAGTAACTCTTTTCAATCCTGTTGTAATTTGAAACAGCCACTAAATAAATAGTTGTAAGCTGAGGGCTACCTGTATTTTCATTGTTTGTAGGTGGGATCAGAATGAGAGCAGGGGTGTCAAACACAAGGGCCGGATCCGGCCCGCAGGGTGCTTGGTTCTGGCCCGCAGGGCTGCCCTGGAAACAGCGAAGGACTGGCCCGTGATGCCTCTGCCAGTGAAAACAGAGCTGCACGCGGGTCCTTTTGAGCTCCATTTTCGCTGGCAGAGGGTTGCAGGAGGCCATTGCAGCTGAAAACAGAGCTTGGGAGACTGTTTTCTCTGGCAAAGTGCTCGGGCCCCAACAGGCGCCCCCCGACACGAGCGATCCTGGCCATGCCCACTCCTTTCCCCCCCCCCAGATAAAACACAACCCTGATGTGCCCTCAGTGAAATCGAGTTTGACACCCCTGGTCTAGAGGGCAGGTCCAAACAGTAGAAATTTAGAGATGTATTTGTTTGGCTACGTCTTGCTATCTGCAGTTGAGCTTAGACTTGAATGATTAATTAGTGCTCTTCTACCGGTATGTAAGGCAGGATGTAATAAGAACCTGCCCTAGGTCTAATTCTTAAGGTTAACTGTATGGATTTTTCCAAGGAAAAAGTATCTACAATGACTGTTTTGCACATGCTGCTCTTTCTAAGAATTAATCCTACAATTATGCCCTTCAGTAGTTAGTCAGCAGCATTGTCTGGATGTGTGCTGTTAATGACATCACTAAATAGCTATTGCAAAGTTTTTTTGTATGTGTTACTCAGGGTGATTTAAGAGTTCTTTAAGTTTACAGTCTGCAAAATGTAAGTCCCGAGAGCAGGGTGATTTAATGTGACTGCAGTTTGGGCTTGAGCACTGGAAAGGAGTTCCATGAAAAAGCATTGACACCGTTCAGATTTTCCTGATTGTTCGCATATCTTTGATACTGAATGTTATCAAAGCTTCCTGGGGTTCTATTGATACATAAAGCAGGAGTCTCCAACCTTGGCAACATTAAGACTTGTGGACTTCAACTCCCAGAGTTCCTCAGCCAGCTTTGCTTAAAGTTGCCAAGGTTGGAGACCAGCGGTGAAATCTACTTACCTTCCCTTCCGGTTCAGAAGCGCGTGTTTGCCACCGTTTTGCGTGCTTTTTCACCCTCTGCGCATGTGCAGAAGGCTTTGCGGATGCGCAGAGGGTTAAAAGAAAGAAAATGGCGACGTCTGGGCGGGTGGGCGGAGCCTCGCGCTACCGCCGCTACTGGTTCTCCAAACCACTTGCCGCTACCGGTACGCCCACACCGGGCTGAACCGGTAGCATTTCACCACTGTATGGAGACCCCTGACATAAAGGGAGTTTGAGAAAAGAAACAGCACTAATGTTTAGGGCTCATTTCTTTTATTTCATAAAGAGAGTCATCCAAGATGTGATATTACAATGCAAAAAAAAATTAATATCTCCTGGTTGTACCATGTTTAGCCATAATAAATGTCATCACTTAATGCGAAGAAATTGAAGTCAAAACATAAGCCTAATAATAAAACTGAAGCTCTAGGAAAGCTATAAATAGGTAATCCAATGACAAAAGAAAGAATAATGACTGTAATACATGAACTTGATCTCTGCCAACCTATGAAAATCAGAATACACATACACAAATGCATGCATACATCTATTTCTGTTCATGTTAATTTGTTTTATTTCACTGATTTCTAAATAGTTGGATTCATTTAATTTTCAAAAAGCTTCCACACCAAAGGAAGATAGCCTTTCCTCTCAAATCTGTCCTTTTTAAATGCAAAAACTCAATGAAATATATTATTCTGCTTCTTTTGTTTGCCAAGCAAAACCAGTTACCACTCAGGAAACTTGTCAAAACCTTTAAAAAGAGACAGATTTTGAAGAAGAAAATTTTGTGGTTGGAGGGTAACAATAAGAAATACAGATAGTCCTTGATGTACGACAACAATGGAACCTGGAAGTTAAGTTGAAAGTCATTGTAAGTAGAGTCACCACATGGCTATACTCAATTTCATGACCACTTTAATATCAGCTGTAAAGTAAATCACGGTGGTCATTAAGTGAATCATGTGGTTGTTAAGCAAACCACATGGTCTTTAAGGATGTCCAGCATACCCAATGGGTGTTCTTTGCTATTTTCTGCTAGAAAACATAAACATTGCAAGTCGCAGTCATGTAACTCTGGAACACTGCAACTGATTGTAAACAAGCCAGTTGCCAAGTGCCCCCAAAAAGGTGATTCACGTGATCATGGGGTGGGGGGCTGGAGTCATAATTTCAAGGATGGGTTGTAAGTAGCTGGTGAGCTCCAAATCAAGTACTGAGCTGTCACTCACAGATAGTTATTTAGACTTGATTTGGGAAAAGTGAGTTTGTTTAAACAAAACGTGAAAGATTTGGGGTGAATGATAATTATCTCGGGAGAGGAGTCAGTTGAGCATTTGGCTGATTGCTTTTGTTCATAATCTGCAGTCATGGCAATGATTTTCTGGATTGTTCCCCACAAGTCTGATGTACCATTTGGCTTACCAGTTGCATGGAAAAATGGCAATGTCAGTGTGTGATTATGTCAAAGACTTCAGAAACATTTACAGTATAGCCTGAGTTTATGCCATGAATACCCCGGGAGACTAAAAGCTGAAAAGCACATTTTATATACAGTGTATACACATTGTTTGTAGATATACAGAAAATGTATACTAGATATCTAGCAAGCTGGTGGATATGGTTGGAAATATATTTAGGCTGAAGCAGATTTAGTGATATTTGAAGCAACAGCTGTTGAAGCACTGCTTAAATTATTTCATTTTACTGTGATCAACTTGCATTTATACAAGACTCTTCTGAATTTTCAGACTTTGTACATATATTATTTCTATAAACTTACACACAATATAGAGTTTTAATTATTTTTCTATAGACTATTTCATTTTTTGCCCTATTTTTCCAAGTATACAGCCATTGTAATGAGACTGTGCATAGCATAATTGAGGTACCATTCATGGCAGACATGCAATTTGTATTGGAGATCAAGTTTTATTTCAGGGTGTAACACTACAAACCAGTCACTTAATGAGGGATATATTACTTTCCAGTTCCATGAATTTTTCCCTACTTTGTTGCTGCAATATTGCAAGGAAATTTGATAAAGAAATGACGACAAATAACAACTCTTATCTAATATATAAACAGTATGTTATCAGCATTAGAATAAACAAAAGAGAGTTTGTTATAAACCTTACCTTATCTTTTTCATTGTTTTATTTCTGTGGGCAAGAGATAGTAATTTATAAAACCTTTCCTATTGTTATATATTTTGTCTTTCCAAAAGTGGCATATTTTTCTTTAAACTTGTGTTGCTTACTTCCAACACATTGCTCAAATGATAGGCGCTAAGTCATGGACTATTGTACTTTTATGTAATAGGCTTATTCTGCAGTAAATCACATTGGATTAATTTTCTTGGAAATTGTTGTCTAGTACGCAGCAATTTTATTTTGAACTGGTGAAAAACATTTGTCATAGTTCTTCACTAAAAGCATCTGTAAACATAGTTGTGACTTAAGAGAACAGAATCTGGAATAAGGAACTGACAAAATGTTTAGGCTTTGGGCATTCTCTACCAATTATTTAAAAGTGGCTTCAATTTCAAGTAGTTTCAAATATTGCACAAGTTTTATTAATCTCAGTGAGAGGCTATGTGGCCATATCTTGCAACATTTAGTTGAAAATTCTGAAATCTCACAATACTTTTGTTTAAAAAAATCATAATGGAAACAGAATTTACTATAAGTTGCAGTGGATGTCACTGATCCTGCTAATACTTGGTTTCCCATTGCTTTTCTAATTGCTTGCAATTTACCTAGAGTAGAAATAAATGTATAGTTTACAAACAGTATGAAGAATAACAATTTGTAAGGCTCTATATTGGTATTCTTGTTTATTTAAATATGTTTATAATTGCCATGGATTTGAGAGTAAGATTAAAGAGTACCGTATCAAGTTTTCAAATGACAGCAAATTATACAGATTTATCAGATTTAAGAGTTAAAGAACTGAGTCACTGGATGATAATATACCAGGTATAATTAACACAAATGTAAAGAGATGGGCATTGGAACATTTTCTTCTAATTTTGCATAGAAGCTGAGCTATTGGTGACCAACCAAGAAAACATTTATTTTCTGGGTTTATGGGGCCAAGATGGAAAACTTCATTACAGATCCAAGAAGGTAAATTCCATGAGACTGAAAAATAAAATGGCCATTAACAAAGTTTGCTAAAGCTTCCCCATTGAAGTTGTGTGGACTTCAACTCCCAGAATTCCTCCACCAGCATGTCCATGGATCTTAAAGCTACCAAGCTTGAGAAACACTGAGCTGCAACATGAATATTGTGACAGAGGCTTGAATATTTTTGTTCCTCTTTCACATGTTGTTTGTATTTTCCTTTTGCTGCTACCATCCTTTCTCCATCCTCTGAGGAGCCAGCAGTCAGGATGGGTTGTCTCCGCCCACTAGCAGTTTGAGGACCGAGTCACTTTTTTTTAAAATCCTTGGATCCACCCTCTGAGACCCCAGTTATGACTCGTCCTCAGCAGAAGTAGGACGTGGCGAAAACAACACATCCCAACTACTGGTTCCTACAGAGGATCTTCTCTCTTCCTTTTGTGTTTGCACGACGAAAATCAGGTTATATCATTTCAAATTTTTTTTGGGATTATTGGACTTTATTAGTGAGTGAGGGAGAGTGGCAAGCCGCTGGTCACCTAGGCTGCCACGTGGGGCTTTGGGCCTCTGGCCTAACCCCTCCCGAACCCCCCCCCACCCCTTCCGAAGGGATCTTCGCTCCGCGGCTGCAGCCAGCTAATTCGGCCGTTTGAGCGGCCGCTCCGGCTCTGGCTGCAAGGGCTCATCCCGTCGCCGCGCCCTCACTCACTGGGATCGCACGATCGGAGCGAATTTCTTCTTGCCGCCGCTTTTTTGATGCCCCGGGGAGCCGGAAAGCGAAAGCGAAACTTAGCGCAGCCACGAGGGTCCCAGCCGAAGCCGGCTGCTAGAGAAGCGATCGCGGAGGGCTCCCGGCTTTGAATTTGGCACTTCCCCGTGCGGCATCCAACTACCGGCCACACATGCTCCAGGGGGCTTATCTCCACGGAACACCTTATCCTCCGGGATTGGAGCTGCCGAAGGGATCGGCAGGGGATTCCCTCCAGAGGGGGGGGGAGAGCGGCCTACAAATACCCACAGATCCAAGGGTCTTTATCCAGCAAGCCTTCCTCAAGAGGAGCAGCATATTTAGGAGTCATGGCTAAAGGGATGCCTCCCACCTCATCAAAGCCTGGCGGGAAGCGCAAGCAAAAAACCAATAGGCCCAACGACGATGAGGCTGCGGCCTCCTCATCAGGACAGGCCGGCAGGGCGGAGCCTACAAGGGTGGAACAGCGTAGGGATCGCACCCTCCAAAGGATTCATGACAAGGCTGCGAAATCCAATCATTCCCAGGCCTCTAGCACCAGGCCTGCAGAGGCTCCTTCCCTGGAGGCTACTACTTTGCCTCAGATTTCTCCTAATCTGTGGGGGCCCGGGGGATTAGGAATTCCATCTGCCCCTCCGCAACTCTCCAGTCAAGGGACTGGCCAAAACACCCCAAATCCTCAAGGTCCCAGTCCAGGGGTGGATCCTGTCCCTCCTCCTCCTCCTACTGTGGCCCAGGATCCAGGGCCCCATCAGGATCAAGGACAGGCTCCAGGCCTTCTTCCATTTGATCCAGCCTTAGTACAACAGTGGATCGCGGCTGCTGTCCAAACTAGTATTACGGCTAACCTTCAAAATTTGGCTGCTTCCCTGCCACCATTAGGATCAGGTTCCTCTTCCCCTCAACTGCATCCTCAACCAGGAACCAGCGCTGACTTCCTGGCGGCAGATCAGTTGTCCAATATTTCTGAGGAGGATAATCTCGATGACTTCCCTACAACACAGTTGGACACCATGGGTGAACTGTCAGAAGATGAGGCAACTACCTCTACTCAGCCCCAGTCTGCGGCCCTCTTTCCCCCGGGTCTTTACAAGTCCCTTCTGGCCAAAGCCAGAGCCGCAGCGGGGCTTTCAGCTCCGGTCACTCCAGCACCGGGTCTGACCACCCCTCTGGGCCCAATCTTCTCCTCTGTAACTCCGGAACCAGATTCAGTCCCGGCTCCCTCGCTATTCTTAGATACAGTAAGGAATCAATGGACAGCGCCTGCAACCGGGCTGAACCCTTCCACTCTTGAGCGCCAATTCTTCAATGTGACCTCTGACTTGGGGGATCTCCTCGAAGTTCCGGCAGTAGACCCTCCAGTCTTGGCCCTCCACGCCCAGACGACACTTCCAAGCGAATCAGAGGAAAACCTCAAGCCTGAAGATCGGAAGTTGGAACAAGCTCTGGTGCGCGCTCACCAGTCGGCGGCCTGGGCCATCAAGGCGGCGTCCACATCTTCCTTCTTTGCCAGAGTGGCCCTCCTTTGGCTGAAACAGTTACAAGATCTTATTCCGGATACCAACATACGGGCACATCAAGATCTGAACAAAATCTTTGCTACCTGCCAGTTTCTTGCTGACTCCACGCTGTACACATCTAAGTTCACATCTAAGGCAATGGCGTCTACCCTGGTTGCACGCCGCATGCTCTGGCTCAAACAATGGCCCGTGGAGACTCGCCACAAATGGCGACTTGCTGCTAAGCCCCTCAAGGGCAAGCAGCTCTTCGGCGACTCCCTCGATCCCTTTCTCGTCGAGTCAAAGGACAAACGGAAGATTCTGCCATCGTTATCTCGCAGAGGCGTCCCGCGACAGACCCCCCTACTTCAGGCGGCCCTTTCGCCACACTGACCAGGGCTCCAACTTTCCCCGGTCCCCAGGTCAGTATTCAGGCAGGTACCGTTCCCATCAGGACAGGGCCGGCAGGGGGAGGCAATTCAGACGTCAGTCCCGCGGTGGTGCCGGAGGGCGCCCCGCCAAGAGAGGGAAGTAGCAGGTCTTTCGCCCTTACGGACGCCCCTATAGGGGGTCATCTCAAGTATTTTGCTGAACAATGGGAATCTACAACAGAAGATTCCTGGGTTCTCAACACAATTAGGCATGGTTTGACTCTGGAGTTCCTCTCCCTTCCCCCCGGAGCCTTCGTCAGGTGCCCCACGGCCAGGAACCCGGCTAAACGGGCGCTCATGGCCGAGGCGGTCCAACACCTGCTGGATATTAGGGCCATTCAGGAGGTGCCCCCTGATCAGCTCTTCCAAGGTTTCTATTCGATCCTTTTTGTGGTACCCAAGACTTCGGGGGGATGGCGAGCAATTCTAGATCTCAAACGTTTGAACCACTACATTTCCTACAGGAAATTCCGGATGCATTCGCTTAAATCCATCTTGGCCTGCATCCGGCCGGGGGACTTCATGGCCTCATTAGACTTAACGGAGGCTTATTTACATATTCCTATTGCTCACCAGCACCGTAGGTATCTCAGATTCTGCTATGCAGACCGTCATTTCCAATATAGGGCCCTTCCCTTTGGGCTTTCTTCTGCACCCAGAGTTTTCACTAAGATCCTGTCTGTCCTGGCGGGTCACCTTCGGTCCTTCCCCATTAAAGTACAATGTTACCTAGATGACATCTTAGTGCACGCTTCGTCCGAGGACACAGCGCGAGGTCATCTCCAGGTAGTCACCGAGGTCCTCACTGACCACGGCTTTTCCATTAATCTGTCCAAGAGCCAACTGTCCCCTTCAACGTCCATAGTACATTTGGGAACTGTGATTGATTCCTCTGCAGGAAGGGTATTCCTCTCCCAGGATCGCCAAGTTAGTCTCTGGGACTTAGCAACACAGGTTCCAGGGGCAGCTTCCTCCCCCATCCTCACCCTTTCCTCCCTCTTGGGCAAGATGGTTTCCTGCATTTCCATAACCCCTTGGGCAAGATTACACGCCCGGGATCTGCAATGGTTCCTTCTTCCATTTCAGAAAGCCAAATGCGGATCATCTCCTCGCAAGGTCCGACTGCCCCCGTCTGTTCGACGTTCCCTCCACTGGTGGCGCTCACCCGCCCTAGCCAAGGGGACTCTGTTCCTACCTCAGTCACCCATCACGGTCACAACAGACGCAAGTCTCTCAGGATGGGGCGCCCATTGCGAAGGTGTCACTGCACAGGGTCTGTGGTCAGAGGCCCAAGCCAGGTGCTCCATCAACTGGCTCGAGCTGCACGCCGCCTCGCTCGTGCTACGGCACTTCAAACATCTGATAGCGGGGTCTCACGTGCTCCTTTTAACGGACAACATCACGACCAAGGCGCATATAAACCGTCAGGGGGGCACTCGCTCCCGGACCCTGATGGAGGAGGCGAGGAAGATCGGACTGTGGGCAGAACGTCACCTCCTGTCTCTGCAGTCGGAACACATTTCCGGGGTGGCCAATGTCCAGGCGGACTGGCTGAGCCGCTCGACGGTGGACCAAGCCGAATGGCGGTTGGACCCATCGATCTTCCAGTCCATTTCCAGGAGGTTCGGTTCTCCGACGGTGGATCTCTTTGCGTCCCCGGAGAATGCACAACTACCACGCTATTACACCAGGTACCAGACGCGGGGGTCGGAGGGAACCAATGCTCTCCTACACCAGTGGCCGGAAGGTCTCCTCTACACCTTTCCCCCTCTTCCCATCCTACCTCTAGTTCTCAGGAAACTGCTGCAGGAGGAAGCAGAACTGATTTTAATTGCTCCGTACTGGCCCCGACAACCCTGGTTTGCCGAGCTCGTGACTCTCTCAGTGACCGACCATTTGATTCTGCCTCCCATTCCGTCTCTCCTCAGCCAGGGAGAGGTGTTCCACCCGGATCCCAGGTGGTGCCGTCTGACCGCTTGGCGATTGAGTGGTGCAGCCTGAGGACTCAGCTCTACGACCCGGACGTCATCTTTTACATCCAGGCGTCTCGCCGTCCTTCGACGGAGCGTGTCTACTCGGCGACCTGGCAGGCTTTCTGCTCCTGGTGCTTCTCGCAACATCTTTCCCCGCTCAATGTTCCTCTACCAATGGTCCCCCGGTTCCTCAAGCGGGGGCTGGATAGAGGCCTTTCGCCCAACACCCTCCGCCGCCAACTCGCGGCTCTGTCTTCGGTCCTGTCGTGCGGTCATTGGGACTCCCTGTCTCACATTCCAACAGTACGGCGGTTCTTGAAAGGGGTCTCCAACTGTCATCCCCCAGCGATTCACCGGTACCCGACCTGGGACCTCCCCAGGGTTCTGCAGTCCTTAACTGAGGCTCCGTACGAACCACTACGAGACGCTTCCCTTCATCATTTATCCCTCAAGGTTGCGTTCCTCCTCGCCATAACCTCGGCCCGTCGGATTTCTGAACTCGGGGCTCTCTCTGTCCGCGATGACCTCTGCATCTTCCACAGCGACAGAGTCGTTCTCCGTTTGGTTCCTTCCTTCATTCCGAAGGTTAACTCCTCCTTCCATCGAGCTCAAGAACTCATCTTACCATCCTTCTGCCCTTCTCCATCACATTCCTCCGGAAGATCCTGGCACACTTTAGACGTCCGCAGGGCCCTGCGTGTCTACATCAATCGAACATGACCGTTCCGTAGGACGGAGGCACTGCTCGTTACTTTCTTGCCCCAGTCCATGGGACTCAAGGCGTCGTCTACGACCATCGGACGCTGGATACGGGGGGCCATCGCCAAGGCCTACGACATGGCGTCGCTCCCGAGACCCGCGGGGATCACGGCTCATTCTACGCGCAGTGCTGCCACTTCCGCCGCCTGGGCGACTCAATGCCCGCTGGAAGACCTCTGCCGGGCGGCGACCTGGACGTCTCCTACTCCGTTCATCCGTCACTACCGGATAGACAAGTACGCATCGGCTGGTGCGGCCTTCGGGCGTAGAGTGTTACAAAGAGTTCTCACCCACAACGCATGATTTCTTCTCCCTCCCTTGGGTACTACTGCTTTGGTATGTCCCATCCTGACTGCTGGCTCCTCAGAGGATGGAGAATGAGCGTTGTCTTACCTGATACGCTCTTTCTCATCAGGAGGAGCCAGCAGTCAGCTCCCTCCCTATTGCCTGCGTTGTGTGCTAATACTCACCGTAGTTAGGTTCCCGTTGAACCAGTTCGACCGTTGGTCCTTCAAGGCCTCTCGACTTCTTCCAGTTCTTCAAGTTGGATTCCGTTAGAAAAAAAAAAAAACCGAAGGAAGTTTCTACTCAACGTTTTTGGGTCATGTACGAACCAGTCTACACCAGTTGGGATGTCCAGGACGTCGGTTCTGCAGTTTTCGCCACATCGAGTCCTCCTTTCGGATTCGTCATAACTGGGGTCTCAGAGGGCGGATCCAAGGATTTAAAAAAAAAGTGACTCGGTCCTCAAACTGCTAGTGGGCGGAGACAACCCATCCTGACTGCTGGCTCCTCCTGATGAGAAAGAGCGTATCAGGTAAGACAACGCTCATTTTCTGCAGAGAGATGGACAGGGCATTTGAATTGCATTGAATCAAACTGGGTCAATCTTTTGGAATATAGCAAACTCAGCATGAGCTATCTTTATTTACATGGGCTATCTGCTTTATTATTCCTCTGCTATATTACACAGTAATATATGCTGGTTCACTTATTTTTTGTTCACATGCTTCATAATAACATCCCTTTATTCAACCCAAATTCAAGTATTACCTAACCAATAAATTAATCCTAAACCTTTGTGTAGAGTAGAAAAGCAGTAAATATGAATAAATATGTGTAGTGGTTTATAAAAGGGTAAAACATAATCAGCCACGCCGTCCTCTCCCTTCCCTTTCTTACACTGTTGAAAATCACAGCTGCCTGTTATCTCCTACTAATGGAAGTTGAAATATTCCAAAGAAACTGATTGGTAAGACATTCGGTGCAGCCTTGAAAAGCATGTGTTTACACAGGCTGTAATTATCATAAAGAGTTCACTGCCCTAACTGAACACCTTCCTTGGATGTTTTAAAGAGGTTTCAGTCACATGCATCCATGATCAGAAACAGCATAGCTTTGACTATTGAATAAGGTGAGAGAGCAATAATTGTATTTGGGAGGAAGCAACACTGTCTTCCTTACTCTTTAATTGGGAAATTATAGATAGGACAAGGACTACAGAGTGAGTCTCTGTTTGAGGGGTTTGGATGTGGAAGATATACCACATACCTCCCAGCGACCGGTAAGATCCCACAGAATTGGTCTTCTCTGGGTCCTGTCAGCTGGCGGGTCCGTGGGGAGGGCCTTCTCTGTGGCTGCCCCGGCTCTCTGGAATCAGTTACCTCCTGAGATCCGCACTACCCCCACCTTATTGGCCTTCCGGAAAGCCGTAAAGACCTGGCTTTTCCGACAGGCCTGGGGCCACTGACCCTGTGGGGGCGACTAGTGAGGTCGGGCCATGAATGTATGAATGGCTGAAACTGTTTTAAATTGTAAATTGTTTTTTAACTGTTTTTAGATGTTTTTGGTATTGATTTTGATGTTCGTTCTTCTGTTGTGAGCCGCCCAGAGTCCCTAGGGAGTTGCACGGCATAGAAATGGAACAAACAAACAAACAAGCAAGCAAACAAACAAATAAATAACCCTTCTTTGCCTTTCCTTGCCATAGTCAAAAGCAGGCATGATCCCAAAACTGTATTCTATCTTGTGAGAGTTTGCCAGGATGTATGTCAATGGATGGCTCACATTATCTCTAATAACTTTCAGACATGCTGACTTGCCACTTGCAGTTCTTTTAATTCCTAATGTTAGGAACTGATATGGTATCTCCTCCACCCAGGGATGGGTTCCTGCTGGTATGCTCTTACCTGTTGGTCGCCGCAGAACCGAAGAAGCCGGTGGCGTTCGCGGCGCCGGGCTTCCCCCGCCCGCTTTCCCTTGCCCACCTGGACGCAACCATTTGCGTTCTTTTGCCCGCCTGGACGCAACCATTTGCGTTCTTTTGTCCTCTGCGCAAGCAGAACGCTTTGCGCATGCACAGAGGGCAAAAGAACGCAAATGGCGGCGTCTAGGCGGGCGGGGGAAGCCCCGAGCCGTGAACGCCACCGGCTTCTTCGGTTCTGCGGCGACCAACAGGTAAGAGCATACCGGCAGGAACCCACCCCTGCCTCCACCCCTATTTTCTGTGAACTTTTTCCCCTAGTGCTCTGGGCTTTAGTTTTAAAATGGTTATAGTTAGAAATTGTAGTTTAAATCTTTAGGAGAAGCTCTCAATGAATACATATTGCTCAATGATCTACATTAAAAAATGTCATATATGTATATTACAAGAAATGAAACCATTATGATCTGAGTCCTCTGCATTTTCATAATCAGGAAATGTTTTTTCCTTTATATGTACTCTTGTAATATTTAGCCTCAAGAAACTGATATTTAAAAAACATTGTTCAGAGCACAAAAAGGCATTAATTTGCTATTTTAAAAGGAGAGAAGAAGCAGACAACACAGAATAAAAATGAAGCTGCACATTTATAGCTAAAGGCTTATAATTTTTATTTTATTTTTTGCTGTATGAGTTTATCTAAACAATTTCTTGGCTAGTTGATTGTGGCATTTGGAATTTCAGTAAGCAAATGACCTGGGCAGCAGCTGGTGTGTAGCATTTAAATAATTAATGCTTGTCAGTTTAGTCTGTCTCCCCCCCTTCCCTCAACCCAGTGGTCTCTAATATCTAATCACCGTATTGAAATTAAGCATGTGCATTCATTGGTACTGTTTCTGATTATCACACTTCGGTGGAGTGAGAAAGAAAGACTGACACTTTTGTTTCCTGCTTGGAACTCTCCAAGAGAAATTTGCTTGGCATCTCTTGGACTTAGAATGTATTTGATCTTGGTCTAAATGGTGAAAACATCGGGCTTCATTGCCATGTATTTTGAGAGTCAGGAAAGTCTATAGAATAGTCTGGCTATGGGGTCCCACATCAAACTGTAGATCATATCGTGTAAACTGAGGGCGTATTCCGGTCTTGTATCTGGTTTTTTAAAAAATATAAATGATGCTGCGCTTCAATGGTTAGATGGCCTAGACCAGTGATGGCGAACCTATGGCACGCATGCCACAGGTGGCACGTGGAGCCAAATCGGAGGGCACGCGAGGCATTGCCCTGTCAGCTCCACGGGCAAACCGGAAGTTCGGAAAACGCACTTCCGGTTTGCTGTTGGGCTGTTTTTAGCACTCCGTAGGGTTCAGGGAAGCTTCCTAAAGCCCCAGAGTGCAAAAAACAGCCCAACAGGCAAACCGGAAGTGTGTTTTTCCGAACTTCCGGTTTGCCCGTTTCGCCGTTTTTCACCGTCCCAGGCTTCGGTAAGGCCTTTGCGCGGGGGTGGGGGTTGTGCGCATGCGCAGGGGGCAGCGTGGGGGGGGGGGTTGTGCGCATGCGTGGGGGGGGAGGAAATGGGTGTGGGCATGTGTATGCGCACTAGCATGCGCACACACCCCCTTTTGGCACGCGAACCAAAAAAGGTTCGCCATCACTGGCCTAGACACTGGTATTTAAACGTAGATCTTTTTAGCATTTATATTTTATTGTGTTTTACTAATCTAGGTGAAATGTTAATATAGATTGCTAGTCTATGTATGATATGCCATGTGCTAAATAAATAACAGCTACTTCAACAGTTTTAACTCACCTGATAGCTATAGTCCCAAAGGTGCTTTTCCAGGAGGCAACTGGACTTTCTTGTTTTTTCTTTTGAAGACATTTCGCTTCTTCAGCTCTGACAGGATGGTGGGGAATGGAAGGATTTATATTCCTTGCAAAAATCCTTCCATTCCCCACCGTCCTGTCAGAGCTGAAGAAGCTTCTTGGATGAGAAGCCAAATGTTTTCAAAAGAAAGAAAGTGCAGTTGCCTCCTGAAAAAGCACCTTTGGGACAAGCATGTCCTGGATGACTGAGACTTCTGATAGCTATAGATCATAGAAAAATCATCCAATTAGGCTGGAAGAAAATGCTCAGACATTTCATCTTCTCTCTGTTTGTTTAGCATTTGTAAAATTTGTGCTGTCACAGGAGAAAAGCAAGATGGTTATGTGCATGTCACGAAGTGTACAAAGTATCAAGATGATAGGAATTCAATAGAGGCCCAATGGATTTTGTATTAACTGCTGTTTGCATCTATGTTTGCTTGTCACTTGCAGGTTCTTCTTTCCATACTATTACTATATATGCTTTGGAAGCTAATCTCCAATTCCCATAATTTGGGAATAGAGTAGGGAGGAAAAACATGATAGCAAAATGATGCAGAAAATAGAAAGAAAGGTAGAAAGAAGTAGATAAAGATAAAAAGGAAAATGGCATCTAGGTAAGCAATAAAAAAGAGAAAAATAAAAGATAAGCGCATTACTGGATTACTATTCAAAACTTAGCTTTATGCTTGAATCAAGCATTTTCCCTCTCTGATGGTTCATTTCTCTCTCCTTATGAATCCCGAGTTCAGACGAAATGCTCTGTAATGTTTCTAGAAAAGTTATATGTTTCAAATTATCCTGCAGATGGGTTCATTAAGGAGTCATGCTAGTGTCAAGGGTATGGCTGATTTCAAACAGAAATGGGAAAGAAAATAATTTGGTTCACATTTCAGTTTAGAGTTATCTAGCTATTACCACCTCAGACAATTTGTGAACTAAAATATAAATAACTTGTATTCTGACATTTCTGAATTTTAAGATGACGTTTTCAGAGCAAAGAACATGTATATAAGGTTACATACATTCTATATATATTTCAGAAAAATGTATATTAAGAAAGTGTGTAGAAAAAATACATTCAAAGAAAGCGTGTGATATAAAAATGCTTAACACAAATTGATTATGAGGAGAAATGTTTGAGCCTTTGCCATTTTAAAAAAAAAAGAAATACAATGACATTTATCAAAATGGGAGGAAAACTAAATTAATTTTAAATTGATAATTATAGATACATATACAATAAATTCTGGTATATAACATATACATATAGAATAAACTCTGGTGTTTAACTTTAAATAAAAATAAAGAAATTGTTACTTGCCTTTGAAATAGTAATAATAATTTCTATATTAAAATGAAGTTTCTGAATGTTTCCAGGGCTGAATTTGGAATGCAGCTGACAAGACACAAAATATCTTATGATGCCTAAAAGGAAAAAAAGAGAATTTGAAAAACATTAGACTGAGAATTCATTTATTTTTCAGGTATCACATTCTCCTTTTTATTGTTTTTTTAATTTGATGCTTTGTTCTCGCCTTCAAATGATGATCATAATTTTGTGATAGAATATATATATATGTATGTATGTATGTATGTATGTATGTGTGTGTGTGTGTGTGTGTGTGTGTGTGTGTAACATTTTTTGCTGATAAATGAAAATAAAGGGAGACTATTATAGATATATTTCGAGCTATTTTGCTCTTGTCAGATAGCCATACCCTTAGTGGGAATTGAACCTGGGCAGTCTGCTTGTAAGGCAGCTGTTTTAACCTCTAGGCCACAAGGTTCTCTTTCCTGTCACACACACACACACACACACACACACACACACACACACACACACACGTGTGTGTGTGTGTGTGTGTGTGTGTGTGTGTGAAAACTGCTAAGTGGAGAAACACTCCTATTTCTCCCTTTTCATTTATTTAGAGGTAGCTGGTTAAAACATTATTATACTGATGTTCTTGATGTCAATTTAATCACTATTAAGATATAGGGGGAAAATACATTTAAGTAGTGACACTTGTTAGCTCTTTCTCTCCTTTTAAAGCCAAACTGGTATCTTCAAAGGGTTTTTGTCATTGGTTCAACCACAGTTTTAGACTTATCTTCCTGATAAAGTCCAACATTATTCTTAAGTTGGCAACTAGAAACACTTTTCTTTCAGCATCAGTAGGAGTTTTAGCAATGAGGCTATATCTCTGCACATATTGATCAAAGAGAAAATTGGATTGAACTCAAAAAATATTTCTGGATCACAAGATGCTGCATCCTTGCTGCTCTCTGTTTTGAAAGGGGCCATCATTTCTTTTTAGCCTATAAACTTTTCATTGCTTGTGCACTTTATTTAAGTTATCCAAAGCATATTTTAAGAGTAAAACCAAGGTGGTATGTGAAAAGCCTTAAATCACAAAACTTAATAAAGATAATGGCAAAATCAAAAGCAGCGGTTAAAACCAGCAAGCAGCAGATACTGAGGGGACCCATGATAATTTTAATTCCATTGTAGGCTAAGGGTAAATAGGGGTGAAATAATAGGGCACATGACCCTCTCCCTGGGGTAGGCACTTGAGTAGCCAGGTAAGCTATTCAGGTAAGCTTGTGTCACTCTTGCTCATCATGTGTATTGTTGAACAAAACGATGCCTCTGTCTTCTTGCCAGTTTATTCTTAATGTTCCATAAAAATCCGAATGTTGGCATTGTTCATGCTTTGCCAACAAGCTGACAAAACTCTGACTGAAATTATTCACTGTAGTTTTCTTGCTACTTTGCTCTAAACTGAGATTTCTCAGGTTGAATAAGCACAATATCTTTTTTTAGAGAAGAAAAGTCTCCATCACCAAGTCGCAATGGAATGTTTGCACACAAACATTCATAGGTTCCGTCACTGGCAGGCCTGCTTAAATCCGTGCCCAAATCTCTAGAAAGTCATTATTAGCGTGTACAGTGCAGAGTGTTATGTTGATATAATGGTCTGACTTAGTAAAGCAGTTTCCTATTTGGGGAAGGTGATTCTTAAGGAATAGCAATAGTACCTGTTTCAAAATTCTGTGAGTTAAACAATTGAACTCAAACGTCCCTATTTAAGCATTGGGTGAGGGAGGGAACAGTATTTCTCAGCCATGACAACTTTAAGCAGTGAGTTGAAGTTCAACACCTTAAAGTTGTGAAGATTGAGCAACACAGTTCTAGAAAAATATATGCTCCATTCATTCATTAGCTTGTAATGCTAATTACCTGTATAGTACATCATGTACATTATTCTGAACTCAAGATTCTGAGAGATGTTGTCATTGTTCTTGTTACAATTTGAGAAAGGGGTGGGTAACTTAGCTGCAGTAAGGTGGAATAATAATGTGATGGAAGGAAGTGGAAGAGTTTTAGCCCTTTTTTCTCTTTTGAAGGGATTTTTTTAAAAAAAGATTTATAGATGCAGTAAACCTTTGTGAAAAGAAGTTAGTACCACTTAATTTGACTTCCACTGACCTGCCAAAAGCAAAATACATTTCTGTTATTTCCAAGAAAATTTTGTGTCCATATAGTTATCAGCAACAAGAAAACCAAAATGCACAGGTACACTATATGTGGTACCTTGCTCAACAGTAGTAACTGTGAGAGGGATCTTGGAGTCCTAGTGAACAGCCATTTAAATATGAGCCAGCAGTGTGCAGCAGCTGCCAAAAAAGCCAACACAGTTTAGGCTGCATTAACAGGGATAGAATCAAGATCACGCGAAGTGTTAATATCACTTTATAATGATATTATATCATTATATAATGCCTTGGTAAGGCCACACTTGGAATACTGCATTCAGTTTTGGTCGCCACGATGCAAAAAGGATGTTGAGACTCTAGAAAGAGTACAGAGAAGAGCAACAAAGATGATTAGGGGACTGGAGGCTAAAACATATGAAGAATGGTTGCAGGAACTGGGTATGTCTACTTTAATGAAAAGAAGGACTAGGGGAGACATGATAGCAGTGTTCCAATATCTTAGGGGTTGCCACAAAAAAGAGGGAGTCAAACTATTCTCCAAAGCACCTGAGGGTAGAACAAGAAGCAATGGGTGGAAACTAAACAAGGAGAGAAGCAACTTAGAACTAAGGATAAATTTCCTGACAGTTAGAACAATTGATCAGTAGAACGGCTTGCCTCCAGAAGTTGTGAATGCTCCAACACTGGAAGTTTTTAAGAAGATGTTGGATAACCATTTGTCTGAAGTGGTGTAGGGTTTCCTGCCTAAGCAGGGGGTTGGACTAGAAGACCTCCAAGGTCCCTTCCAACTCTGTTACTGTTACTATTACTAAATTTAACATGAAGGAGACTTTACCAAACCTTTACAATAAAATGTTATATTAAAATAACTTTTTGCTTAAAATTAATAAGCATCCATTTCCTTTAGATTTTTCAGCAAAAATTAAATGAACTTCAAGTCCCACTTAGATTTCCTGCCTTTTAAAACAGATATACCTAGATTAAGGTAATTCACATGCTTGGGTACATCTGCCTTCCCCTGATGAACTGTCCCTGATTGGTAACTTTCTATAATCTTTCTATTATATTGTCCTTTATTGTTGTTTGTCTAATAATTATGTGAATTCAGCCAGCTTTGGCTTATTCAGTGAACCATGTCTTAGCACAATATGTAGAACAGCATGGAAACCGATAGCCACAAAGCAAGAAGTGAAGAATTTGGTAAAGTTTGTTGTTTAGCTATTTCTTATTTTCTTTATTTGTATACATCCAGTCTCCATAGGGACTCATTGCTGTGTTTAGTGAAGAGAACTGTAAGTTTCACTTTGAGAAATAATATTTTAGTCGAGCAGTTTCTGATTCTTTTCCAGCTTACTGACTTGCATATTTATTGGTTTAGGTACACCTTCTGGGTGTCTTGACCATTTGGAGAACCCCATGTAGATGCATTCTAACATTAGAGGGGATTGGGGAGGAGTCAGAAAAATTACTATGATAAAAGACTAATTTTTAAGCTCTTGAACAAATCAGGAAGTTAATGAGTTTCTTCTGAGTTTCATATGCTGAAGAAAAATAGCCTAGTCCTGACCAACTTTTTTTCCCTTAGGTTTCAGTAAATAAAAATTAAGTATCTTTCTTATAAACATTGGCACCGCATGGACTTTATTCTTGATGATAGTAACAGAGAAAAACCCAGCTTTTTCTAATTTGGTTCTTTTTAAGCTTCCTGAAGATCTTGAAAGTTGCATGACTTAAGTCCTTGACTTATGACCACAGCTGAGCTCAAAATTTCTGTTGTTAAGTGAGACATTTGTTAAGTGAGTTTTGCCCCATTTTATGACCTTTCTTGCCACAGTTGTTAAGTGAATCACTGCAGCTGATTAGTTAGTAACCCTGCTGTTAAGTGATTCTGGCTTCCCCATTGACTTTGCTTGTGTCACAAAAAGTGATCACATGACCATGGGACACAGCGGCGGTCAGAAATATGAACCAGTTGCCAAGCATCTGAATTTTGATTACATGAACATGAGGATGCTGCAAAGGTCGTAACTCTGAAAAACGATCATATTTTTTCCCCAGTGCTGTTGTAACTTTGAACGGTCGCTAAACAAACTGTTGTAAGTTGAGACTACCTGTAATTCAGAGAGTCCAAGTTAGGAAGACTTGAGCCGAGGTGGCGCAGCGATTAGAAGCAGTACTGCAGGCCACTTTAGCTGACTGTGATCCGCTGTTTCAGCGGTTCAAATCTCACCGGCTCAAGGTTGACTCAGCCTTCCATCCTTCCGAGGTAGGTAAAATGAGGACCCAGATTGTTGGGGGCAATGTAAATATACATTGCTTACTGGTGTAAACCGCTTAGAGAATGCTTGCACTGTAAGGCGGTATATAAATCTCACAAAATAAAATAAATAAATAAATAAATAAATAAATAAATTACCCAATTGCCACAATTTATAAGTTCTAGGAATGTTATAACGGCACATTAGCAGGAAAGAGTTTTCTGATCCCGCTGGAGATCTGAATCATTCTGTCAAAAATGTTAAAATGTGAAGTCTTTGTGACTACCTCGATGTGTCCATGTTATTTTCTTGACAGAAATGATTCCCCTCTCCCCCCATTCCTACCAATACTTGAAGAAAATTGGGGTTTCTGCAACCAGCTTACCACTTGCAAACCAGAAATGTCAGGTCCACAAACGATTGATTTGCTTTCAGCTTTATTGTTCCAAAAAAACCCCAACCCAAATTGAGGGCCGTCAATTACCTCTGCTCACTACCTTTGTGAATTTATACCTGCTGACTTGACTTGACCTTCCTTGACATTTTGTATCTTGGCTCTAGAAATATTGCCAAAAGTAGAAAGAGAATCTTTTGTTAAAGCCCTGCCAGCTCCTTTCTCAGTGTGGTACAGTTTGTTCTGTTATAAGAATGAGCCAGTTCAGTGATTCAATGAACACTTAGCTGTAGACCTGCAGGTTGTGGGAGGAGGTGGGGAAACTTGATAAAAGGCTCTAAGGAAAATAAAGAGGAAAGTCTACCTGCATTTGACAGCTCAGTGTTTTTCTTACGCTGGGTTTGATACATTTTCAACACACTCTGGCATAGAGGAACAGCAAATCGTGCATATATTCAAAATCAAATTCAAAGTACATTAATAGGTCACCAACTAAACTTACAAATTGGATGTTTTCCACAG
The DNA here is from genome assembly GCA_023053685.1 of Diadophis punctatus similis. Classification (NCBI taxonomy): domain Eukaryota; kingdom Metazoa; phylum Chordata; class Lepidosauria; order Squamata; family Dipsadidae; genus Diadophis; species Diadophis punctatus. The sequence goes on from JALIGW010000003.1 coordinate 17,604,727, forward strand.
TTTAATATGTATGCTTTCTTGGATGGGATAAGCCAGGCTGAAATAACTTCTCGGATTATATTGCAGAGAAAGATAATACAGTATTCACATTTATTTTTCAAATCAGTGTTGAATTTTATTTTATTTTTGTGCCTTCAAGTCAGTGTTGACGCCTGGTGACTTGACTGACAAGTCCCTGCAGTTTTCTCAGCAAAATGTCAGAAGTGGCTTACTTGTTTCTTAGGGCTGAGGGAGAAGAATTGGCCCAAGAACATCCAATTGGCTTTGTGCCTAAGGTGGAACTAGAACTCAGTCTCCTGATTTATAGCCTGGTGCCTTAAACCAGGGGTCTCCAACCTTGGCAACTTTAAGACTTGTGGACTTCAACTCCCAGAATTCATCAGCCAGCAAAGCTGGCTGAGGAATTCTGGAAGTTGAAGTCCACAAGTCTTAAAGTTGCCAAGGTTGGAGACCCCTGCAAACAATACACCAAAGTCGCTTTCAAATTAACAGTTTGACTAAATCCATTTAACAGAGCTCTTTAGCAGTGTATTTTGCATCTAAAACTTAGTTGTATCAGGCCTCAAGCCTCCCAACTATTTAAAAGCCACTCCTCCTCCAGTAACTTTTGCAAACATTTTTGATTGAGCCATTTCGATAAAATGATGTTCTCTTTCAGTATAAGCCAATTAAGCATTTTTAAAATTGGATGCCATCTACAAAGCACATCTGGATAATAAATGAGTCTTAATTGATACCAGTGTTAATTTGAAATTGTTTCAGGGCCAGAGTTTGCACAATGGAGTCACATGTAAACACATTTTTTCTCCTGTTCTAATGGTTTCTTTGATTGTTAGAATGGACCTCCTGATTTTAAGTTAGCTTGCATAGAAATTTCATAGGATTTTTCTTTAGTGCTAGAAGCTATTTCCATGCATTTTAATAATATTTAGAAGGCATTCTGGTTAGTAATGTCTTCATGATATCAGTCATATTTGTTAGATTAGATTTTCCATTAATCCCATGATGGCCGGAGGTGAGAAGAATATTCAATTCCATTGACAAATATTCAAGTTCATTGAAGTTCAGGATGGTTACTATAAGAAATAGTACTGTAAGAAATAGTACTATTACTACCACATATTACAAGCGAAAATCAGAGGCTGAGAAAGCTGTAGCCTCCCCTAACTGGATTTGCCAGTCAACACAGCTAATGATGTATGCAGCAAGATATCAGTATAATGAAATATGTGTTTTCTCTCCTGAAACTTCATAGAATAGATAATGATTATAAAGCAGTGGCCCCCAACCTTTTGGGCACCAGGGAGCGGTTCCGTGGGAGAGGATTTTCCATGGAATGGAGGGGGTGTGATTTCACGTGCTGCCTACATCTCGCGGATGGGACTTTGCTTGTTTGCACGGCCCAGTTTCTGGTATGCCATGGACCGATGCCAGTCCATGGACTGTGGATTGGGGATCCCTGATATAGAGTACAATTCCAGTTAGGTAAAAGGTAAAGGTTCGCCTTGCATATATGTGCAAGTCGTTCCCGACTCTAGGGGGCGGTGCTCATCTCTGTTTCAAAGCCGAAGGGCCAGCGCTGTCCGAAGACGTCTCCGTGGTCATGTTGCCAGCATGACTAAACGACAAAGGCGCACAGAAAGCTGTTACCTTCCCACCAAAGTGGTCCCTATTTTTCTACTTGCATTTTTTAAGTGCTTTCGAACTGCTAGGTTGGCAGAAACTGGGACAAGTAACACTCCGTTACGCGGCGCTAGGGACAATTCCAGTTAGGTCGTTCTTCATTCTTTTTTTGGAGTGGGTGAGGAAGAAAGCTATACTTCTCTAAATTTGTTCCCTGTATGAAAGACAAACAAAGAACAAGAGCAATGAATACATCATAAATCTCAATAAGGGTTATATGAATCATTTTCTGAAACTAGAGCTTAGGAGACATGCTAATTAAGTTTTTTCTTGCAAGTTAAAATTGAGTGAAATCAAAACCAATTGCTTAATCCTTGTACTATGGGCATCTTAATGATTGTAACACATGGAATGTGGTATTCCCTTGAATAAATCTGTTAATCTGATTTGATATTACCTCCTATATTTAATAGGTTTGGTTACTTTTTGCTTGGAGACAGAGATTAAACCTCTCTAGAACAGAAATAAAGATAGAAGTATTGAAACTTGAATCCTAAAACATGAATATTATCATTAACATTTGCTAAAAAGATGTACCATTAAATGGAACTTTTACCGTAACTTTCAATTTTAATATTACATTGCTTGAAATAAAGCTAAGCTATAGTGTGTTTTATATGGGAATATTGCATGGCTTGCAAAATGGCACAAATTGTGTGTTTCTGGCACATATGTGTATACTGAAAGATTAAAGAACCTAGTCGATAATTTTATTTAAAATATTTAAAGCTATCTTTTTAACTGCCAAGGCAAGCAAATAAAAATACTTTAATAAAAAATAGTGTACATGCAGCCAAAACCACCCACTGAGCTTCATGACTGAGTTGGATTTGAACCTCGAACTCGAGCAATTCTTATCCAACCCTCTAATCATTATACTAAGAGGACGGGCAATATTGTGGTCTCTTCCAGCCCTATGTTTCTCAGATTCATCGCACTAAAGTTAGATAAACCAGTAGTCTCCATTGTTGTATAGCAACTTCATGTTGTCATGTTAGAGTAAATCAATCCTACGTTTTAGTAACTGTAGTCTGTTGTGCTGCGAAACTGTAATATTGCGTAGTTCTCTTGCAATTATGCAAATTCAGAAGCTCCATTTGCCTGTTAATCAAAAACATTCAGTGATGATTGGTCTGATCAGAACACAACTCAAGTTGCAGATGTGAGGCTGCGCCAGGTTTCTGATTGTGATTATGTAACTGTTCCAGGGGAAACAGAAATGTACAAACAGTCCTTTCGATTACACTTTGATATGTTGTCGCTGTGCTTCAGTTCAAGCTAACTTTACATGCAAGGGCCTAGCAAATATTAACTCTGAGGGAATAAGGTCAGGCAGTTAAAAAAATTCATATTAAACATGCCCTTGTCTAGTAATTTAACTGCATCAAACTTGAGTTTCCCTGGTATTTGGTCCATAGGTGATATACTTGTCATTATTTTTAATTGTGAGACTCTAGTGTTTTTGAGAAGATTAATGAATTGAAGGAATATTCACTGAAGCAGTAATCCCAGTTTATGAGATATATAATTGAAGTTGTTCTTTTTTAAAAAACAACAACGCCCTTCTTGTTTGCATTTGAGGCCTTTTTTAAATGGGACATTATACTGAGAAATTATATCTTTTGTATCAATACAAAGTCTTTGGTCTATGGGACATGCATCTGATAGTCTGGACTACTTCACCACAACAGGGCTCCACATAGAAGAGCCACCAGTATAATGTTCTAAAGGTAACATATTGGGTCATGCTTCTTTTACTAAAGTGTAGCATGGGGACAAATCCATTTCTGTTTGGATGTTAGATTATCACGGATAATGCTGACATATAAACAGTGCCTGCAAATTCGAGTATTGCTCAAGCAAAATGCTAAGGCAGTGTTTCCCAACCTTGGCAACTTGAAGATGTCTGGACTTCAACTCCCAGAATTCCCCAGCCAGCGAACGCTGGCTGGGGAATTCTGGGAGTTGAAGTCCAGACATCTTCAAGTTGCCAAGGTTGGGAAACACTGTGCTAAGGCATCATTATTTGCATGTAGTTCAGCAATTTATTTTGTATTCGGTTCTGATTTGAATTCTAGAAAAGCAAATTGATTCTGTATCTTCTAATATGGTTGAGAAATAAAAGCTGTATGATTATTCTGGTATAAGGATTTCATAGTCTTTGGTTAATGTACTGTTCCTTTGTTTTTTAGATTCAATGGCAGACGCAAGTGGTTGTTCCATTTCTTGACGTACATATGTCTGGGATCATGGATTTGCTCAAATTTACTCTGCAAACTTTATTCAAAAAATAATATTTGCCTGCTAAGCTTTGATTGTACTCACTGGTTGCAATAATGGCCAGCAAAAGGAAATCCACAACACCTTGCATGATACCAGCAAAAATGTTGGCACCACAGAAATCCACTTCTGTTGGAGTAAATCATGAAGGAACTCAACAAACATTGGTTCCCAGTACTCTGCCTAATTGTGATACCACTGGTGATAATCACGGTAGTGGGACCTTGTCCAATGGACACAATGGAATTATAGACAGCACTTCTTATAAATGTACAGGTTGCAATTTCACTACTCAAGAAATTAATCAGTTCCTTAGTCACCTTGATTCTGCGCACATAGACTTTAGTAAAGACCCCTCCTTTTTGTGTGTGAAATGTAATGTCTTGGTGAAGAGCCATGATGATCTTTCTCATCACAATGCAGAGCACCATGTTGGAGAATCAAACTTAATCTGGAATGTAGTGAAACAAGCTAACCACATGATTGTGGAACAGACTACTGGAAATGTTATCAGTGGTGGTCAGGACCACTTGGGGGATAATCCTGAGGAGAGTCAGGAGAGTCAAGCTGAAATTATTATTACCAAAACGCCCATTATGAAGATAATGAAAACAAAACCAGAAGTTAAAAAAATTCACACACTGAAAGAAAATATGTCTAGTAAATCAGTCAAGGATGTAGAGACAAAAGGTGAACTGTCATTTGTCAATGGATCACTGCCGGTTAGCCAGTCCGGCAAATCAACCACCATTGTCAATGGGTCAGTAGTTGGAAATGTACCTATTTTACAAGCAGGCATAACACAACTTGTGCAACTGCAACAGCAGGCACAAGTTCACCAGCACCTACCGACATCAAAATCCCTCCCTAAGGTAATGATTCCCTTGAGTAGTATTCCAACTTACAATGCAGCGATGGATTCTAACAGTTTTCTTAAAAACTCTTTTCATAAGTTTCCCTACCCTACCAAAGCTGAACTTTGCTACTTGACTGTGGTGACCAAGTATCCAGAAGAGCAGCTGAAAATCTGGTTTACAGCTCAGAGGTTGAAACAGGGTATTAGCTGGTCACCTGAGGAGATAGAAGATGCACGGAAAAAAATGTTTAACACTGTGATTCAGTCAGTTCCCCAATCCACTATTACAGTGTTGAATACACCTTTAGTTGCAAGTCCTAGTAGTGTTCAGCATCTCATTCAGGCCAGTTTGCCTGGTCATTCAGTTGGAAAGCCTGAAGGAGCAAGTGGCATGCTGGTCACCCAACCAATAATAACAAATGGACTCCAGGGAGCAACTTCATCTCATGCAATAGGTTTAACCTCCATTCCAAAGGCTCAGATAGCTAAACCTCCAACCACTGTGTCAGTTTCCAGTATTGCATCAACTGTGAATGTAGTTAGTGCTGCTCAGTCACAACTTTCTGCTTGTCCAAACATCTCTTCACAAGCATTCTTGGATCCTAACTTATTAAAAAATAAGAAGTCTTATGAACAGTTGTCTGCACTGAAAGATAGTTTCTGTAGGAATCAGTTCCCTGACCAAACTGAAGTTGAGCGTCTGACAAAAATCACAGGACTTAGCACCAGGGAAGTTCGAAAGTGGTTTAGTGATAGAAGGTATCACTGGAAAAATATTAGAGGCAACAAATCTGTGCTTGGTGGGGATAGCACAATAATAATAGACACTGTGCCTGAAATCACTTTTACCACTTCACCAAAACCAACTTCCACATCAGCTACACCTGTTCACACACCAGCACGTCGGCAATCCTGGCATCAGACCCCTGATTTCTCCACTGCAAAATATAAGGAGAGGGCTCCAGAACAACTCAGAGTTTTGGAAAGCAGCTTTGCACAAAATCCTTTCCCTTTAGAGGAGGAAGTAGACCGTCTGAGAAGCGAAACTAAAATGACAAGGAGAGAGATTGACAGCTGGTTCTCGGAGCAAAGGAAAAAACAAGCGGACAAAGAAAGAAAGCAACCAGCAGATGAAGACGCTGGGGATGAGTCCGTAGAAGAGGAGGAGGATTTGGGTGACTTCAAAGCGTCAAGTGAAAATGGTTCCTTGGATGAAGCTGGAAGTTCTCAACTTCCAGGTGAACGTAAAGTGACCCCAATAAAAATCAACCTTAGAAACTTTAAGGTGACAGAATCAGAGGGGAAAAATGAGTTGGCAGCGTCGGGTGCCCAAGCAACAACAGAGGGTTCTTCTAGCAGGGCACAGAAACCCAGGCTCTGCTTTAAAAAGAATGCTCAGCAGAAGCATTTGCTTAAACAGCTGTTTGTAAAGACACAGCGTCCTACTAATGAACAGTATGACCAACTATGTTGTCAGAGTGGACTTCCCAGGGTTGAAGTAATTCGCTGGTTTGGAGATAGCCGCTATGGTTTAAAAAATGGAAGTCTGAGGTGGTATGAAAACTACAGAAAAGGTATTTTCCCCAAAGGGCTATCAATTTCCGATGAGGTCAGCCAGGAGATCCTCCAAGACTATTTTCAAAAGAAGAAGGTTCTGTATGAAGATGATCTCCAAGATCTCTGTGAAAGAACTCAGATGACCACCTCGCAGGTTAAATTGTGGTTTGCTGAAAGGCTAGGGGAAGAAAGCAAAGCGGTATCTGATGCAGGTAGTGATAGTCAGCCCCCAAGTGTTGGTGATCCAGCCAATAGTCAGAAAGGAACTTTTGATACTTTTTCTGAAGTTTCTGAGAACAGTGAGTCTTGGGAACCTGGAGGTCAAGATGGAAGCTCAGAATTTGGAGATACAGATAGTCATCCGCCTGCAATACATTCTGGTGAGTGGCTTCGCATTTTTTTTTGTTAACATTTTTGTTAACTTATTTTTGTTAAACTACTGCCTAAGAAATGTATTTAAACAAAACAGTGGGGAAATGAACAAAAATAATAATATTAGATTATCTGCTGCTCTTTTTTAAAAATAGGAATAATAGGGAAGAGGAATGAGAACAGGATCCTAAGCTATCTTAAGACATTGCTTTCTTTATATGGGTTGTGATTATTTTCTCTCACGCTGAATGGAGAGAAATAGAAGCTACTCAATTCCTATAAGAGTGACAAAAGTAATTTGTGTTCCATTGGGATACTAATTTTTGGCTGATTATAATTTGGATGGCAATTTCTACTGTTTACCCATTGTTTTCTTGATAGATTTAAAGTTCTGTGCGGGCATTCCCTTTTCATATTTAACAATAACAATTCCAGCCATCCCTTCATCCTAGCTAACTGTGTGTTTAGTAAGGCAATATTTGTAGGCTCCTGTTATGTGTATGCAAATTTTGCCAGTGATGCAAACATGTGAACAATGAGGCTTCAACACAGGGAAGAAGAGCTTTGCATTAGTGCCTTTGTGTTATACTCATTTCCTTTTAACACTTGTCAAACCCTCTAAAATAAAAAAAAACATTATTTTAATCTTTTTTTTTTTGAAGAAAAAGAAAGAAAAAGCCTCCATGCTGCAGAGCAGGTCACTTGCCTCTAGTGATTTTTATTTTCAAGAATGCCCATTACTCTTTCTTAGAAAATAAAAAAAGTTTGGTGAGAACAACCCAGAACCTGGAAATGTGCCAACTTCTCTTCCAAAAAGACAAAAGCAAACTTTGAGTATCTTGTGGAAGGAAAGAATGGATGTCAGGCAACAAAATCATCAGTTTGTCTTCTGAAAAAATGTGGTCTGTAACTCATCACGTCCACAGTGACAGGCACTTTATTTGAGTCCATATTATGCTTTCAATGTGTGAAATGTAATCTACTGGCCTCCCAAAGCGTGAAGAATCCTATTCTGTATCTCTCCCCATGAATGCTTTTTGGGAGGGTCGGGAAAACTCTGGAGTTTAGTTTCAGCTTTCCATATGATTATTCATGTGACAGGAGTGTCTGAATAGAGACTATAAATCAGTAAATACTTCCTGTAGATCATTTGCTCCTTAATCCTTAATTTGTATATTACAATTTATAATAGCACTTTTGAAGAACAATTGAAGTTTCAACTATAGGGGATACAATAAAAAGGGGAGAAAAAGAGAGAATCTGGAGTGACATGGCTATGAGTGGTTGAAAAGTTAGAGAATTCAGCTAGAGATGTAATAACAAAGATGGGTTTTAAGATAAATCTTGCTGGATAGAAAGAAGACTATATAATTCAGTATTGAATTATGGAATTGGAATTATATAGAATTTAGGATCTGAATTTGAAATGAACAGAAATTAGTGGTGGGTTGCTCCCGGTTCTGCCTGGTTCTAAGAACTGGTAGCGCTGGCGGCGGGAGGCTCCGCCCACCCGCCCGGGACACTTCTGCGCATGCGCAGAAGCTTCTACGCATGTGCAGTAGCGTGCGTGCGTGCAAAACGGTAGTAAAGGGTTTTAGAGCCCACTATAGCATTTAGACTTATATACCGCTTCATAGTGCTTTACAGCCCTCTCTAAGCGGTTTACAGAGTCAGCATAGTGCCCCCAACAATCTGAGTACTCATTTTACCCACCTCGGAAGGATGGAAGGCTTGAGCCGGTGAGATTTGAACCGCCGAACTGCAGCTAGCAGTCAGCTGAAGTAGCTTGCAGTGCTGCACTCTAACCACTGCGCCACCTCGGCTCTACTAATGAACTAATTATCATTAAATTAAATTAAATGAACTAGTGGATCATTTCTACTGGTAGAAATGATCCACTAGTTAGGAAAATTACAAATTTTTAGGGTGCCAAGGTGGCGCAGTGGTTAAAAGCAGCACTGCAACCTATTTCAGCTGACTGCTAGTTCAGCAGTTCAGCTGTTCAAATCTCACCGGCTCAAGGTTGACTCAGCCTTCCATCCTTCTGAGGTCGGTAAAATGAGGACCCAGATTGTTGGGGGCAATATGCTGAACTCTGTAAACTGCTTAGAGAGGGCTGTAAAGCACTACGAAGCGGTATATAAGTCTAAGTGCTATTGCTATTGCTATTGGAGATGGAAAAGTGAGAAGCAAAAATCAAGCAGGGATTAAAATGCACAAACACGCACACACAAGTTCAGAAACACAGCTGAGAAAAAAGAATTTTTAGCCGACTCCTCCATAATATGGAGTTTTGGTTTTAAAGCACAATTTTCCATAAACTCACTCCTTTTTCTCAGAGCAGTTCAGGTCATGGTAACCCCCACCCCACCCAGTTCTCTCTCTTGGCCCCTTTGCTTGCTAATTCATCCAGTACTGTAGAACACATTGTGACACATGCATTTCTTGCTTTCAGAAATGGATTGAACCACCACTGCCTTCGCTCGAACAGTCGGCCAACTTTGTAAGAACCTAGCAGCTGTGGGTCATTTTGAATCTTTGTTGAAGATTGTAATGCCAAGATCTTCTTTTCGTGAAGCACAATTTGAATTTGGAGGTCGCAGGGAAGACGTCAATAAAGAAAACTGTAAGGTTCGGGTTGGGGGAAGTCTAGTATTCTGTTTTATGATTTAGGAGAGTGTTCACCAGATATTCTCCTTCAGGCTCCAATTAGTGGACACTGTCTTTCGAACTTCAAATTCATGGAACCAGCTTGTTAATGCCAGCAACCAGCCTTTCTCTGCATTGGATCGTACATCTGAAACATTGTGTTAAACATTCTCTCCCCCCCCCCAATAGAAATGAGCTATCATTTGTACAACATATTCTAAATACTTTTAGTGTTTGTTCTCTGAATGCTCCATCTCTGCATTTACTGTATTCTCTTTACATTTTAATCTCTAGATTTTGCAGATTTTGAAAATACAGTAAAAACCTTGATCTAACAGGCCTTTTGAGAGGAAACAGGGGCTGTTGATACCTGAATTGATGTCATTTGTGGTAGCTGTTGGTACCTAATTTATCATTTAGGTAATCTCAGCAGTATTGGAAATGATGTGAATGCAGTCACTTGCAGCAAAATCGCCATTCTCACGGATTGAAACCACTTTCCATTGTATCTAAAACTTATCAAACTGGGAACCATTGAACTGAGGAATTGCTGTACATGTTGTAATCTATGCTCACTTCCCCAAGAGTAAATCCCCCCAAAAATCAATGCAGCTTCCTTACATACAATGGAGTTATATATGTCACTAGATAATCTGTGACCTGTTGTGTCATCCTTTGAGAGAAAGGTAGTACAGCCTTGTATGACCAGAATAAGTATTAGATTTTAGCTTGATCATATATTTTTTTACCCCAATGCTGGATGGCTACATGATCATTTAAGAAGAAAATAGAAAAATTATTGTAGTTTCAAATGAACTTCAATAAATCAATATTTACTTACCTAAACAGATAGACTTAATGAACATAGGAGGGCAAAAAAACAGGGGTCTCAGGAACCACCTTTGACTTCCTGCCATCTTCCCCATTGACTTTGCTCATGGGAAGCTGGCAGAAGGTCAGAAATTATGATCACGTGACTGTGGGGAATTCAGCAATAACACAAGTTTGTGAATAAAATGGTCTGAAATCATGGAACTCTCAATTCCACAGGAGTAATGGACTCTGGATTATTTTACACATTCTTTAAGTTAATAGATTTAGGTACCTTGATTTAAAAACTTGTATAATGCACCATTTGGGCTAACAAGTGTAAAGACAAACAAATAAACACAGTGAGAGTTTTAGTAGTATATAGATAGGGAAGGATCTGGTGAATAATATTTCTAGTTCCGTGCATAAAATTACAAAATGAAATTGGGTAACTATAACAATCCTCACCAAATTTCACGTGCATAGAAGCAAATGAATGTTTCTTTTAATGCATTCCAGACACTAAAAGGGTTGGAATTTAGGTATTTTGTATGTAAAAGAGAGAAAACAACAACTCATAAAAATAAAAACACCCTTGTGGATGTCATCTATTAGCAGATGTTCATTAACCATGAGCCCTGTAAGAATTTCTGACTGGAAAAAGCACCCCTTAATCCTCAAATTTAATTATTAACTTTGCTGAGTTTTCAGGGTTGTAAATGCTAAACTGTGACTGTTTTGTTATTAATTGCAAATACCATACATTTACTACTTTTATCAATATTGTAACAGGAAACTCTAACTCCCTCAAATAGCTGTGATCATGAAGGCATTTACTTTGCAGCATACACAATTTCTTTCTTTACATATAGATCAGAATTGTATCGGATTCCAGCACTTGCATCACAAAAGTGCACCGTCTGTATTTTTAACTTTTATTGCTTTTTCTAGCTATTCATAAGCTAGAAAAAAATCTGAAAAGCTTCAAGCTTCGCTAAGTTCATAACACACACAAACATATACACTTATAGTAGGCATGCATTTTTGTCTTCACTATTCATTGTTTTGGAAAGATAACTACTACATTATTTTAATAATGTGGAAAGTTAGAATATAACATACTGGGGCTAATTACTGTTGGTAAGAAATGTTTTATCTCAGAGGTCTTCAAACTTGGCAACTTTAAGACTTGTGGACTTCAACTCCCAGAATTCTCCAGCCAGCATAGCTGGCTGGAGAATTCTGGGAGTTGAAGTCCACAAGTCTTAAAGTTGCTAAATTTGAGGACCCCTGTTTTAGATGGTTCATTGGTGGCATTAAATTTTCCCAGAGTTCTACTGGGTAGAGTCTGGGAAACCTGCTTTTGGTCAGAACCATCTCCTCATGGTCTTCCAAAGACAGGGAGAAATACCAGCTCTCATGCAGGGGTTGTATTTGGGATTGAATCTTATCCGTTTTCCCCCAAAAGGTTAACTTGCCTAAATCAACTTATACAAACCCTGGAAACCCTCCAAATATATGTTCAACTTCTAGGATTCCCTGGTCAGCATGATCATTGCTGAGGATTCTGGGAGTTATAATCAACTTATTTGAGTCTAGGGTAGTTTTCCCCAGTTTGGTACTATTGGTTGGAGAAGAGCAGAGTTCTAATCCAACCTATCTGAGGGCATCAGATGGGGAAAGGTTCTTGTCCTTTTTAGGATTTTTCTCAAGAAGCCTTACTGCATTAATATCCAGGCTCAAGATGTGTTATGCAAACCTACATGTGTATTGTGTACAATATATTATTGGCCACTGAGTTCAGTTTAGCAAGGGACTGTCAGGATAGAAATAAGTCTGCTAAAACTCATTTAGAAGTTTTAAAATGCCACAATTGATGCTGCAATTTAAAATGCAAAACCGGAAAGTGTGCATGCATGCATGCACATACACTGTTTCAGGTATAAAAAAACATCCTTTGCATTCTTTCATATTTGATGCCATTCTCTCAATCTGTCTTTCAAGGAAAAAATTGATTTGTTCAAATGCATTTTAATTTGGCTTTCTTTAATTGCGTAGATAAATCCATATGCTGAAAGAAGAATATAATTGTAGCTCCCCTCCATACTATGTTTAAAAGCTATCCGTGGCTCACAGATGTCTTTCTACAAAGGAGACTTGCAATCTGCCATTTATCCTTGAGGGAACCAAACTAACATGCACATCTTTGAGAACAAAGAATTCTGCTTCTAAGACTGTGGGAAGGCTCCAGCGGATTTCTTGTATTGTAGGGGTGCCAAGATCTACCTGTTACTTCTATTGGCTTTTTTCAATATACATGTTACTTGTAGAGTAAACGAAAATGACTTTGCTCAGAGCAGGTTACCTTTGCTAATGGATAGGAGCTGGAATAGTAGGAGGTGGGACCCAGTTGGTTTTACAGGAAAGCCATCAGAGAACAACTACAGCCACTTCCACTGGAATGACAACAGAGCTTGAGTTCCCAAAGGAAAAAGCAATGTTGGTCAGTTCAGTGGAATTGATAGAGGAGCAGTTCTCTTTTTTCTCTCCAAACATGCTGGTTTGTTTTCAATATATACATAGCAAAATACATATATTCAATTAGTTTGTTTATAGCATCCACATAAAAATGATACATATACAGATGGCTGTTTAATTGGAAACTCCACTCAACTCTTTGAGGAGAGTTTGGAGTTTGGGATGCATTTAAAGCATTGCAAGCATGTTCAAAATCACTCTCTCCAGATTTTATTCAAGGAGGGCTGCATGGTGCGCAACCCGATTTATTTGGAAAACAAGAGCCATTGATATTGGAGCAACTCAATCCCTCATGTTAGTTGGATCAGAGTGGCCAGGCTTTGTGGGAAATTTAATACCGTGTGCATGAATTGCAGGACATAAATTTCTGCCCTGACTTTGGGCAGAACAGATCAGAGTGAAGATAACAAACATAATTAAATGGATATATGTCTTATAGAAGTATCGAAGTATTTCTGGCATAGGGAAGTATGTCATGTGCTTGCTTGTGATAAAGTTGCTACCCCATGGAAGTAAATCTGTAGTACAACCACTTGCTTACATGTAACTACTAGTTTTGATCCTAAAACAGTGCAGAGTCCAACAGTGGAACTGCCCTAGATAGAAATGCAGGCTGATAACTTGGATTCATTGAATACACAAATGTACACATTATGATGGATAGGATACATTTAGCTGAACCAATAACTTATTTCTGACATGTATATTCCAGTAAGCCCATACTGAAGCCTGCCTTCACTTTCTCTTTTTGTGTATTAAAAGGTGATACCCTTGCAGTTAAATTTATCCCTTGAGTTAATTGTGAGCATATCTATTGATCAATCGATCAATCAATCAATTAATCAAACTTAAATTCAGGGGGAGTTGTACTACCATGTCATGATGGAGTCTATGCAGCTCAAATTCATTTAACAAACAGGCTTTGTATATGCAAGGCAGTTTTATTTAATAGGAAATTAGTATCTATGGTAAATGCATTATCTTGGTTTCTTTGTCTAGCAAAAAGTGCAGTTTTTAAAGCAGAATTATAAGGGTAGATTTTGATCTCTTAGTGGTTTTGCAGCAGCATTTCTTGTCACAGGAAGCAACACCACAATGCATAAGGCTTTACATGACAAGACCAAGTATTGAATTAGATTTAAGTATATTAAGAGACTGGTACAGTGGTAGATGACATTGTTTGCATTTTGAATATTTTAAGTCAGTCTCTGGCATTTTAAGAAGGATTGGAATACCCAAGCCACTACATAACTATAGGTAGTCCTTGCTTAACAACCATTCAGCAACTGTTCAAATTTACGACAACACTGAACAAAGGGACTTACTTCCAGTGCCTGAAATTATAGCCATTGCAGCACCCTGCGGCCATATGATTGCGATCTGGGTTCTTGGAAATCTGTCCGAACTTATTCCAAGAGTCCCACAATTATGATTGGCACTTGAAATTTTCCCTGCCAACTTCCCCAGAAAGTCAATGGAAAAGTCAGCAGGGAAGGTTGCAAGCTGCTGCTCAGGCTGCTGACACCACTCCCTCTGGTTCCTAAGGGGTTGGCTGAAAAAAAGGTCCATCAGGACCCGTGTTGGGACAGACCTATTTAGCCAGCTTCTTTGAGAGTGGAAGGGCTGCCTGCCAGATTGATTTCACCCCATGCAGGGTGGAGTCTCTTTGCTAACAACCCTGTTGCTCTCAAAGATACTGGCTGAAAAGATCTGTCCTGAAAGCCAAGTGGGATTTTGGCACAAGGTATTTGCACTAAGGGGTGTTTACAGGCAGGTTGGGTCCAAGGGCCCCATACTGCAAGAGCCCCAGAATTTGCTTAAGAACCACAATTACTTACGACCAAAATTGTGGTAGTAAGTCAAAGAGTAGCGGAACAGCACTGCAAGTGATATTTGGCCAGCCTCCCTCAACCTTGTGCCCTTCCAACAGGTTAGAGTACAGTTCTTATGTTCCTGAGCCAACAGAACTGGAGAACATGTTGCATAATATGTTGAATAATGAGCTAAATTAGTTTGTATTTAAGTAAGTTCCCAGTTCAAGGGAACATGATTTTGCCTGGAAAATGGATATGGTAGATCTACCCAATCAAACAAAAGTTAATTATGAAGTAACCTGAATCTTTGGTGCTAATTAATATTAATACCCAATAACAATTTTTGTATTGCATTTGATACATTAAACTGATTAAATCAATCAGAACAAATAGAAGTTGTGGCCAAAAGGGCCTTTGCACAGGTACATTTGTGTCCTTTCTTGGACTGGAGTTCTTCAGATAGTCACTCATCCCCTAGTTACCTCATGATTGGATTAATGTAGTACGCTTTACAAATGGAACTGTCTTTGAAGACCATATGGAAGCTACATATGATCTAGAATGCAGTAGCCCAAAAAGCGATAGGTGTGCTATCTTATATGCATGTGACTCAGATGCTTCCTGGTTGCTGTTTGGCTTCTGGGTTAAATTCAAGATGCTAATTATTAACTTTAAAGGCCTTCAAGGCATAGGCCTGGTTGAGGCCTCTTGTCTATAATTGTCTCTATCCACCCACTAGGGTCCCTCAGGATGGGCATGTTCTGGGTTTCATCATTTAAAAAATATCATCTTGGGGAATAAGGAAGCACACCTCATCTGTTGCAATTCCTCATTTTTGGAATGATCTTCCCTCCAGAGATTTTAGGAAGATTTGCTCTCATCCTTTTAGTTTTTCAGAAAATCACTAAAAATGTGGTTATTCTCCCAGTACTTGGGAACAGGATGATTGTCTTTTGGTCTGGTTTTACTTTGTTTTGGTCTGGTCTGTTTTGGTTTTGTTCTGGTGTTTTTGCTTCTCTGTTTGGTTGTATTTTTATAGGTCAGATTTTTTTTTAAAGTTAACCACCCAGAATCACTTAGGAGTGAAGTGGCCTATAAATCAAATAAATAAATGGGAAAGTCAGATACTTTTTCAAGAATCAGATTTCCCCCCCCCCCCCCCATTTTTGTAAGACTATTAAAATGTTTTGGTTAGAAATGTGTCTCTAGCTGAAAGCACTGTAAGATTTTATAAAGTATAGACATCCCATTAAGGCTTGTGCTAAATCTTATACATTTCCTAAAAGCAATAACCTTAACCTTCACTCTGTTTCTATCTTCCCATATTGCACAAATAGGACAGAAGGTGCAGAGTGGGCGTTAAAAGCATTTAGTAAGCCCATTTACTGACTTTACAAATAAATCGTATCTTGACAGTCAGTCTCACTGGAGTTCCAGTACATTTTCAGTCTGAACCTTTATACCAGAGGTCTTCAAACTTGGCAACTTTAAGACTTAAGCTATGCTGGCTGGACAATTCTGGGAGTTGAAGTCCACAAGTCTTAAAGCTGCCAAGTTTGAAGACCTCTGCTATATCCTTCATGAACCTGGCCATTCAAATGTAATTATTTGTATTTATTTTAAAACATTTTACACCATTTGTTGTTAGAATAATTAGAAGTTAAAACATAAGACATAACAAGAACATTTTTCAGTAAAACATCTTTTATGAGGGAAAGGTAGGTAATCAAAAACAGAAGAACAGGTGTTCCAGAGGTATGACCAGAAAAGTTTGCATCTCCGCTATATGAGAATTTTCAGAATCCGATCTTAGTAACATTTCCCATTATTGCCTTGGTGATCTAATCATCCTAAAAGAGGGAGATATTCTGATCTAGTTTGTATTGAGCATTTTTTTCAAGCTAGTTATTTTACTATTTTATTTTATTATTTTTTATTTTATTTTATTTCATTTATTATTATTTTATTTTATTATTTTACATTTTATTTTATTTTATTAATTTATTTTTATTTTTATATTTTATTTATTTTTATTTTATTTTTTATTTACTTTATTATTTAATGATCCAAAGCCATACGAGACTATATTAGAGACATGGCAGTGGTTGGCCTATTGCTGCTTATTTTAGAAGGGTCCAAAGAGTCATATGGAAACTACAAGGTTCATACAGACTTTTACATCATCATTTTCATTAATTTTAAATGGACACCTCCCCCACCTTCATTGAGTGTTGGCAATATTTTACATCATAATTGCAAATTGCAGTGCAAATTGTTAGGGGGCACATAGAGCTTAAGAGTCATATATCAGGAAAAAAAAAACAGCCGAGTGTAGTCGGGGACATACCTTGGACCAAGCAAGCCTGTTTTAGTAACTCCAATAATTCTGGTGTTGTTTTCACCAGTGCTGAGGTGAGAGCTTTCATTTCATCACCATTTGGAACAGTTCTATGAGGTTGCTACTTGAGAATGCAACAGAGACAGTAAAACCTGGTGGTGTTGCTTAAAAAGTTTAGACTACACGAAAATCACTGGATGGATTTTCTTCTGTGTTTTCTACTTTCTGGCCTACCCGCCTTTTTCAAGTTGTGAGGTGAGGCACTACGAAATATAAATTGGCTCAACTGTGACATTCCATACGTCTCTCTTTTCAAAAGTTTCAAATATGATAGTCTAGTGTTACACCCAGAGTCATTGTGGGCCATTTCTGATTTGAAGCTGCTATCAGGCAGATCACACACATACAGAGTTCCAGATGTCATTTTGCTATCGTTCAAAACCTCAAAGGGGTTCTCTTCACCCTTTGTGATTTTCTCTCTCTAAATAAACAGGCACAGGGATAGATGAAATGTGAGGCTGTGGGGAAATTCTGAACCAGAACGCAAAATGTTTTTAGAAGAGGGTTGGAATTTGTTCAGCCGGCACACATTGTCTCTTCGTGTGGTATTTTATTAGTCATACTTTTATCACTAATTTCATCTGTTCCTGAGACTGTTTTTTATTTTGTTTTGCTTTAAATTAAGAGTCAGTTCAACCACCCTTTTGGAATAGAAATAGCACATTGTAAAATGCTTAATCACAAGCTGGTGTACATGAGATTTACAGAATAAGCTCTGTCTGCAGGGACATCTGTTTGCAAAGAATCATACCTCAGAAAATGCTAGGAGGTTTTCCCAACACTGGATGAGATTTAGATATAGGAGGAATGAAGGAGCACCCAACTTCCAATTAAGAGTCACCATTTGATCCCCAGGGTCTCCATTAAAAGGCCATAGTATAATAATAGGTGCTACAAAAGACCACCCTAAGCAGAACACCTGGGCCAGATGGACATGGTTGAACCTATTCTACAGTAATTGTCCACGTGCAACTCTTCTGTGGAATTCCCATAAGAACTGATTGGTTTAGATATACCGTATCTGCTGCCTTTAAATAGGATAAGTTTCTCAACTGGAATTTTAAGCCTTGGACAAGTTCACCGAACTGCTGTTGCTTAGATATGCCAAGAACTGGATATGTCTGCCTAAATTTGTATTTCTTCCTTAGATATTGCAAGATGGGGGGGAGGGGCTTGAACAAGAGTGACTCTAATACCACAGTGTTGAATTTATGCATAAGCACTCTTTGAATTCCCCTAAAGTTGCAACATGCCTTTTGAATATTACTAAGACCAGCAAAAATACATCTGAAACAAAAATCCCCAAAACTCTAGATATGTGCCCAGGATCAGCTTTACCTATAATATTTTTCAAAACTTGAATTCCTTTTTAAAACCAGGTGTCCTGTTGTTGTTAATGAGCAGGAAGACTCTATTCTTAGGATACAAATACTGTAAGTGAAAAGTATTCATGCCAAAGCAAAATTGCAGAATACTGAATTAGCTGTCCCCCCCACCACCATTCAATCTTACACAGATCCCCTCTCTATTTTCCCAACGAAGTTACCTATTTAGGATAAGAGGGGATAAGGATTATTTACAGGTGCTTTTGGAGAGCTTTGTAGATACCATCTGTTTTAGGATGCTTTCTGAAGACAGATGGATAAAGCTTTTTTCATCCTTTGTAAAATTATCTCACTAAGCAGACTGGCTAAGCTCTTTAGCTTCCCAAGCTGATGATAGGGAAACTATTGTAAGTAGCGCTGGGCTTAGTACAAACTTCTGTTTATATAGGAGTAGGATTAATTTACAAACCGTGACAAAAATCAACTAATTTTTGTACTTTTGGTAAAACTTTTTTGAAGAAAAGACTGAAGCTGTTGATGTGGGTAAATGCTAATGTAGTTCTCCTGCAAGAGAGAACTGGCGCCTGGCAACTATGGCGCCGGCTCTTTTTCAGCAACGATGCCACTTCTGCGAAGTGAACTACAGCAAGTTTCCCTTCATTTTGTATATGTGGCTATGAGGGTGGGAACAGCTTGCTTACACAATTTGATGAAATGAGACCTTATTGGTTTTGTCTTAAACAATTGAGAAATAAACAATTTTCTGCACATTCTTGATGAAATGGTGTTTTTTTGAGGGGGGGGGAGGTCTGAATAGTAATCATTTTCAATGTGACAGTTGGTTACCTCCTTCAGCTGCCTGTCACAAAATCACCATCTATGTATGTACAAGTGGATTTGAAAAATGTGGACCACTGTCCTATACACAGCTTTCCAAACTCAGTAGGGAAGAGCCATGCTGCCAGATTAGAGATTAGACCGATATAAAGATGATCAGAGTCTGTCTAGTTCTCATTGCAACATACTGAATGCATAGATCTGTTTGCTATTCAGTGGACCTTCATGGTATATTAACTTCAGTGTATGTTTTTACTGTCCTTCGGATATTCTTCTTTTTCAACTGTCTGGTGTACTTGCAACATTTCACATCCACCTACAGTTCCTTGTCAACTCTACTGAGTTTTCTTGAAATATGCCCCTCTTCATGTTAACCTCTCCCAGTCTATCCCCATTGACTAGCCACTGTGTCTTCTATTATGCTATTAATTTTTGCACAAAGCTTTTGATGTTTCTAGTGATGTCTTTTAGTTTGATTATCCAGTTATGTGGCAGGGAGTCAAATGCCTTTTTGAAATCAGTGCAAACTACATTCAAGTTGGTCTTCCTTCTCTTAGTTTTTCAAAAACATCTTGTCAATTATTATTATAATATGTACAACAATGTGAAAGCTCCCAATTCTTTAGCTGGTGTTAGCCTACGCTTATTATTGTAATTCATGAACGTGTTTTTGGAAAATAACAACCACCACAAATGCTTATCCTAGTCCTTGGGAAGGACTGAGTAGGTAGATAAAAATGCCAAATCCAGTGTAAACGTCTGGCTATGTGACCAACAATAATTTACATTTATATGCCACCCAATGCCCAACAACTGCGGACAGTTTATAAGTGATTGAAAACAGGAAACAAAACAAATAAAAAAGAACAAATTGACAGAGATTATAATCTAGATATAAACAAAGAAAAAGGGGACTTCATCATCATCAAAAGCTGATCAACTGTCTTAACATTATAGTGCTAGACAAAAACAATAATTAGAACATGCTTTAGGTACAATTGGCAGGATTGCTCTTATTTAAAGTAGACACATGTTCCAGCATCCTGGGTTTTTTGTTACACTTAAATCACTTAGAAAGGTACACTTTCTGAAAGGGTATTTCAAGGGTATCATGAATTTAAAAAAAAAATTAAAAAAGAATTTATTAACCAAAATGTGCTTTTATATCATCTGTTTGGGAATTCTGTGCCAAACACAGGAAAGACACACTTTCCTGTGTCTTACACACCATACCAGGTATGGTAGCCCAAGCCTTAAGCTTCAGCTTGTTGTAGGGAAGGAGAGCAGGCAGGATAATGACTGACTGAGATCCACAGAGTCTGGCCTCCAGAATGAATAGGACTACTAGTACAAAATGTACACAAGTAAATTATATGGGCACATAGCATTCCTGTGTCCTTATTAGCTTCAGCTTTGCTTAGCAAGACACTTTGTGCACATACTTTAAATTCAGACTCAGTAACAAGTAAATCTAGTATTCCACCCCCATGCTTTTCAACTAATTCATCTTGTATTTAACTTGGTAGAAATAAACACTGTATAGTCAGCACAATGAATGGGAGAGACCTGTGCATTCAATAAATGACATACATTTCCTGGCCTGGGAAGAGCTAAAGCATCATTAGCTTAAATTAGTTGGGTTTTGTAAACCCAACTGTCAATCTAAAGGCAACCTTTATGTTTTCAGGCAACCTGGTTTCACGACATTATTCTGCCAGTGTGTGTGCCTACTATCAAAAGCTAACTTAACACACATTTGTTGTGATGGTGCATGTTTTTAAGCATGCTGTCTTAGGATGAAATTTATAAGAGCCTAGAACAGCGATGGCGAACCTTTTTTTGCTTGGGTGCCAAAAGGGCGTGCGCGAGATAGCACACATGCGTGCCCACACCCATAATGCAATGCCCTCCCCCTGCGTGCACAACCCTCCCGCGCTGCCCCTCCGGGCATGCACGCAGGGCTCACTGAAGTCTCCAGACTTCCGGTAGGCCATTTTTTGCCCTCCCCAGGCTTCAGGAAAGCCTCCAGAGCATGTGGATGGCGAAAAACAGACCCAATGGGCCTACCGGAAGTTTGGAAACGAACTTCCTGTTGGGCCATTGAGCCGTTTTTCACCCTCCCCAGGCTTCAGGAAAGCCGCTGAAGCCTGGGGAGGATGAAAAACAGCCTAACCGGAAGTTCGGAAACAAACTTCTGGTTGGGCCGTTTTTCATCCTCCCCAGGCTTCAGGAACCCTGAAGCCTGGGGAGGGTGAAAAACGGCCCAATGGTCCAACCGGAAGTTTGTTTCCGAACTTTCAGTAGGCCCATTGGGTCCGTTTTCCACCATCCACAGGCTCCGGAGGCTTTCCTGAAGCCTGGGGAAGATAAAAACGACCTCCCCCCGCCCTCCAGAAGGCCAAAAATCAGCTGGGGAGCTGACATAGGGCAACACCTAGCGTGCCCTCAGATATGGCTCCCTGTGCCATCTGTGGCACACATACCATAGGTTCGCCATCACTGGCCTAGAATACCTTCAGATTAATTTTTAACCTGATTTTCTACCTTGAAGCAACCTTTTGTTGTTTCAAGCAATGCTACAACACACATGGCTTAATTTGAATCCCAATCCGTTTTCCTCTTCTTACAAAATACACGGCTGGATCTCAGTATATTAATTCAGAACTTTTATTGTGCAGCCTGATTCATCCCAACAAACGGTAGATCTCCATCCATACATCTGGTGGAGTTAAGAGGATATAAGCTCCTCTTCAGAAAGTCAAACAATGCATTGTTCACACGACCGTGTATGGTGAAACTTGCCTTTGGAGCCTGGGATACATCTGCTCTCCCTTTATCCAGCAAAGTAAAATAAAAACACTTGAGTACTATTCTTGGGTTTTTGTCACCTTGCTAGTAGGCAAAAGACAGCAGCATGTAATTTTCACTGTTTCTGTAGCAATAGACATGTTATGACACGCTGGGAACTGGCACATCATGACAATGACAACTGCCTTCAGATGGCCTGACCTAAAGAACATGGAGAAAAGCTTCCTTTAAGAAGAGGAGATGGCTTGGTCCTATACAAAAAAAAATATATCATCTCCTCCAAAATAAGAGGTGTAATGGTGAAAACTCAGAGAAGCTAAAAATGCTTCCTTAGCTTGTTAACTCTACAAAGATCTATAGGGCCTCTCTTCAGCAATACTGGTCATGAAAACTATTGCAGCAGGGCAGATGGCCCCAGACTACTATTATGCTCCAGCACTTGTGGCCAAAACTCTGCATTATGGAAGCAGTGACAGCAAAGATGTTAGTGGCAAGAGCTCTACCTCCTGCAGAGCTGGCTTTGGCTCATGTATTCCGTCTGTTCCTACCTCTTCAAAATTGCCTCTCGAAATCTCAAGTCGCCCATTCTCTACAGGGTTGCCCCTTTCTGCTTCACACTAGTCATTAAGAGGTCACATAAAAAGGAGGCTATTTGACAGCTTTGCTGATGGTCTTCTGCATTTAAACCCCAGCTAATGAAACCCAAGATCTGCCAAAGTAAGAAACTTGGCAGCTCTGTTCAATACTGATAGATTTAAAACCTTGCATAGCTTGGCACGGCCCCAAAGACCGGGCCTAGTATGCCCTATTGGGCTTGTGCTCTAATACCACGAGAATAATTGTACTTTCTCTTGAAATGGAAATATTTTTTTCTGTGCACCATCAGTGATTAAGAAGTTTAATAAAAATAATAATTTTTAAAAATCAGCTTCTCTCAGCTGAGTAAAGGAAAGCTGCTTTGTTGGCAGCTCTGAGGTATTATCCTCTCTGGAACTTCAGTGACACAGAAAAAGGAAACTGCTGACTGGATTTTGTGTTGAGCCTTAGCTACTGACAAGATACACACATTCAGTACTTTTCCCCTCTGTTTTGGTTCTGAAGGTCTTTTTTCTCCTCAACAATAAAGTGATTGATGTGTGGTTTGATGTTTTTTTCCTAAAAAAAAAGTTTTCCACTTGAACATCCTTCAGAACAGAAACTGGAAAAGCTGCCTGAAAGTAGGCCAAAGCATGTGACGTTTCCATAGAAACCAGTTCACAGCAATCCGTGAGAATCACAAGCACCGGAGGAGTGCTTTCCAGCAGGCAAACTGGAGCTAGAGGCGGTTATCCCCATTCACCCGTGTCTTTCGCAGGAACCTGCAGGGGAAGAAACAGGAATTGCAAATTCAACTCAATGGCCCGTTTTAAAAATAGTCAAATATTGGTTAGATTTCTGTTGGGGTATCCGTACAATAGCATGAAACTGATGATTGGGTTAAGTTTACCCTGAGAGGTAGAAATTTCCCCATTGCCTATCCATCTGAGCTGTTGTGAAGATAAAATGGTGAAGCCCTGAGCTCCTTAGAAGGCTAAATACAAAAGTGAAACCAAATTAAAAATAATTATCGCATGCTGGGGGGGGGGGTGAAGATCAGCAGTTTCACTGGAACATCTGAGTCCTAATAATAGCTTAGATGTTCCTCTTCCAAAACCAATAAACTTTTATGGCCTCATACTCAGTAGAGGCAGGATGCTTTTGCATTAAATATTAATAGTTCACCACATTGTTCTCCAATGTGGATAGAACTGACCACTTTTGGCAGTGGAGGTGGTGATGGGTTTGAAAATGACATTTTGTACCAAAAAGAGAAGCAACATCATTTGGGACATTTGGAGTATTAAAAGACAAGTGGGTAGGAGGTACTTTGTAACATGGAAGGCTGACTCCACAACACAATGTTCTTCCTTCAAAAAATAAAAAAGGAAAATTCCATCTCAGCCATCTGGATTAATGTTTATTTGGATTCTTTGCAATGACAACTTTATAAAAGTTTAATTTCCCTCCCTTATGTGACCTTGTTGCAAATCTTTGGGGGGGGGGGAAGGCAACAATCATGGAATAAGTTAGCTCTAGAATATATAATAAGGTATCTTGGGCCAAGCTCAGTCAGTCAGTCAGCCAACACAAGCCCTTACCATATAAGGTCAAAATAACTAACTTTGAAAACAAATACCAAAAACTTATTTTACTTTATTGTGGGGTGTGATGGCTCAGTGATTAAAGATGCTGAGCTTGTCAGCTGGAAAACTGATCAGCCCGAGTTTGAGACACAAGCGCCATGCGACGGGGTGAGCTCCCATTACCTGCCCACCTAGCAGTTCAAAAACATACAAATGCAAGTAGACCAATAGGTACCAGCATTCCATGTGCCTCGGCATACCAGTATAATCATGCTGGCCATATGACCATGGAAATGTCTTTGGACAACATTGGCTCCCTTGGCTAAGAAATAGAGATGAACCTCGGCCATAGAGTTGGACACGAATGGACTGTGAAACCTTTACCTTTATTTACTTTATTAGAATTGGTCTACTATGCAGAGCATCCAAATATGTAAATTTAATTCCTACATACTTACCTTCTATCTCGATTGTCAAAATGCTCCGACAGCTGCTCCTGTGACGTCCTGAAATCTTCAAATGGTTGCTGATATCGTGCTTCCAAGGAACCTTCTCTGGCTCTGCCTGCCAAGAGCTGATTTGGGGAATCAGCAGACCTCTCTCGGAAAGGCGATGCCGCAAAGGGGTTAATTTCACCATTTTCCTGTTCCAGAATAGAAAGAATAACAACTAAGGAACCTTTGATCTCCTTTCTACAGAGAGGAAGAAAATTCAATTCAGCCAGGAATTCACTGGATCTTCCTCAGATCTCTCCATCTAATGCCATAGAAATACTTAAGGAATCTGTTATTACATGCATGCATGCATATATGCACACACATGTATCATCAGCAAAGAAATTTGTGGAATTTTGTATAAAGGACAAAACAAATTTCAATATGAATATATTAAGAAATGACATCACTTAGTTAAGGGTTTTTTTTTTTATCCTCACCCTTTTATCCTTTTTTATCCTACTAAAATGAAAACAAACCCAGTTCTTCACAATCATTTCATTAAAATATCAGTCAACAAGCTAGCTTAACGCCTTACTTAGGTTTGAAAGCCAATTTCATTTTGGTGGCCAAGTTAGCAGGAAGTTTGGAGAATTTTTTTAAAAAAAACATCAGACCCAAAGCAATGGGTAAATTAGAAAACCACTGAATAACACCCATTTCTCCCTTTCCGAGGGTATGTAGTAGCTACAATTCTTTAAAAAAAAAAGAAAACAGAAATATTTGTTACCATACATAAGCAAATGTATTTGGCTTGCATGTTTAGTCTTACAAAAAAGAAGACATTTCACTATAGTCCCTGCAAGTAAAATTAGCTTGAAGATCCTAGGGGGAAAAGAACTAAAATTTCTTAAATTCCCATTTTATCAAACCTTGGTCTAAATCAGCATATAGATAATACTGCATTATAATTACTACAAGAGCCGTGATGGTGCAGTGGTAAGAATGCAGTACTGCAGGCTAATTCTGCTGACTGCCGGCAGTTTGATTCTCAACAGGCTCAAGGTTGATTCAGCCTTCCATCCTTCCAAGGTCAGTAAAATGAGGACCCAGATTGTTGGGGGAAATATGCTGACTTTGGAAACCATTTAGAGAGGGCTATAAAGCACTGTGAAGTGGTATATAAGACTAAGTGCTATTGCTATTGCTATTCTTTTGGCCCAAGTAGGCTGAACTCTAAAGAGCAGGCAAAGAAAAGACAAAAATTAAGTTTCATTGAGTTTACCTTAAATACATTTAATGAAACACATTTCATATATATTTAATAACTTCCTGCTCTTATCATAATTAGAGTTCAGCAGCAATTTTGAAGACCATATGTGGCCCTGGGACATCAGGTTGTGTATCCTTGATAAAGCAGATCTGGGGCAGAAAGCACATTGTCTAAAGTATGCCAGAAACTACAATAATGCAAAGTTCCCAAAGAGACATTTATTTATTTATTTATTTATTTGTTTGTTTATTATTAATTAGTGAGAGTTATATACCGCCTCAAAGTGCAAGCACTCTCTAAGTGGTTTACACCATTAAGCAATGTATATTTATATTGCCCCCAACAATCTGGGTCCTCATTTAACCTTCTTCAGAAGGATGGAAGGCTGAGTCAACCCTGAGCCGGTGAGATTTGAACAGCTGAACTACTGATCACAGTCAGCTAAAGTAGCCTGCAGTACTGCACTCTTGCTGCGCCACCTCATATCACTGCTGCACCACCACATATCACTTATATGATATCGTAAGGCTGTTGTTGGTACTCCCCAAATCTTAGCCATTCTTAGTTAAATGTAGATTGATTTAACTGGTTTATTCTTAAAGCTAGAATAACCTTTGTCCTGTTCTATACCTAGTAACCACAAAATAATGGTACTCAAACTTCATTTGTAAAATAACAACTTACCATGAGAGGAATTATATCTATCTTAACAAGCAAGGAAGCCAATTCCAGATCCTCACTATAGTTGTTCTTCAAAGGTACAGCCCGGTATCCTCAAAGGTAACAAAATGAATTATGAGTAGGGAGAAAGTCAGCAGTGTTGAGCATTTATAATCTTTAAAAATATAACATTTAAATAAGGTATTATGCCTTTATCATGCCTTTTTTTAAATCTAATGTTACATTGAGCTTTTTTTTTGCCCCCTTACTGAGCTGGTCATCTACATAATGACAGCTGTATTTTTAGGACCATTTATGAATTTATTTTTTCAGCACTGACATAACTTTGGCCACTAGCTGAACAAGGCAATCGTTAACCAAGGACTACCTCTATCTGTATCAACACAACTATCCTTGACAGAAGACTTTCTTCTCATTTACCTGCCTTTAGGCCTTTAACCAAGAAAGTGGCCTGAGCTAAGAAGTTCTGGTCACTGAACATATCCTCTTCATATACCACGAAACGCAGAAAAGCAAAGTCAGGATTACTGACATGGAACTGAAAAGTCTTTGGGGTCCAAGCAGGATTCAGACCGTTGTCCACTATAGTAAACAAAAGATACCATCAGATATATGTGGAATTTATTTGAATACAAAGAAATATAATACTTTAAACAGCAGTGAACTGTTGGTTCACTGGTTACAACCAAGATGTTTTATGATTACTTATCTTCTCTTGAAAGCACAAAATTGTGTTTCGGAATTTAACACCTAAAGCACCATTTCTGAAACTGACAAGTACATCATAGTCCTTTCTCCCTTATACCTAGCCTGCAATACTGCATTCTAACCACTGTACCAATTATGATTATGTGAAAAGATAAAAACAAATGGACATCCCTTCTAAAATACCATATTTTTCGGAGTATAAGACGCACTGAGGTATAAGACGCACTTTAGTTTTGGGGGAGGAAAACAAGGAAAAAAGGCCTCTGCCTCCAAGCAATTTGCCAAACAGCAAACAGCACAGATGATATACACTGTTTGCTGTGTATTTCTGTGCATGTGTGCCTGACCCATAGAAATAGCAAAGAATTGGAGAAATGTACATTATGCCAGAAAGTTTTCTTAAATGTAGTCACACTAACTCCTCCCAATTATTTAAATAGATCTACTCCAAGGTAACTAAACTCTAATACTAAACAGGACACTGTTACATTTCATACTATACTTGTACAGAGCTGTTAAAATCAATTAAAATTTCTGGAAGTATACATTATTCTCTATTATTTAAAAGAAGATACAATAGCACTGGACCCCTTCAGAGCATGCATTTATTTTAAAAAGCTTCTTTATTTTTTAAGTTGTCTAGAGGTCTCCAACCTTGGCAACTTTAAGACTTGTGGACTTCAACTCCCAGAATTCCACAGCCAGCAAAGCTAACAAAGCTGTGGAATTCTGGGAGTTGAAGTCCACAAGTCTTAAAATTGCCAAGGTTGGAGACACCTGGCTAGAACAATAATAAAGCAGTCTTTAAAAAATAAGTCTAATAATTTGAACATTCTACAGACATTTATATTCACTTATCCCCTTGCATCCAGCAGAAAATAAAAATCTGCGTCTCTCCCAGCTATTTGCCTCTTTGCAGCTAGTTTCACTTTCATTTTCCCACGTGGCAAACCTAATCAGCTGTAGGTTGGGAACTGCTACTGACTTGCTTCCCTCTTTCCTGCAAGCAGGTAAATTGCTGGAAGACAGAGGCCAAAGGGTGGGGGTGGCTGAGTGGGTGGGACTACATTCGGTGTATAAGACACACCCAAGTTTTCACCCTATTTTGGGGGGTTAAAAGGTGCATCTTATACTCCGAAAAATACGGTAATGATAATAATATTTCCAAAAGAATATCATGAGAATTACTACAGACAGAACTCGACAGGGACAAAATTACTTTGTCTGGTCCTTTCCTTTGGTTTGATTCTACTTCCCTGGGCCTAGGCAAACTGTCTATTTATCTTATATTATTCAAGACAATGGGATAAATCCCTGCACCAGCTTCCATTCGAGGTGAGAGGATTGCAACCAATGAAAATGTGCAGCTGGATCTTATTGTCTTAAGCATAAGAACTCCTAATGGGAGAAGACTCCCAGCCTGTCCCTGGATGTGTGTTCCAGACTGAGATAGTTTTAAAATTAAGTTTCAATCCCTCACTAAAGCTGCTTTTTATTTGAATAAAGCAATGCAGCTGCCTAACACTGCACGGACCAAGAAGTTATGGTCATTGAACAGATCTTCTTCATATACCACAAAACGTAGAAAAGCGAAGTTAGGATTACCAGTTATGCTCATGGCTGAGCAGGAATCCTAATTCTAGTTTTTCAGGCCCAAATCTCACGTGACCCAACTACACTGGCTCCCAAATATGGTTGTTGAAAAGGTAGGAGTTGACACATTTACTGCAGCCATTGTAAACATATTTCACTAGCTGCTTTTCTCACTTCTCATTCTCAGAGGATGGAATTAAAGACTCCAATGTCTTATTAGAAAGAAACACACCAGTTACAAAGATGTAATTTCTTTATATATCAACTAGGGCTATATAAACTTATTCCTTAAATGTGTGGATTTCTTGCACAGTATACACTCTAAATCTGGATGAGCATAAACATCTTAACTAAAGGGAAATAATTGTTTAAAAACTTGAGATAGAAACATCCACCTCTGGGATGAAAGAAAACAGGCTGCAGTTAAAACGGTTTACATCTGATGTACCCTGATTTAAATGGAGGTAAGCATTCATAGTTTTAAGGAAATCAGATCTGTATGGCATTAGGAATTAAAAGAAAAAGAACAATTCTAAAAATTGCAAGAAACATAAGCTAATAGAAAAGTTACACATGATCTTTAATGTATTAGGTTATGTTTTTTCCAAAAATATATTTTAAAATTTAATTCATTCCAAGAAATGTTTCACTTTTTTAGTGCATACTGAACAAATAAAAATACTACATTTTATATTTACAAGCACAAAAAGTTGTGGTGGCCACCAACATGGAAACTTCTAAAAAGTTTTAGACAAATTAACAAAGAGTAAAAGCTTGCTAGTTATAATCAATATATATTAGCACTATTATTGAAGGCTGGATACACTCAGTATCATTCACTATGATAAAGAAGCAGGAAAATACTATATATTGTTGTAATAAGCTTGCTAGTTATAATCAATATATATTAGCACTATTATTGAAGGCTGGATACACTCAGTATCATTCACTATGATAAAGAAGCAGGAAAATACTATAGTATTGTTGTAATACTGCAAGATCCTCTTTGAGGGAGATGGGTGGTTTAGAAATATGAAAAATAAAGAAAACAAAATAATAAATAATATCCTGCTTCTGGAATTCCCACCACCAGTGGCTGACCACTATGGAAACAAATTGTTGGTCACCATACTATATTTCTCTCTTGCTTATATTGTAAAATCTCTGCAGATATTTAGATTCCTTGAACTGCACAATCTAATTACCGGTAGTAATTGCAAGCTAATATCCTAGCAACAGTTGATTCCTGAAGGTGGAATCTTAATAAAGGAACACACATAACCAGAACAAGTGCTACTTAAAACAACAAAAATAACAAGAACAACAGTATATCAACTTTTAGGCACTTCGTGATTGAAATTTTCTAGAAATCTGGAAAATTCTCCAATTGTTGAATAGACAAGTACAGGATTAATAAAGGACAGGATTAAATAAATAAATAAATAAATAAATAAACTAGCCCAAGAGGTGAAGAATCCAAACTCGTAAAACCTACAGTAAATGCAAACAAGTTCCATTTGTTGCAGTTTGAGTAACTACAGTTACTAAATAATATTTACACATTAAAAAATTGTTCTGAGGTTGGCAGGGGAGAGAACGTTGACTACAGAAAAGCTGACAAAAGTTGGCATTTTTCCGCATACAAATAATTTACGCTCTGAAAACTTTTAATATAAAGTTTAGTTTAGTTCAAACATCTGCTCCAGTTTAAATAGCTTTTTCCAATTCTACAGTGCACAATTCAAAACAAAAAATGTATTTCATCCATTTTCTGTCTTTCTAATGTAATGAATGTTAAGTAACCTATAGTTGTACAGGTTTATCGCTGTAGCGGCCTACACTTCCAGAGTTAGTGTCAAAATAGAAAGTAGCTCCTCGTCATCTGCCCAGAACAATTTGCAGATATTCAGTGAACAGGAAACATTTCTGCACTTCTCGCCACAACAAGGCCCCATAGAAATTTGAAATAACTGCCCACAAATTTCTCAAACATTTGCGAGCTTCTTTTTCACACTTCAGCCAGAAAGTCATGAGAAAAACAGATGAGGGGGAGCAATAGGACATAAGCCCCAGTGTGAGATCAACTCTGCACCTGTCTGATGATGACAAAGAAGCTGGTTTTTAAAAGTGATGGGAGAACATTGTTCTCAATTGCTATCATCATATAGGAGATACTAAATAACACTGACATCTTTGGCAATGGAATCTGAAATTGAAATGGCAGGATCAGGTACTCACCCACCATCTCTGTCTTCTGTTTTGTATTATCATAATCTGCTCCAGATACCTCAACCTCTACAAATGGGCAAACGATTCCCCTTCCATTTTTGGGAAGATGTCGTGCCCCCAGAATCTGGACAAGATACGAAGAAGGGAGAAAAATCATACTGTTATTTATTTATTTATTATTTGTTCTTCTATGCCGCCCTACTCCCGAGGGACTCAGGGCAGCATACAACAATTGTACAAGAACATTAATAATAAGCAATAGTTTAAAAACAACAGTTAAAAAGATATACAAAAGTTAAAAAAGGTTCACAATCAGCCATACCAAGGGGGGAATTCAGATGGATTTAGTCTTTCCCCCCTGCCTGCAGGAAAAGCCATGTCTTGACGGCTTTCCGGAAGGCCAGCAGGGTGGGGATGGTTCGGGTCTCTGGGGGAAGTTGGTTCCAGAGCGCGGGGCCCCCCACAGAGAAGGCCCTCCCCCTAGGGCCCGCCAACCGGCATTGTTTGGCTGACGGGACCTGGAGGAGGCCCACTCTGTGGGCCCTAACCGGTTGAAGGGAAGTATGAGGCAGAATGCGGTCCCGAAGGTACCCTGGTCCTAGGCCATGTAGGGCTTTAAAGATGGTGATCAACACCTTGAATTGTACCCGGAGACCGATGGGCAACCAATGCAGCTGGCGGAGTATAGATGTAACGTGGGTGTACCTAGGCACACCCACCACAGCACGCGCAGCCGCATTTTGCACCAACTGAAGTCTCCGAATACTCTTCAAGGGTAGCCCCATGTAGAGCGCATTGCTGTAGTCCATGTATCCATGTTAGATACATTTCTGGTATTTTGAGACAAATGGTTAGACAGACTTCAGTCAACGGATGCAGTTATCTGCTTCCTAAGGCTCTTCCCTTGAGAAAACTTTAACACCAATAACATTTCAGTTGAAAAAAAATTCTTATCTTTAATTAGAATCTGTGCAGGGCTTAAGTTAGTGGTGTTCAAAAATGTTGAAACAATACAATTAAAAATCTTTTAAGAACAAATTTTATGGCCATAGTGATCCTATGGAAGCCTAACCAGTGTGGTTAGTTAATGGCTCAATGTGTCATAGGAATCCAGAAAATACATTAACTAGTATCATGTTTAGAGTTCTAAGTAAACAAAATTACTTAAGACTGCCAGACTGAAATAATTGGAACAAATTAGCTCTTATTGACAGGTTCCAGAATAGAAATGATACTTAATACACCTGGCCCTCTTACAATTAGCTCTCATTCCCTACTGTGCTGTTATCAGTCACACTGGCTAGGATTCATAAGTCCTTTATCTATATTGATATTCACTCCCATTTTTTTCTTAATAATCCTAGAATCGCTGGGGTAGGCATTCTGTTTGGCCTTCATTTCCCATCATCTTCAGCCAACACAACCAATTAAAAGCAGCAAGAAACATTTCAAGAGCCATAAATTGATGTCCGTTGCAATAAATAGTGCAATTCCCAACAACAACAAAACAAAAACAAAACATAGTCTGAGGGGGTGTGCAGTGTTTGCATCTTCTACATTCCAAGATGGCTAGAATCCATGGAGTTGGTGAGAGACACATTTACACACAATTAAATAAATCCCTAAACAAGATTAATCTAACTGGATTTCTAAATGAATGGAGCCACCTATGGGTAGATTTGTATGTTGTCAACTGCCTCCCTCACAGAATGATTTATCACTAGCAGTTCCAGTGATTGTTTTGCTCATTTATCATTTGTCTCAAGTAGGTTTTTGTTAGCCAAGACTTGACCAAGTAGCAACTACTGTTTTGGTTTTCTGTCACTAGAGGATTGCTCATTACACTGATCTAAGAAGGATCAATACCCACACCAAACAGCCGCATTACTTTATGCCAGGGCTCTCCAACCATGGTAACTTTAAGCCTTGGCGGACTTCAACGCCCAGAATTCCCCAGCCAGCAAAGCTGACTGGGGAATTCTGGGAGTTGAAGTTCGCCAGGCTTAAAGTTGTCAAGGTTGGAGACCCCTGCTCTATGCAGAGAACAGGTGATTGTGGGCCAAATCCAAAACATGCATTTTCAGGGATTTTGGTCCACATAGGGCAAAACAAGATACTTCTTGATAGAAATAGGGGTAGGAACATAAAAGCAGGAAAAGCCAAGATTGGGGCGATGCTTTAGCAACTGTGAATATGGATAGTGCAGCAGTTAAGACAAAAGGAAAGAGAGGAGTTGGGAAGAACAGGTATGAAACAAGTCACGTGGGACACAAAATGAGGCATATCACGTGGTATATGTTGCCTGGTAAGTCATGTCAAGTGAGACATCGGTGGCAATTGTGGGGGATGTGGGAGCAAATGCACTGGAAAAATAATGGGGAGATGGGTCAGTTCAAAGCGATATGAAGGAAGAGGTAGAAAGAAAAAGTTCTGGATTTTGTTTTGGCAAGAACAATGGAACATGAAAAGGTTCTGAGTTTGATTTCTGCTAAAGCACACTTGTCCTGAAACAGTTTAGCAGAACTTCCAGAATGGGAGAGTTTGTTTCAAAGTAGATCATATTTTCGGGGGTGGGTGGGTGTTTGCATGGCCTATTATTAAACTTGTGTCTATTTGAGCTGAAGTAAACAAAGCTGACAAAGCCAAAAAATGTCACCTATGGATTTTTCCTTCCAAGTGAAGTTTAGCTAGCCTAGCAGACTAACTCCCTTCAGGAATCCATTTTAGATGCACTTGTTCACCCAGGTGCTAAAAGCTACATTACAACCAAACTGCTTGCTTTTCAAAAAAGAAATACATTTTCATTTATTCTTTAGAAGATTGTTCATTTTATTGTGATTTGTTTCAAAGCACTACTATGCTTATTCTCTTGTAAATAACTCCTAAGAAATGAAGAACAGTCTAAAATTAAATGATAATTAATAATGGTTAAAAATAACAGCAACCCGAGAAGTTTTTCACAATTAAAAACAAACTATAGTTCCATGAAAATAGTACAATATGTTCACGTTTAGTCTGTCTTTGAGAAGTCCAATTTCCTGTTTTTTAAAAAAATACTTTTTATTGAAGTTTTTCACAATTAAAAACAAACTATAGTTCCACTAATACAGCTTTACAATATCGGAATTTCTTTCTCAATTCTACATTTTTCATATTTAGGGCTATTGTTTTAAACTTAAACATTCTTATGTTCATCTATTCATTTTATACATTTTATACTTTGTTTTACAACCATTTAGATTCTAAGATTACATTTGTTACATTTTATTACCTCTTTCTGTATTACTTTACACATTTTTACTTTTTTTCCCAAGCCAATCATACCATCTGTTCCATATTTTATAATACATTATTTCCTCTTTCTCTCTCAATTCCATCGTTAGTTTGTTCATCTCTGCACATTCTAGCACCTTTTTTATGATCATTGCATTCGAGGGAATCTTTTCTTTCTTCCAGTTTTGGGCGAATGTAATTCTGGCTGCTGTTATTATGTGTTGTACAATATAGTAAATTTCCTTTGCAATATTTTCTTTTATTATTCCCAATAGAAACAATTCTGGCCTCATCTCAAATTTCTGCTCTGTTATTTCCTCAATCCATTCTTAAATTTTTCTCCAGTATTTACACTGGGACATGTCCACCACATGTGGTAGAATGTCTCTTGTACGAGGGTGGGTCAAAAAGTAATTCCATTTTCTTTAGGACAGGTATAATTACCAACACAGGAACATGTAGCATACATCAAAATGAAGCTGGTCCTCTGTGGATCACATCCCTACTTCTCAACATAGTCACCATTTCTCTCAATAGCAATGTTCCACCTTCGAATGAGAGCATGTATCCCTGCCTCGTAAAATTTTGTTGACTGTTCTTTGAGCCATTTCTTCACTGCAGTTTTCACTTCCTCGTCACTGGAATAATAATCCTCCATACTCACCAGATTTAGTGCCTTCAGACAATCATCTCTTCAGCCTCGGTTTGAGAGGCAAACATTATTTTAATCATTTATTTTAATATTTTAATGATCATTTAATGTAATGATCGCCTTCCCTTTAGACTAGTGACTCCTCTCGTGTTCTACCATATACTTCATCCTTCACTTTCTTTCTCACAAATTTAACATGGACTTCTCTCGGAAACTTATGTCTGCTGGCGTAGTTTGTATGTATCCGATATACTTCATCGATCTCATTTTCTAAGTCTTATTTGTTTTTCTGCAAAAAATCCACCAGATCTTTTTCCTTGCTTTCAACTATGTTTTGAAAGCGCAAATAGAGCATTGATTTTTCCATCTCGAGATTTATTATAGTCTCTTCTAATGCTCTATTTGCTGCTGACATTCTAGCTTCCATTGTATCTAGTTTTTTCTCCATTTGTTTTGTTTTGGTTTCTACTACTTTTATTTTCTGCTCATTCTTTGATATCCTTTCCTGCATCACACCCATTTTCTCATCCAGTTTTTGTATCTCTCCTTTTACTTCTCCTATTTCATTCTTGATTTCCTTTTTAATATCTTCAGTGTTATTCGCCATCGCCTCCTGCATCTTCATCATAGTCCCCTGTATGGATGCCAGGGTTACTTGCATAGTCTGTAGATTTGCCGCCGTAGTAGCTTTTTCTCCTCCAAGTAGATTTTCCACTGATCTTGGTCCTGAGGGTGAGCCCATTGTTACAGTTGCCTTTTTTCCTCCTATTTTGGTAACTGTGATCGTCGTGCTTGTCATCTTAATATTTTTGAAAAAAAAATTCCCCAGTACCATATACCTTTCTCCTATCTCCTCTTTCTTCTTTTTCACCTCTTTTTCACCTCCTTCTCAGTTAGGTATTATCTCTGTTCTCTAGATCCTACTAGCCTAGTCTTCTATTCTATCTTCCCCCAGTATCTCACAGTATTTAGCAATCTACCTAGTTGTCAGATCAATCCTCCTAATTATAATCTGTAGCACCTTTAACACTTTTCAATTATCACTTTTCTCAATAATTCATACTTTTCTTAAAAGAGAAAGAAGGAAAACCTTATCCAATCTATATTTTATAATATACGTCTTTCTTATTTTATTTTCCAAACTAATTTGCTTCCAAATATTAACGCTTATCTACCTATTTTCTTCAATAGCTTCTCTTAATTGTATATGTATTTCTTAATAGTCTATTTATCTTATTCCTCAATTATTCCCGTTTATTCCAGTCTATAAATATAATATCTAAAGTGTAAATAGTATAAATATACAATATTATTAATAGTTCAGTATTAAAGATAGTATACTTAGTATATATAATTTAAATAGTAGAAGTAATACAAATAGTATCAATAAAAATCTCAATATTGATTAGTGTAGATATCACCGCTATATAGATATAATTATAACTGTCCTATATTCAAATATGTATATTTCTTATAACAGTCTATTTATCTTGTTCTTCTATTAATAATTCTTCCAATTAATACAATTAATATTGACCTATAAATTTAATATATAAATAGTATAAATAGAATAATTACCGTATTTTTCGGAGTATAAGACATACCTTTTTACCTCCCAAGAGGGTGAAAACTTGAGTGCGTATTATACACCAAATGTTGCCCCACCCAGCCATCCCCACTCTTTGATCTTTGCCTGCCAGCAATTTACCTCCTTGCAGCAAACAGCAGCAGAGCCTGATCAGCACAAGCCACTGATTATCTGCCTCCCGACACTCAGCTGTTTGGTTAAAGTTGCCGGCAAGCCTACGTGCTAAAATGAAAGTGAAACTAAAGCTGCATGGAGGCAAATTGCTGGAGGGAGAGGCAAAGGCAGAATTTTATTTTCTTGTGCTAACCAGACTGTGCTGAAACTTGCTGTTTGTTTTTTGCTGCAAGGAAATAAGTCAATAACTATAAATGCCTATAGAATGTTCAAATTATTAGACTTATTTTTAAAGACTGTTTTATTATTGTTCTAGACAACTTAACAAAATGAAGCTTTTTAAAATAAATGCTTGATCTGAAGAGGCCCAGTGCTATTGTATCTTCTTTTAAATAGCAGAGAATACTTCCAGAAAGCCACATCGATTTTAAAGATCTGTAAAAGTATAATCTGAAATGTCCTGTTTTAGTATTAAGTATTAGTATTAAAATAAGGCAGCTGAGTTAAACCCTGACTTAGTCATGTTTGGAGTAGATCTATTTAAATAATTGGGAGGAGTTAGTGTGATTACATTTAAGAAAACTTTCTGGGATTAATATACTGCCATAATGTAC
Organism: Diadophis punctatus similis; assembly: GCA_023053685.1. Classification (NCBI taxonomy): domain Eukaryota; kingdom Metazoa; phylum Chordata; class Lepidosauria; order Squamata; family Dipsadidae; genus Diadophis; species Diadophis punctatus. The sequence continues at coordinate 17,641,975 of JALIGW010000003.1, forward strand.
ATTTCTCCAATTCTTTGCTATTTCTATGGGTCAGACACACATGCACAGAAATACACAGCAAACAGTGTATATCATCTGTGCTGTTTGGCAAATTGCTGGGAGGCAGAGGCCTTTTTTCCTTGTTTTCCTCCCCCAAAACTAAGGTGCGTCTTATACTCCAGTACGTCTTAAAATACTCTGAAAAATACAGTAATATGAATATAAAATCATATTAATAATCAAATAATCAAGATTATATATATTGGCCGTATTTTCTTCGTGCTGTTTATAAGAGTTCCTCTAGTCCAACGGGAGCTGCACCTCTCCCCTCGAAACCACCAAGGATCCGATCTGCCGTTATAGGCTTGCAAAACACGAAGAAATCAGCTGAAACGAGCGGAGCCACTACAGCATGATGTCATCGCCAGAAGTCCTACAATTTCCTGTTTATTAGGGCTGGTATTATGGAGTAATAAGTAATAAACCTTAGACTTAAGACTTAGAATAACTTTATTGTCACTTTGAATGCACACTCATCGGCATACATTAAAATGCAATTTCGTTGCATATAAGGGCAGATCGGATCCTCGGTGGTTTCGAGGGAAGAGGTGCAGCTCCCGTTGGACTAGAGGAACTCTTATAAACAGCACGAAGAAAATATGGCCAGTATGGCTGTTCCGAAGGCGTAAGGTCCCGAACTGTCAGTGATGGAAGAGAAAAGTGGCAAACAGCTTGAGAAATCGGAATGAAAAGGAAAATAAGAGACAGAAAGGAAAACCTCTGAGAGCATGGACTGTTTTGAGTTTGATTAGCGCTAAACAGAGTCTCCAGCAAGAAAGTGAAAGTGGCGAGCCGGCGGTGGGAGCGGAACACTCATGCTGTCAAAGACTGGAAGATAGAGAATCAAACCCACAGTGAAACTTCATTCAGCTAATAGGAAGCTTTGTTTGGGCAATAAGTAAACTGAAGGAAATCAGGGGGGAAACTGATAGATACAGCTTGTGTGTTGAGCCATACGTTTCTACAGTTGGGAATGTTTGATTTTTAAGGAAAAGAGATGCAGAGTTGAATGTTAAAGAAGTGGGAGAAAAGTGGGTGGGGGGAAGGTGAACACAGAGAGAGCAAAGAGACAACAAAGAGAGCTGGTGATTACCAGGATGATGGAAATGTGGGCAAGGAAGGAATTTAGTAGCAGTCTTAGCTGAGAGAATTCAAAGGTGGCTGAGAGAATTCAGAGGAGATGGGGATAAAGGAAGATCAGAATAGGATTTCTGGGCAAGAAATATGGCCCAGAAGATCTTGACTCAATTAGAACTGCAAGCTGTTGGTGGTAGCAATGTACACAACTGAACACAGGTATAAGTTCAGGCATCAGCCAATACCATGATGATAAAAGTGACAGAGATGTTTTCTCTTACTGCATCTACTGTATTTTTCACACTATAAGACGCACTGGACCATAAGACGCACATTAGCTTTAGAGGAGGAAAACAAGAAAAAAACATCTGCCTCTGCCTCCCAGCATCCATCCGGTATTTATCTGGCTAGCATCCTTGCAGCAAACAGCCTGATCAGCTTCAGCACTTTATCGCAGCCCCAGCATGTGGCTTGTCTGGGTTCCGCTCCGTTGTGCCCACGACCGGTCAACCGAGTTGCGCTGCTGGCGCCTATCACCACCACTTGGTGGTGATTGGCGGCGCCAGCAAACGGCGGCCTCTACCGCCTAGAACAGCTGATCGGCGGTATTCCAGGAGGCCGATCCAACCGCTGATCAGCTGCTCGGCAGCGAAGGCTCCAATGTTCCCCGATGGTGGCAAATGGTGGCAACAGGCGGTGGTGGCAAATGCCGCCACATCAATCACCCTCTCCCCCACAATATTCGCTCTATAAGATGCACAGACATTTCCACCCACTTTTTTGGGGGGGGGGAGTGCGTCTTATAGTGCGAAAAATACGGTAGTTATTGGCATGTCTAGGTTTGCTCATGTGGTATCTCCATCAGCATTGGCTGCTGGTTAAAATCAGCTCCAGATAGTAAGATCTTACTTTTGTTTGTTACAATAATAATGCCATGCGTGCTAGGACTGTTATTTAGACCATGGCAACTCTTAGATGTGTGAACATCAATTCCAGAATTTCCCAGTCAGCAAGAATTCTGGAAGTTGAAGACCACACATCTTAAAGTTGCCACGATTGAGAAATACTGTTTTAGACTCATGCTTTAGTGTCCCCAGGTATTCTTAGGAAATAATCCTAGAAGAAAAACGGAGAATTTTTTTTTAACAAGCAAGTGGCTCTAAAGTCCTTAAGTGTTTAAGTAGTTTCATATAAGGTTTAGCTTAAGCCAATGAATATCCTGTGTCTGAAAACAATTGGAAGCTGATGCCATTTTTGATGTAATGCTATGTTCAGGATAACAAGAATGAATCTATGTAAATCTTGAGCTTAGTCAACAACATCTTCTCTTGCAAATCTTCATCTCCAGCATAATTACAGAGATCAAAAGCATTTGCATCTATTTTTAAACTACGGTTAATTGCTGCACCTTGGTAAGGGCAGATGGAAATTAACATTATTTTTAAAAACAAGTAAACAATAAATCATGGTTTCAGGCGTTGTGGCATTTCAATAAATCAGTTTAAACCAAATTCAGAATTTATACAGAATAAGAAAAAACTGGTAGTGTTAAACCAGAAAGTGGATGTCACCATCTTTTCCTTATGATAAAAATTGGCTTACTATTTCAAAACGATGTTACAAATTTAGCAGCATATACATCTTTTCATATTGAATATGTTTTTTAAAAAAATGAAAGCTAGATAAATTACAAGGCTCTTTTGAACAGAAAAATGTCTGTAGATTTATATCTACACATCTTTTCAGGGTATAATGTAGCTATCTTTTGAAGCTCCAAGCAACAAAGAAAAGAGACACATTCAACCATTATAAAGTCAGTATTAGAATTCATTCTCGTGGGCACTTGGATAATCATAAAATACAAACCTCAATGGAGATGGAAAGTGGCATAATTCCACGCAGGCTGTTCTTGTCAAAGGGATCAAAGATATCATCCCGCATGTTGGCTGGTTGCAACGCAAAGCCACTTTGGCCTCCAGACACAAATAGAGCCTGATTCATTTGCATTGGCTTGTCTGCAAAAACATAGGCATTTCGATGACAAACACCCCAACATCAGTAAAATTATATTGCAGTTTGGTAAAATAATAATAGTGCCTTATATTTGAATAAAACTCTTCCTATAATTTAGTGTTTGCTGCCCAGTTCATAAATCTTGAATGCAATTCTCCATGCACTGAAGTATTAATTTTTCAGCATGTGACCTAACCACAATATTTCTCTGCAGCAGTCATTTTATTCAAAGAATTCTCATCTTAACTGAAAAAAGTATTAATACTTTTAAGAAGCCAACACTCATATTCTTTAAGACTATTGGCAGTTTAAGATGAACAACTTATTTTATTTTGACTTTCTTATTGATTCAGCATAGTCCTAGGGAAGAAAGAGGCTCATGTGCTCTGCTATAGCCAATTATGAGTTTATCTTTTGCTTTCTCCTTCAAGCATATGCAGTTCCTATAAAACAGAGGGCAAGTTTTTATTGTTTTTAATATGTTATAGTTTTATTAATACATACAGCTAAAATAAAACAAGACTTGTTGGCAGTAGTATTGTTTGTTTGATGTACTTATATGATGGTCCAACTGAAAATGACTGAGTAGCTAACAACTCCAAATACAATAAAAGGTTTTTAAAGAGACAAGAAAAAAATACAATACAATCATGTACAACAAAATTAGGCAGGAACATAATTAACGTACAAGTGGCAAAAAGATTCAAATTGTTCTCAAAAAGCCGGGTTTTAATAGCTATTGGAAAACATAGTTGGGACTGTTTGAACTCAAGAGGAAATGCAATTCCAGAAAATGTGGGCACCAATGGAGAAGGTCTGTGACAGTAACAGTCTTGAAGGATTGGAACTCAGAACATAAAAATCTGAAGCAATAACATCTTCATGCAATAATGATTGCCAAGATGGTCAAAGCATGGCCTTCCAGGTATGGCTGAACTGTAGCCCCTAGCATCCTTCATCGATGAGCATGAAGTCTACCAGGACACAAATTCAACAACATCTGGAGGGTCACATATTGCCCATTCCTGCCATAAGCCAAAGTCACCACAATAAAATATTCTGTAAAAAGATGGCCTCACCTGGTGTTTGAAAGTTGAGCGCCACCAACTGGCTGCCACAGATCCACATAGGAAGGGGATCATAATTGGAAGAGTCCAGGCGCTGTCCTTTAGGGTAGATGCGGGAAAGCTGTAATCGGTTATACTGCAGAAATTTCTTCCCTTTGATCTTGTTGACATACTTTTCTGCTTTGGTTTCAGGAAAAGATGACATATCTCTATAGCAGGCTCTTTCTGTGCCGATTTCTGTAAAGAGAACAGGGAGATGCCAATCTTAATTCCTCACAGAATGAATGAGAAGATTAAAAAAAATGAGATGTATATTTCTTCACTATGGTGTATTTTTAAGTCAAGATAGTCAGGAAAGTTAGAGTAATGAAAGCAAGTCCCGAAATACTGTATGATGATGTAATTTTACAATATTTTTAAGATTTTGATACAGTATCTCAAAACAAATAAACTTGAAAGAGCCCATTCATTTTAGTTCTAGAGTTATTTTTTTGTATTTTTCCACAATAGCAGTAAAATACACATGAGTTTTTTCTTAATCACATTGTGACAAAAACAAATCAGTATCAGCCTGCTGATACAATTAATTTTTAAATCACAATGCTCACCAATCTTTAGATTTTGGGATAGTAATCTAAAAATCTAATTTTGGGATAGTGTACATTTTTAATCTATTTAATTTTTGTAATTTTAATCGTTTCTATATTTATAATTGTTTTTATGCAGTAATTTATTTTTATCGCATGTTAGCCACCCTGGCTCTGGATAGCTAAATGGGTTGCATATAAATTTGATGTTGATGTTCATCCATCGTATTCGAAGAGGACCTTGACATCTATCAAATCAGGGGGGATGTCAAGACTTGCGCGTGAATTGGATTAAAGTGAGGGAGATGTGCGCATAGTAAGCCTCACTCTCTCTTCCCAGATTCCATCTTGCTCCAGTAGCAGGACAAGAGTCGAGACAGTTGGAGATGGGCAAGGCGCAGTGGTTGACCAGGGCGTCTTTCGTGTCTTGCCGTGCTCTTAGCGTACCATATCGCTTGCACAGACCGCTTTTGTGACCGTTGTCCTATTCTAGTAGATTTCATCCGCTCAGTCTGCCGGAATCGGACTTCACATGCTCGGGATAGACAAGTCCCTATCTCACCGAAGGTTGATGACCCAACGGCTACTCTCAACCTGGTTTGGCCAGCCTGTCAAAGCTGTTGCCCGGGTGTGGCCACTGCGCATGCTACAGCTGCTAGGAGCCACAGGTGAGAGCTGAGTGACAGGTGGGGACCAAAGGTGAACGAGCTGCCCTAAAAGCTGCCCTAGAATGAGCTGCCGTAAAAGGACACGACATGCCCCTACACCAGAGGTGCTACCCCTCCCTGAGCACCCCATACACCCTGCATATAAATTTAATAAATAGATAATCAAGTATGTCCAGAGTCATGAATACTTACTGTCTTCATCAAAGGGAACAGGACGACAGTAGATTACAAGCTCTGAAAGCTCCAAAGCTATCTTTTTCCTCCGTTCCATCATCTTCCCTTCAGAGAGCTTCCAAAATAATTGTTAAAACAGATTTCAGGGCTCATGATAAAGATGAATAGCTTTGGAATTAGTACAATGTTGATTGCACAATTTGTCCAATTATAGGTTATAGCAACATTCATCAATTTTATACAATATTTTACTTTTCCTGAGTTCTTTGTCCATTTATTTTCTATTTATATTCTCTCCCCATCAAGTATATACTGAGAGAGTCCTTGACAGAAACAACCAAGAATCAGTCAGTGGCAAGGACACTAAATATGAAAATGAAATTTTGCTTTTCTGATCCATGTTACTGCACCCATAATCAGCAGTCCTTAACTTGGTCCACTGACTTGGACTTCAACTCCTACAAAGTCTAGTGTGAGTCCTGTATGTATCTTTAAAGTAAACATTTTTAACTGAGAAAAAGGAGGGAAGGAATCTCCTGTCAGGTTACAAAGCTGAGGAAACGCATCTGCAAGAATAAGATGTTCTAATATATTATTGCAATAAAGAGAATAATCACAATATTTGGGACAATTTTGAATCATAACTATCCTGTTCTTAGTTCTGTATATAGCCACATATAGACACCTGAGCATATACCCAGAGTGCCAATGTCAGCAGTCTGACAAGTATGGAGTTAGAACTGATAGAAGACTAAAACACAGAAATATAAGCCTGAACAGATTTTTCTGTGCTGCAAAGCAGAGGTGCAGATGGGATCAAATGAAAAATGTTAGCCAGGGAGGAGCAAAAGCATTTCATTCCTCACCCCATCTTTCCATTTGTCATGGCAAAGCCTATTTGGAAATTTCTGCTGGAATAACAATACATTCATAACCAAGAATAGAATTGGAGATTGAGCCATTCCCATAGATGTTTTAATAAGGATTGTTAGTCCTGAACATGCCACCTGGTCTTCAGTGTGAAAAGTGGAGCTTTTAACTGATAAAGCAATTCCCCCAAGCTATGTTCAGCTCATGAAACCAGTTAATTTTTTCAAGGTCAACCTCTGAGAAAGAAGTTTTATACTCATCATACTGTGACCTGAATGAAGTACATATGAGGGCTTTTTGCTTCTTCTTTTTTTTGACTCTGAAAAGGTTTTAAAAGTGAGCATCCTTTACCCTGGCATCAGCAGTTTGGGCTGCCTCACGTATCTTCTTCACCCAATCCAACAGATCTTCATGGGTGTCAGCTGCAACATCCAGCGACCACCGTGAGACAGATGCGATACTAATGGAGAACACAAACATACGGTTGTTCTTTCCCTCAGGGCGGATAGCTATGTCAAGATGAGCAAGGAACAAAAATATAGGAGATTGTCATTAGATCTTCATAATCATCAACATGTCCAGGATGAGTAAATAATTAAAATTAGGGTTTCAGCCAAAAAAATGTCTCAATAGCATCACCCAATTGAAAAATTTAGAAGTTGAAACAAAGAACAGAAAATTAGATATGTAAACTTTGTCCTGATTTCTTGTTATACATATCACAATGGACCATTTTCAAAAAGTCTTTTGAATTTCTCATCATCTAGCCCAGGGGTTTGCAACCTTAAACACTCAAAGAGCCATTTGGACCTGTTTCCCACGGAAAGAAAACACCGGGAGCCACAAAACCTGGCTGGGCGTGGCCAATTCGATGTCACTCACTCCCACCCAGTCACATGACCTCCCCTAGTCACACCTACCCAGCCGGTCATTAGGGCAGACAACTGGTTGTTAAAAAACACGGGGAGCCACAAAACCCTTTGAGACCCCCCTCTCCCTCCCTCCCTCCCTCCAGCTGTCTCTCTCCTCCTCCTCCTCCCTCTCTCTCCCCCCTCTCTGTATCTTTGTGTGTGTATCTCTCTCTCCCACTCTCTCCCTCTCATCCCCCCGCCGCTGCCCTTACCTTCTCAGGCTAGATAAGGAGTGACTGGGAGGGGAGGGCAAGGGCAGGGCCAATCAGTGAAGGGATCACCCGACAGGGAGCCACAGCAGAGGGCCCAAAAAGAGCCGCATGTGGCTCCGGAGCCGCAGGTTTGCAGACCCCTGATCTAGCCCCTAATTCAAATGCTCTTCTGTGGAACAGGAATCATTTTAAAATTCTCCTTTTCTCACTGTCTCTATCTTGTAGCTCTAAATCTATCTATCTATTTTTGCATATGTTTGTTTGGATGCAGACAAGACTAGACTGTATCACTGATCAATTTACAATTGCTTATTTAAAAACCAAACTGGTTTTGCATCTACTGGGCTCACTAACAAGGAAGGAAATTCTACAGAAACAGGGCATAAAATTGACCCCCCCCCCTTTTTCTCTCTCTTCATAACTTACCAATCTGACATGATGGTACATCCAGTACCCCTCCGAGTAGATCTCCCAAAGGGCTGTTTTCATCTAGCTGTTGCTGGAAGCAAAATCACAGTATATTAGTAAAGATTTTACATTTTGTAGTTTGCTCTGCCACACAAATTTCAGGACGATGCATAATGTTTATACAGATCAATGCATTTTATTTTTAAAAACACACATTAAAAAGCACTCTAGCATATTACAAAACTATTAAAATGCTTTACTTTGCCTTAGCTATCACTGTATTACTCCCTGACATTCTCTCTCCCTTTTCTGTTTCTAGCTGCGACTATTCAGTTTCCGCATCTTCCTACAGCCCTGCAATTTCTGGGTAGCAAGGATCAAGTCGATAATAAATGCTGAAAGCCAGTAAAATAAATTTGATCATTGCCGTTATGATGTTTAGAGGGAAAAGAGTTTACCTCTGCCCTTTGTTTGCAAAAAAACTGTTTCTAAATGAAGGTACATGAAGGTAAACAACCAAGAGGGGCAAAACACTTCTAGCTTAAATCCTCCTCTGATTTGTGCACATGATTCATGCAGATGACCTACACATGCATTATTCATTCCTAAAGGCATCTCTATTCTGTTTGCCACAGCAAGCATCGATCCGCAGTAGGGGTTATAATGCAGTAAAAAGAATAAAACAGTCAAGGGTCAGAGTGAGAACCTAACACATAAAATAGTTTGGAATGAGTGCTTAAGCATAGTAAGAACAGAAAGCTAAACAAAACTATGGGCAAAATGGAGGAGAGGAGAGGAGGGGAGGAGAGGGGGAATGGGGACTAACTGAGAGCATACAAGGAGAGACTGAGCTAGATATACCGTGTTTCCCCGAAAATAAGACCCCGCCTTATATTTTTTTGAACCCTGAAATAAGCGCTTGGCCTTATTACCATGCACTCAAAAGCCCGATTGGGCTTATTATCAGGGGATGTCTTATTTAGGGGGAAACAGGGTAGCTCCATTACTGATGGTATGTTTGCTCATATAAGATGGGTGGGCAACCTTAGACAAAAGGATGGGTCTTTCAGATAGCCTTCTTTCAAGGCAATATAAGTAGTCCTCAACCTATGACCACAATTGAGCCCAAAATTTATGTTGTCAAATGGAGAAATTTGTTAAGTGAGTTTTGCCCCATTTTATGAATTTTCTTGCCACATTTGTTAAGTGAGTCACTGCAGTTGTTAAATTAGTAACATAGTTGTTAAATGAATCTGGTTTCCCCATCGACTTTGCCAGAAGGTCACAAAAGAGGATCACTAAATGAACTGTTGTAACTCGAGGACTACATATTCAGACTGAAGACTTGCTTTTTTTGGAAGAGACTTTGAAATGTTATAGTTCTCTGTCCTTTTCCCAAAACAAGAACTCACCTCTCTCTCAGGCTCCAGGCCAGTTGGACTAGTTATTTCTTCTACATAATTAGAGGGAAACCACAGTTGCTTCTTACCCCCATAATCTCCTCTCCACCTGAAAAAAAATTAAAAGCTCATGCAAATATGTACACATTCCACAGCAATGTTACATTACATACCAAATACAGTTATCAAAATTGAAATTGGTGGCATTAAACCAGTGGTGGGTTCCTACCGGTGCGGTCCACTCTATAGCACCGGTAGCGGCCTGCTGGTGACATCACAGTACCGGTGCGGTCGGTTGCCGGTGCCTGGGTGCCGCCATTTAAAAAAATTTAAAAAAAAAATTTCTTCTGCGCATGCCCAGAAGCTGAGCTTCCGGCACTGCGCATGCGCTGCCTTCCTACCCCACAGTGAGTCCAAGCAGGGGAGGATGGCTGAGGGAGCGCGTGAGACGCTGAAAGAACAGGCGGCAGGAGCTATCTCCATTCCCCTCCCTTCAGCAGTCCGAGAAGCCACGAACGTGCGGTGATGATCCCAGGCATTTTCGCACGTTCGAGGCTTCTCGAGCTGCTGAGGGGAGGGGGAACAGGCGGCAGGAGCCTAGGATCATCGAATGGGGAGAAACATTCAGGCTGGATGGAGCCTCCTAGATGAACCGCTGCCGCAGTCTTGCTGCTCCCGCTGCAGGGGGCCTCGGGAGCTTGGCAATGCCCCTCCTGCTTCTCCAGCCGCTGCCAAGCTCCCGAGGCCCACGCCCACCCGATCACATGACTGGCAAGCCACACCCACAAAATAAGCCACGCCCACAGAGTGGTAGTAAAAATATTAGGAACCCGCCCCTGCATTAAACGTAATTGCAGAACTTACTAAACTAATTGAGCAGAGGAAACATCAATAGTGAAGAAGAGAGCAGGCTCTCTGAAGAATGTAATGCTCAAGCTAAAGAAAAAAAATCCTAAAGTCCCCCTTTCTATTGTGTGTAGGAAATCATTATTCTAACAAAATAGTTTGAACTCAAGTTAAAGTGACCATGAACTTGAAGCTTAATTCAAAACAGGATCAGGATAAATATTAAGATATAATTAGGAAAGAATATGCAGTGCACAGCAGAGAAAATATATCGGGGAGAAGTGGTAGGTTAAGAAATAACAAAGCCCATCACTTCCTTCTACTGAATTTAACTCTTTCCTAACTACTTTTTAGCAATATGTCAATGGTCCAGCAGCTGCGCACATGTGACTCTGCTGATAAACATGCCTTTCGCTCTATGCATACAAATTATATAAGCTCATTTTACATGCTTCAATCACACAATGAAACAAACTTCCATTAAACTAATATCAAAAATGGAGGAATCATCAAATCTTTTCTCGGGGAGCATATGAAAGATTTCATTATCTTCAGAACAAAAGCTATACCCACCAGCCTCCTTCTTGTTTTTCTACGTTTTGGATGATTGCATTTTTTGTGAAGGTGAGCTCATCTTCTCGCTGTGCTTTGTAGTCAAACAAAGCTTTGACGGCGCACTAAAAGAAAGGCACAAGAATGAGGCAAGGTAACTATGGCAATAATTGAGATGGGTGTACCTATCCGTGAAGGTGAAGCAGTTTTGCTAAGGAATTATAGAAGAATCCACTTGTCCAGATACCTTTCTCTATCTACTTTTGACAGGATGAGTGAGTGGGTGGGTGGGTGTGGGTGCAAGAGGGAGGTGGGGAGAAAGTTAACATTTCGAAAGGGATTTGTCAAAATCTCTAACAGGAAAGCCAACAAAGGTGCATTACAGGTAGTCCTCGGCTTACAAACTTATGACGGACTACCAAAAGGTAGCATATGTCCCAATCCTGAAGATCCAACAACTGTTCCCTGTCACCTCATTGCATTTTGGGTGCTTGGCAACTAGCCTGCCTTTACAGCTGTTTGCAGCCCCCCTGCAGTCACATGACCATGATTTGCTATGTTTTCGCTGGTATTTACTATCCCTTTTCAGGAATATTCCTATTTTCTTTTCTTCTTTGTATTTTATATAATAAAATATAATTAGAATATCGTATCATTGTGATTAGAATTAGTATATCATCTTTCTTAAAATTATGACAAACACTATTCATAGGAAAGCTTGATGCAAATCAAAACTATAGTGTTGAAAATGGGAGTTTAATACCGCACCCCCCACAACTTCTTAACACAAACTACTCTATCTATTGCTATTAGGTCTGACGGTGAGAACATACAGGTATGTAAAGCAAAACTGTACTTATAATTTCTGCAGAAGATCTTAAAAAGACTTGCAATCCTGGTAGAAAAATTTACTAACTCTCATTAGCCTAATCAAGATATCAACCAACGAGTTAGGGAAAATACCTTAAAGGTTGGCATAGGGTTGGCCTCCACATAAAATCCCGGATTCCGTCCTTCATATAGGGCGCCATAATCTGGTTCCTAACAAACACAAATGCAATACAATCCTTTGTACACTTTTCATTTGCTAATTATTTAGACAAAACTGTTTAAAAATGTATCAATCATTTAAAGCAGTGGTTCCCAGCCTGTGGTACGTGTACCACTAGTGGTACACGAGGGCCTTCCAGGTGGTACGCGAACACTTTCGGGGTCATGAACGATTTTTAGTTAGTTATTTTTTACTTCACAAAAATGTTTACTGCCTAACACAAGATAATCTGGCAACGATTTGCAACTGTTGCCACACGCCACCCACCTGGTCCCAGTGGCCCGAGAATCCAGTTGCTGGATGCGCAGGACCAAAAAAGGAACAGTACAATTATGGAAATAAAGTGATATCTGATTGAATTTAGTTTCTCTGGAACCAGGTGGTACGCGGCGACTGTACGGGACCTCCAAGTGGTACTCGATCACAAAAAGGTTGGGAACCACTGATTTAAAGAGATAAAACAGAATACAGGAGGAATAAATCCATGGCACAAAAATTGGCTGGGTGATTTTGGGCCAGTCACTCTCTCTCAGGCCAATTCAACTCAGAGTATTTGTTGTAGGAGAAAGAGTATTGCGTGTGTTCACCACTTTCAGTTATTTATAAGACTAATAAAGGTAGGGTATAAATAAATGCCTAAATAAAATAAAATAGAGTTTAAAAATCCCTCTGCAGAAAGAGGAACATGGTCAGTTATCAGATTAGGAGAAAAAATTAAGGTCTTTTTGGTACCCAGCCGTACCATGAAACCTCCAATTAAGGACATCATTTCTAGGAAGTGAAACTCTAAAAACACCAAGTATGGTCCTAACTGCAACCCAGAAGAAAGATACTGGCTTCCACCCAGTATAGACCTAGTGTGTTAAGGGAAAAATATTCCCGTAGAGGCGACATCTGGATCTTTTACTTGGAATTCAAACACTTAGAAATAAAACAGAGATTAAATGTCTAATAGAAAATATTTATTTCAGTACAAAACAATATAAAACAATAAATCTACATCTTTGCTAAGTAACACGACCGTTCAGGTCAGAAGACAAGGCAGAAGTGATTAATGGTGGATTAGGAATGTAGACATGCGCAGAATATCATATCGCGTGTTCTGCTTGTATTGGGAACTACCATAACATTAGATAGGGGCGCATCACCCTGCATAGACATACAACTGACAATATTCACACCGTGACACAGCCGTACCATGAAACCTCCAATTAAGGACATCATTTCCAGGAAGTGAAATTCTAAAAACACCAAGTATGGTCCTAACTGCAACACAGAAGAAAGATACTGGCTTCCACCCAGTATAGACCTAGTGCCATACTCACCGCTGTTCCAATCTTCTCCAGTGTTTCTTCATTAATAGGATACCTCAACTTCATTTTGCGGTACAATGGATGTTTTTCATAATAGCTGATTAAATCCACCAGGCTGTCAAATTCTGAATTGCCTAAGATGATTGTCTGACCCTCCTGCTGCACGCGACAGTGCTTGATCTTTCCTTCGGCCCTAGAAGACAAAAGACCAGCCCAGCAATTAATTTTCTAAATAACCATGAGATAATGGTTGAAGAGTACTGCACATAGGCAGGCAACAGTTCATCTTGTGCAGATATAAGAATGAATCCACAGCACTTGGCAAATGTACTCACCGAAAAGAGATTGCATAGGAATTTGACTCACTCCTCTTGCGCACCAAAAAGGCTCCGTCCCGGGGCACCCTCATTAACATGCGCTCAGCTGAATTCCGGGTGAGATTAGCATGGTACCATCTGGGAATAAAAATAAAATAATGTAGGTTATTTCCTAGGCAGCAATTCCTGATAAATACTTGGATGCTAAGATTAATTTTGCTTCAAGAAGAAAAAAGAAAGAAAAAAGTAGATACTAGGCTGTTTCTCTGCAGGTTTTGAGATATGATTGATCCCCAAAATTATTGGATTCAATATTACAAGACAAGTTTTTTTTTCTTTTCTCAGCCCTCGTAGAAATGCAAAAACCCGTTTGGTTAAAAAGTCAGAAGCAGGTCAAATATGGATTGTCCTGCAGGCTCTGGATTATCAGTTATGACTCTACTTCAACGAAGACATTGTAAAATGTTACATTTGTGCCAACATTAAACAAAGTCTAAATGTTAACCGGTATTCCAAGTTGGCATGCTTAGTTACCACAAGCGTACACTTAGTGATTGTGTGAGATGTCAGGAGGTAGATAATTAAGACACCAAAACGGAGGGAAAAAATGCATGATTCTATGGCTTATTCTTAATTACAAATAAGTAACAAGAGTTATATCTTCACCAGGCTAAGGATAGCTGATTCTGTATGAAAAAAAATCAGCTTATTTTTCTTTTATATCATGATCATGGTCTCAATACAACCAAGAAGGCATACTCAGGTAGCCTTCCTAAATTGATTAGGAGGATAGGCACTGTACTTATCTAGAGGGTACCAACTTGTTACAAATTGATTGTAAGGTTTTATTAAATATTTTATTTTATTTATTTTATCATTGGATCAGTTGTTTCAAATGCTCCAAATGCTCCTATTGTATTTTTTAAGTTTTAAAATAAATTACATTTTAAATAGAAAATGAAATGTTCATGCTGAGAACAGGCGGTCCAGTTGTATTTATTTAATTTAAAATAAGAAATGAAATGTTCATGCTGAGAACAGGTCAAATGGCATGGAACTATTACAAAGATGTATTTTCTTTTCTGAAGCAAAACAGATTAAAACACTCTGCTGGAAGGCAATGCAATCAGTGGCATAAAACAAGAACACTGAAGGGCTGATTTAAACCCCAAATCTTCACTCAATCTGCTAAATCCAAACTTCAGCACTCCAAATTAGTACTAGAAATTTGCAGACAGAATTTTGTTAGAATTGAAGGACTAAAACATTTACTTGAATTTCTATATTGATAAACTTTAAAAATGTGTCTCAGAATAATGAAATAAGAGAAGTGGCTGCAAGAAAGAAAGCATTTTCAATTGTGAGACTCCACCCATAGCAACTCTTTCCTAGAGAAACTTGATTGGCACCAACCATAAATCCTTTCAACACTAAGCAGACATGGTTTGATTTTTATCTTTTCTGGGCTGTTTCTTCATGGCATTTTATTGTTTTATACATTTCTTTTTGCCTTTAAGGAATTAAGAGACTCTGGCTGGCCTAAGTAACTTTGTAACCTGCCAGAGAACTCTGAGGATGATTGTAGAGGAGGGACGGAGGGAGGGAGGGAGGGGGAGGGGGAGGGGGAGGGGGAGAGGGAGAGGGAGAGGGAGAGAGAGAGAGAGAGAGAGAGAAAGAGAGAGAGAGAGAGAGAGAGAGAGAGAGAGAGAGAGAGAGAAGATAGAATGTGACTATTTCATTGGCTTACTCTTTGCTCTCATGTGCATTTGTCTGGGGTACGGGTTCTGTCAACCTCATTTCAAATTCATTGCATCTCAGTGGCACTTGCTGGTAATGAGTAATGAGATCATAGAGGCTATTGAATACCAGGTTATCAGTGAGGAAGAATTTGGGGCTGCCCGCATCTTGCCGAGAATGGATCCGGCAGTGCTGCACTTTCCCATTGCGCCTGTGTAGGAGAGGGGAAAAAAAGAATTAATTGTGCTGCCCTAGACATGGTTATCCAAAGATAGACTCATAATATTCAGTGCACATTACTTTCCAGTGGATATATTTAGAGTGGCAGACTAAAAGTTTGTTTTCTTTAGTATCTTATTGTGGATTATGTTTGCCCAACAACACTAATTATACTGCCAGAAAATAAATATGAGAGAATGAGTCAGGTAATGACTGAGGTCTGCATATTTGGTAATCCAATACCTTACTTTCTTTCATTTAGCAGTGTGTGGGGAGAGGAGGTGGGGAGGAGATAGACCTATTCTGCTTTCTTGCAGTAAATTCTTCTCCTTGTTCCTCAAGGTATTCTTAGGTGTTTGTGCAATGCTGAAAATCTATTTCATATTCCCCAAAAAGAGAGGATAAAGTAGTCATATGTATTACAAGTGAACCTGCAGAGCCCAAACTACCATATTTTTCAGAGTATAAGATGCACCTTCCCCCCCCCCAAAAGAGGCTGAAAATTTGGGTGCGTCTTATACTCAGAATGTAGTTTTTTTCAAAGCTTTTTTTCAGCCCTAACGAGGCTTGCAGGCTTTTTTAATCGCTACTCCCTCCAAAGGAGGTTTTTTTCAGCCCTAACCAGGTGATAAAATAATGTGCTGAAGCTGACCAGACTAAGGACGCTAGCCAGATGAATACCTGGTAGGCAGATTTTCCCCCCTATTTTCCTCCCCCAAAACTAAGTGCGTCTTATACTCCGAAAAACTACAGTAATCATTAAAAAGGGGAAAACTAGCAAAGCTTTCCCATCCTTACAGAAATCAGTAGCTTCTACTGTTTTGTCAAGCTCTACCCAGACCAACTGTTGACTCGGAAAACTTGCCGTCAGAGATTCAAGAACAGAACTCTTGACAAGCTAGTTTTACTGCCAATATTAGAAACAGCCAATATACTGGAAACTAACAACAGCAAAGTGTAGGGCTGAAGCCATGCATGTTAGTCCCAAGGTTTAAATCTTAAATCATCTTCTTCCATTCATAAATCTTAGTGGACTCAGAGCTGGTCATTTCTCCACAGGAGGAGCAGTGCACATTAACCGTAACATGCTTCTTTGGATCCAGCCTCTCTGCTTCTGACTTTCCCTATTCTAGTGGGGTTTTTTTTGCCCCCATAGAAAAGCCCCAGAGGATTCTGAAGCAGCAAATCCTCCTGCTGCTATAAGTGAGTGTGTAGGAAGCTTTAAAAAAATCTCTATAAAAACAGACTTCTACAACCAAATTCTTTACTCTTTTGCAAAATAAAACAACCACCTCTACTTTTCTCTATGAATAAAGCCTTTTAATTTAAAATGGCCGATTTCATGGTAGTCTGCAAAAGTTTTCAGTAACAATGTCGTAATGTAAAAGTTTGCAAATTACTACTGCAGTGGACTCTGTCGTTATTTATTGGATAATGGATAAGTTTAGATATTGCATGAACTACAGATAATGCAACAAGAATGAGAATAATATCCTTCTATTTGGCATCCTTGCAAATATCCTTCTATTTGGCATCTTTTCCAATTCTTACTTACCAGGACAAATTCGCAAATGTATGATTTCCTTAACAGACATAAATTCTTTGGATCTCACAGATGCAGAACTAATTGTATTATTCCCCTATTGAATGTGAGCATTTTAGATAATCATTTCATGTCCAAAGGATTCTTACCAGAAGGAAAGTGTGTAATCACCAACAAAGGTCTCACTTTCTCGCACTAGGAATGAGCCATCAGGGGCTCCAGTGTCTACACAATATTCCATTAACAGCCTCTCTGCTATGTGGCGCCCATCACGCCCTGCTCCCAGTTTGCCATGGAACCACTTTTCAGTGGAATGGAGTTCAGTGCTGTTGCTTGTCTGCCATGGAAATGAAAAACAAGCACTTGATTTAGTAGCCTACAGACCAAGAGTGGCTGAATCAGGAGGTAGAAAGACACAATTATATTAGTTTGGAAGGAGAGCAATCTCTCTTTTCCAAGTGTAGACATCCAAACCTAATGTTTAACGCAACAGGAAACTTTCCCGGCTTTCCCCAAATACCTCCATTCTGTTATTGCACCACAGCATAAACAAACAGATAGGGCTCAAGTCATGTATCTCTTGCCTCCAGGCAACACGCAATGCTAACATTTCAGAAAATAATTCACTTAAAGCAAACAACAAACCATTTTAGAAAGTTGTATAAAGTAGCCTTTTATGTTTATAACTCATAATTGTTTCTGGCTGGATGCACTAGCCAGAGTTCTTTCTTTTCATTCTTCAAAAGCAGAAACAAAGGACATTCCTCCAAAGATCTTCTTTCTTAGCCTTATAAGCAACCCCCCCTCTAATAAACTTGCCAGAAAAAGGAGAATGGGATTTCCAAGCCTGAGTGATAGGAGAGCCAGCTAGCAAAATCCAAAGTATTGGGACTTGGCAAAGTTTTGGATTCAATTGGGAAGAGCTGGTTCACATTCAGGATTGTGAATGCAGCATTTAATGACTCATTAAAAGCACCTGCATTTGTTTCTAGGATTGCATAACTGCCATGGAAGGTCTTCTGCATGCTAGGGACAAGGGCTAAGCTGTTTTAATGAGTCTCAGACAAGTGCTGCCTTTGTTCTACATGTTCTGAACAATTATTTCAAATCAAATCAAACCTGAAGCCTCATAGAGTTCTACAAAACACATGTATGCCAGACAATCTTCTCCAGCCCTCCTTCCTCTTAGTCCTTTCATGATTGCAAGCAGAAAATATAAACATGCCCTTCTTCTAACCCTTTCCAGACTGACGTTAATGCTAGCTTTCAACTTCATCAGTGTTAAGTGGAAATATTACAAAGCTACATTCTTCCCACAGGAAATTCAAGATGGGTAAAGCTAAACACACAGCTCCTTCCAATTCAAGAAAAAGTAGATTCTTCCAGATTTCTTCCCATCAAAGACTAAGAAGAATGAAGATATCCAACTCCTTCTCATTATGTCATAAAATCATATAATGCAGAACATATGTAATGGAAGAGACCTTATGGGCAATTTAATCCAACCCCTTGCTCAATGCAGAAATACTGTACAGAAAACCATCACGTCTAGGCAGAATGACCCACTATTTAACTGTTCTTACCATTAAAAAATTCTATAATTCAGCCATGTTTGCTTGCCTAGTCTTCCAGGATATCTTCTTTCACATACCTCCTTTTGCTCTTCCTCCTCTTCATTTCCTAAATCACTGGTTGTCTCTCCAGAGTAATAGATTTTACTGCTGGTCAAGACAAAATAATGAGGATTCCAGTCCTGTAGAAACATACATCAGTAATTAAGTTGATCCTGGAATAGTCTCCTTCAAGGACAAAGCTTTATAAAATTCACTAATATGGACTATGAAGATGCTGTATGACAATAGGAGAAAAAAAAGCTTTATGCTGACACTCTCATGAATTAACTTCTAAACACTGGTTGTTAAAAGTGGAATGTTCAATCCAAAGAATGATTATTGATATTAAAACTAAGAGTTGTTTGACACCTTCCTCAAATAAAGTTTTCAAGTCTGCAAGCTAGGGGAAATACAAAACTCTTTAATTCTAACAATGGGCCAAGAAAATGGAATGTAGTGAAGTTTCTTTTAAATCTCCTCCCGAGTAGAGCTTCCCCCCTCAACCTTCTGTCCAAATAACTACCATAAGGAATAAGCTCGACTGATTTATAACCAAGCCAGATATGTGTAAATGTCATAAATGCATACTCCTTTTCTATTAGCTATCTAAGCTAATTGTTTTCAGACTGATAGATCTTTTGAGCAGAAACCCATAGTCTTGAGTTATGCAGAGCAACTGACAAAGCTCTTTCTCCATGGAGCAATGAATGAAAAACTTGAAACCAACACTTGTTTTTAAAAAAACCTGAACTGCTTCTGTTTGTAAAAATAAATAAATCAAAATCTGCAGAACAACTAAGCAAGTGCCAGGAATTATTCAGGGTTATTAATGCTTATGTGATCAAGCAAAAAGCTTTGCCTCATCTGGGGCCAGTACTACCTTTTGTAATAGCATTATATCATTCTCACAAGTAAGTTGTGGGCGTTTTTAATCCCAGACACATTTTTACTGAAGCAACCTGTCCACATCATATGGCAACATTTAAGAGTATTGACAAAGAGAAGCAATCTTTTCTCTTCTCTGTCTTTCACTGTGGAAACCCATATTATAATGCCACAATTGGGATGCTGTACTGAAAGTGGCAGGAAAAGCTTTGTGTGAATATCTGAAAAAAAGCAGACATTTTCAGCACCCCTATCAAGTTGAATCCATTGATCAGGACACAGAACTTTATCAGGCCAAGAACCTGAGCTAGGCTTTCAAATAAACACTGCAAGCTAAATCAAAATGGGCAGAGCTGAATCAAAGAAGTAGGGCCACAACAGCATTAAGGTAATTAATTATTATGATTACTGAGAACCAATTCAGTGTAATGGTTAAAGCTGTGGTGGTGCAGTGGTTAGAATGCAGTATTGCAAGCTAATTCTGCTGAGTGCTGACTGCCAACAGTTCGAGTCTCAACAGCTCAAGGTTGACTCAGCCTTCCATCTTTCCAAGCTCAGTAAAATGAAGACCCAAATTGTTGGGGGCAATATGCTGACTAAATGCTATTGTTATATTAAAGGCACAGGAGTCGAAACTAGGGGACTGTGAGTTTTAGTCCTGCCTTACTGGGTGACCTTGGGTCAGCGACTCACAGCCTAGAAGGAAGTAGTTGGCAACCCATTTCAGACAAAGGATGTCAAAAAACTGCAAGCAGCCAGTCAGAAATCAAAACTGATTTGAAGGCACAATAATAATATAAATAATTTTAAAAATCCAATGTATTTAATTAAACATTAATTAAATTAAAGCAGGAGTTACTATTTTTTCCAGGCCAGAGATATGGAACAGCATGCTATTGATCCACTGTCCAAAAGTGCAGCCGTCTGCCACATAAAATTTTTACAATTTTTAACACTGGGGACTCTGGGGACTATATTCAAGGATTTTCAGAAGACCTAGTCCTTAAAAAGCTATGCACTCTGTATTAAAATTATATAGTAAATTGTATCCAGGTTTGGCAATTTCTGGGGAACTGAGCTCCAGATTAGGAGGAGTTATATAGGGCCCTAAAACAACAGCTTATTTAAGATTGTACAAATCAGTCAGCTCCAAGTAACAGTTGTTGTTGTTGTTGTTGTTAGTTGCAAAGTCGTGTCCGACCCATCGTGATCCCATGGACGTTCCTCCAGGCCTTCCTGTCCTCTACCACCACCACCACCCCCGAGTCCATTTAAGCTCATGCCTACTGCTTCAGTGACTCCATCCAGCCACCTCATTCTGTCGTCCCCTTCTTCTTTTGCCCTCAATCTTTCCCAGCATTAGGCTCTTGTCTAGTGAGTCCTTCCTTCTCATTAGGTGGCCAAAATAACAGTAACAGTAAAGCAATACAAAGAAACCCACGTGGTTGATTGGGTCTTCCAGATACAGAATTCCATTCTTTATTGAGTTGCTGATGTCATTCTCCGAATACACTGCAGATGATGGTACTTCTTCATAAGCACTACCCTCAGCCAGTTTCTTGTGCTACAGCAAGAAATATACATGTCAAGTTATTTTAACAAAATAGTAAAAATCTAGACTGGAATTAGGAGAGGGCATGTATTCCACTGCAAAATTAACTATACTCTTTTGTGATCCTATAAAGTCATTTGTATTTCCCACCTGAGCCAAGTTCTTTCTGATTTGGACAATTTTTTTCCCCTGGTGTTAAGTCAATCTCTCAATTCAGCCACTGGGGTAACTTTGAATCTACCCCTTCATAGCAAGGTAGCTTCACATTTCCCCCCTTACAAATCACTTATTTTTTAAGTTTCTGGGCAAATGTTCACTAGGTGAACCAACAATGCAGAGAGGATGGCAGTCCCTGTTATTTCTGAGCTCTCTTATCAGACAGCTGCCAGGAAGAACTGATTGGCTTGTGCCATTTCTTAGCGTTTTGAACCTTGTGATTGTGGTGAACATTTCTACCTGCATTTGAGGGACTGAGTAGAAATAGCAGCAGTACGGAAATGCCCTTAGAGCTGCCTGCTTTTTTATGGCAACTAAATATGAAATTTCTCCAACAAAAAATAATATATGCTCTAAGCCAGTGAAAACTTCCCTGATAAAAATGGAATGGGAAAAAATGAAGTGGCTTTTGGAAGGCCTTATGAAGTAAAAGATCTGTGGGAATGCTGAAGACCTAAAATTAGCAACGTTTCCAGGTTGAAGAGTGGGTACTACATTTCATTTTAGTGTAACTACAAGGCATATACAATTATAAAAATGTTATTCTCTAGAGACCTTTTCCTGAGAGTCAAAACATTTAATTTGTGTTTGGATTTTCTGATGCACTTGGCAGAATTTCTCCTGAATATTTAAAGCATTCAGTTAAGTAGCAGTCCCAATAACTCGAAAGCCCCAAGTTAAAAAAGGCTGGCTTAAGAAATAAAAACTAAGGGAGCCATTATTTTTTAATTTCATTTGTTATGCAGGAAGTATAATTGTAAAAGGTTGGGGTTTTTTTGCATAGGGTTATTCTAACAAGAGAGTTATAAATTTGTCATACTTACCTACTTAATCGTTAAAATGCAATACTGATTGATGTATAGAGCAGTTTTGTAGGTCTCGTGTACATCACAAAATGTCTACTGCAAAGCCAAGATTTATAGCATCCCTACTCTTGCAGGATAATAATTGTTTGGATCCTAAAAACCAGGTATTATGAAATAAGATGCAGTAATGTGTGTGGGAGTGGGGGGGGGGGGAGGTTAAGAAACATCAATACCTATGTCACCTTTTACACAGACCCCATTCACAAAGGCTACAAAGAGAGCTTACCTTTATGAGAATCTTCCTCTTCAGCTGGTTTGGAGACGGCAAACCATCGGCAGAGATATCGACTGGTTTGGTTAGCAGCATGTCTCCAAAGACTTTCTTAAAGTTCTGAGCCATATTCCTTTGCTGGGCAATGCTGCAATGGTCTTCAATGGATAGGATAACAGGATAACTTAAAAGAAACAAAATCATTAAGAATAATTCCAGGTGGTGGTTGTCACCTCTAAAGCCTTTGATGGTCTGGGGTCAGGTTAGTTGAAGGACTGTCTTTTCCCAGTTACATCTTCCCCACTCACCAGAGCGGAGAGGCAGGGTATGTTACAGGGCTCTTCTCTTAAGGAGATCCATCTAGTAGTGGGACCAAGAAAAGTCTTTTCCACGGACCCTCCCCCGGAACATTATCCCTCAGAGAGAAGATTGCCCCCCCCCCTATAGTCTTTTGAAAAGCCCTGAAGACATGGTTTTGCCAATGGACCTAGGGGCAGGACGACATGGAACACATCAAGTGGTTTTATTTTTATTTTATTTTAAAATTTAAGGTTTTATTTCTGTAAGTCACTGGAGTCACCATGAGTTGGTCTCCATATAAATTTTCTTAATATATAAATAGGATTACAAGTATAGTGGTGCTAATCTTAATTCTGTCACTAGTTTGCCTAATTGGGCTTTTAGATCAACTCCCTGAAGAATTAACATTTGACTCCTATAAGATTTGTTTAGCTATCCCTCTAGCTCAGCGGTTCTCAACCTGGGGGTCGCGACCCCTTTGGGGGTTAAATGACCCTTTCACAGGGGTCGGGAGACTTCGCCCGGACGCCACCATTTGGGTTCTTTTACCTTCTGCGCATGCGCAGAACGCTTTGCGCATGCGCAGAGGGTAAAAGAACCCAAATGGCGGCGGAAGGGCGTGGCGCGGCATTAGGAAAGTTGAGAACCACTGCTCTAGCTTCTGTTGTTGTATCATCACTCCATGCTCAGGTCCATAAGCTTGAACACTTTATTTTGGAAACAAATAGCTGGAATACTGAGGGAATTGAAATTTTAGAATCCCATTACTAGGTGTCAATTCAAAAGGCACCAAATGTTACCACTAATATATGATTCTTTTGGAATATAGAAAATACATTTAATGTGGTAACAGATAAAATTCCAACCCCCCCCCCCCCCTTTTCAACAGTATGTTTTTTTCAAGAATACAAGTTTTTGATCTTCTGGATTGTGAGAAAAATAACTGAAATGCCAGTGACATTTCTGGATCAGATTTCATACCAAAGAAGTTAAAGAAGAAAGACTTCTATTAGCTATAGACATAATTTCAGTAGTATACACAACTTTAATATTCTACTCTTGATTATATATATATATATATAAATATATATAAATATATATTTTATATATTATAAATTATATATATATTATATATATATATATATAAATATATATAAATATATATTTTAAATATATATATATATATTTAAAAAATGCAAATTATTGCTTAAATAAATTCAATGTGTCTCAAATGGAAAGTTTTATGGAATCCTGCATTCTTGATGCCGATACACATAGACACACACAAACTCTCTGTATATGATAATCATTTGCAAAAATTTAGAATAAGATAGAATACTACCGTGTTTCCCAGAAAATAAGACCCTGTCTTATATTTTTTTGGTAACCGAAATAAGCGCTTGGCCTTATTTTGGGGGAGGTCTTATTATTTTGGGGTGCGTGGAGCAAGACGGGGCTCCTCTTGCCGTCTTACCTGATTTCCAGTTCTGTCTCCCTAACCCTAACCAGAGGAAATGGTGGGGACCGGCTGCGCATGCGGTTAAATATTTTTGGGGAGGGCTTATTTTTGGGGGAGGGCTTATTTTCGGGGAAACGCAGTATACTATCTGCTATCATGCCAGTACAAGATCTTACTTCACATACATATGTTCCAGCCTAGCACCGAAACAATACTTTATAGACAGGCATGAGATGCCATAAAATAAGTTTTTAGGGCTCAAATATCTGAGCTGGGGAAAGGCAAATTTACAAAGAACATGGTTTCACAACTGACATTTTACTTACTCAGAAGTTACAAAAGCATGTTCCTTGATGGTGGTGAGGACATCAGAAAACTTAATTTTTGTAGTTAATGTGTGTCCATGATAAATCACAGGCATTCCATCAGGACCATCCCAGCAATCAACTGAAAAAGATAGCCAGTTAAAGTATAACTAAAAGTTCATCAATACAAGTTAAGTTAATATTGGAATTAATCTTAGATAAAATCAAGCTGCATCCAAAGACAAGTATAAATAGTTGTTTGTCACCTAACAATCCAGGTACAATACGTTTCAATGAAATTTTTTTTCTTATTTCTCTGGAGTGAAAGTGATACCGCAAAGGATACCGCATTTCAAAGCAGATTTGGGAAAGTAACCTGCAATGCATTGATAATACCCCTAGTTCCATGGCACTAAAGGATTGCCTTTCATTTCAAGGTCACAGGCAAACCTTCCTTCAGAGGTCTCTGATCAAAGAACTATGGCCAAGGTTTATATATGTACATTTGAAATTGCCTTTATTTTTGACTATCCATCTAGTTCAATACAATCTATTTTAACCCGTAGGATGTCACAGAATTCCAGGTAGACACTTTCATATCTCTTGCAATCAGATCTTTTTATCTGGAATATTCAGTATGTAGAGTGTACACTCCACTTACACACTTGATCTAGCCTCCATTCATGTTGTAAAATTTCTTCTACGTTCAATATGAGATCAACCTTTCCTGATCCTTACTAGGCGGATGAAGAAAGAAAATGGGAAGAGACCAGCACTCACGTTCAATACAGCGGCATCCCATGCGCAGGCAACGAGCATAGGCTTCCAAGGAAGACTCACTTGAGAACTGATCTCCTGTTAAGTATCTACGATGAAGGGGCAGTGATGAACATAAAAGCAAGTTGGTTTGGATTATCACAACATCAAAAAGACAAAGCAGTAGGCTCAAATGCAAAAGAGAATTTATCAGCAACTTTTTCGTGTATACTATCCAATCAGAGTGAACTAGTCTCTGACCCAGATTTCTCTCCGTCAACTGCTCAAAGATTCCCTTCCACAGTATACAGGTAGTCCTTGACTTACCACAGTTCACTTAGTGACCGCTCGAAGTTACAACGGCACTGAAAAAAGTGACTTATAACCATTTTTCACACTTACAACTGTTGCAGCATCCCATGGTTACGTGATTTACATTTGGATGCTTGACAACTGACTCACATTTATGATGGTTGTAGTGTCCTAGGGTCATGTGATCACTTTTTGAGTCCTTCTGACAGCAAATTCAATGGGAAACCAGATTCACTTAACGACAGTGTTCCTAATGTAACAAGTGCAGGAATTCACTTAACAAAGGTGGAAAGAAAAGTCATAAAATGGGGCAAAACTCACTTAACAAATTTCTCACTTAACAACAAATTTTGGGCTCAATTGTGGTCATAGGTTGAGGACTATCTGTTCTCGGGTAATATTAGATGCTTATATTCATCTTAGCCCCACAGTGCTCCAATCCAAAATTTCCTCTTCTTTCAAAAAGTTTGAAATAACACAATGAGGTGTCTTTATGTAATTATGCATATCAGGATTCTCTTCATCTAGAGATCCTTAAATTACTGAGTCATGTGTTGACCTGCTGCTGCTATTAATGGAAAGCAAAACTCAACAGGCAACTCATGATTTGCAGGGATACGTAAGACAGTGCAATTCCAAGAATTGCATTGTTATCCCAGAAGGTGCTTTTCATACAGTTTTGCACACAATCAATGGTCTCTTCTCAAAGCAAATTACAAACAGGAGAAATTATTAGCAAGAGAAACCAATTTTTCCATTACGTGTTATGAGAGGATGAGATCCAATAATGGGACAAGGGGTTGTTCATGTCTTCTGGGCGTATGGCATTAAACTCCGAGTTCCAGATGCTGTTCTCTTTGGAAAACAGGAAGGTGAGAAACTGTTCAAGAAGAAGGGGAAAAATGGAGGTGGGTGATGGGAGGTGAAAGATGGAACACTAAACCCCCAAATCTCAGCTATTTTTTCAGACTCCCCCCACCTGACTCTCCCCTGATGTATTGGATTACAGCTCTCATAGTTTAGAAAACATGCTAAATTACGATGCAGGAAGGGATTCTGCTTGAGAAAATCTGATATGGACCAGTTAAAGTTTCTGGGTGGTCTTCAAGATCAATTCCATGTAGAGAACATTGCAGTAATCAAGTTGTGAAGTTTACTAGGGCATGAGTGACTATCTGAATAGCCCTCCTAATTTAGGAAAGGACACAACTGGCTCACTGGACAAAGTTATGCAAATGCCTTCATAGCCAAAACTGACATCTGCTTTTGAAGGATCTTTTGAGTCCAGGAAAAACTGGAAGGCACACCAAAAGGGGAAGTGTAACCCCATTCAAGGTCAAAGAGGGAATATACCCAAATCTGGATGGTTGAAACACCCATAGTCACTAGGTCTTGGTAGTAATGAGTTGGAGGTTCTCCCCATCCAAACCCACACAACCTCCATGCACTGGAACAAAATCTTGACAGCATCATTTTCTGTTCCAAAGTCAAAAGATACAATTGGGTATTATATGAGCATGCTGATAATACCAAACATCAAACTAGCAGATGATCTCAACCAACAGTTTCATATTTATTCGTTTATTTTATTTAAATTTCCTATTTCTAAACAGCCCGTCTATCTCAGAAAAAGGATGTGTGAGAGTTTAAGCATGCAGGCTGACAACAAATTCACCAGTAACTTAAAAACTGTCTGGAACAACTACATCCTACTTTGTTTCAATCTCAAAACTGCGCTGACCAAAGGCCAATTGCTTAAGAAGTTCTTGGCTTATTTAGGCAGATCCTTTACATCTGCCTTGGAGAATACTCTAGATATGATAAGATTGTTTCCTAAATAACCTAACTCTGTACTAGGTCTAGAAAACAATAAACCCCCAATCAACTGCATGCTTTCTATATAATTATCTATGTTCCACCTCAAACTAATTATCATTACTTATAATTTCTAGGACTACATAATTGCCCAGCATTATTACAACCAATTAAATATAATTCCAGCAATTACCAATGAGAAGTCTTATCTCTCTTCTTAGAAAAGTCAAAGTTGCAACTTATTGAACATTTTAAATTGTAAGAAAAGACCTGGGGGGGGGGGCAGGGGGGGAAAGGAAAGATAATTTGCTACAATGTTTCTTTCCTGCCATGTATGGAATTGGCCTTTACAATACATTGTAGAATTTACTTACTACAGTGTAGAGAACATTTGGGAATTGTAAAGCCAGCTGCCTCTATCATTCTTGTTCTATTTTTTCCCCCAGTGAGATTCTTGAGAGTCTTACCTCATCTGAAGAAAAATAAGGTTCTTCAATTACTCTCAATGGATCTGACAGGAAAGTAAACATAAAATCCTGCACCAAGGGAAGGTCTGCAGCCCAAAGCTCCTGTATATGAGGATGGAGAAAGGTGGAGTTTGAGAAGCCAGATATTCTATTTATTACAGTGCTCAAGCTATTTTGTAAACATTCCCTTTCCCAGCCTTATAATGTTCTTGCAAAGTAGCAAGTAATTATTATTCCTGTATTGCTGATGGAAAGCTAAGTGGGATTCGAGACAATGTTCCCTCTAACATTGAAAATCACTGTGCGGCAGTTGGAAACTGCTGCGCTGCGTTTTCTTTTCTGGAGGGACCGAACCGGCCTCCCTGGATGAAGAGTAAGCTGGTGGGCAGCAGCCTTTGATCTCGCTCTCCTCCTCTCCCTAGCAGAGGAGCCCGCCTGGGGAGGCAAGAGTTAAAGCCTCCGCCTCTCTTCGTTGAAGGCTTCTCCCCCCCCCCCCAATCGGCTGATCAATGTTCCCTCTGACTTAAGAAAACGCCGCGGGGCAGTTGGAAACTGCTGCGCCGCATTTTCTTATCACATGCGTGGCCGCGCAGCTTAGAGGGAACATTGATTAGAGATAGGAATGGAAGGGACTTTGGAGTCCAACCTCCTGGCCACAGCAGGAATCTTCATACCATCTCAGACAAATGGCTGTCCCAACTTTTCCTTGAAAACCTCCAGTGATACAGGACCGATTCCAAAAAGCAGGACCACCTTTACCCTTTACTCTTTCCAATTCCTCAGCATCCTTCATCTAATCTCAGCCTCCTTCATCTCCTTTGTATGGTGGCAAGAACCAAACACAGTACAGATAGTCCTCGACTTACGACCATTTGAAGTTACAATGCTCCTTATAAAGTGACTTACTGTTTCCTTGCACTTCTAACCATTGCAGCATCCCTGCAGTCATGACTGCAATTCAGGTGCTCAGCAACCACCACAATTATGATAGCCATAGCATCCTGTGGCCATGTGGTTGCCATCTGTGACCTTCCCAGCCAGCTTCCGACAAGTCAATGAGGAAACTGGGAGGGAAGGTCACAAGTTACAGTCATGTGGTGTCTTGCTTAACAATCACACTGCTTAATGAAAAATTTTCCAGTCCTTATTGTGGTTGTGAGTCAATAAATGCTTGTATTCCAGGCGCAGACTGACCAGTGAAGCATATAACAGAACCATCACTCCATGTGATCCAACACTATCCTCTATTGATGCAGTTGTTATGGTACACAGGAATGACTTTGGGAGATGGGGTAAGAGCCACGGCCGATGGTTGAATAAGAGGCAGCTTAGCCCACCGCAGGAATTGGGGCATGGCAAATATCTCAGAAGTGACCCTGTTTAGTATCTTGGGCTGTAAAGGTCACATGGAACAAACGTATTTTGCAAGATTCTATTAATGTAATCTTGAAATAAAGTAGAATTAGTTCATTCAGGCATGCATTCTATTTGAACTACCTTGCATGGCTTATATTAAACTTGCTATTCTGAAAGTACATTTCTCCCTCACTGCTTTTAAAGGTAAAGGTTCCCCTTGCACATATGTGCTAGTCGTTCCCGACTCTAGGGGGCGGTGTTCATCTCCGTTTCAAAGCCGAAGAGCCAGCGCTGTCCGAAGGTGTCTACGTGGTCATGTGGCCGGCATGACTAAACGACAAAGGCGCACGGAATGCTGTTACCTTCCCACCAAAGGTGGTCCCTATTTTTCTACTTGCATTTTTACGTGGTTTCAAACTGCTAGGTTGGCAGAACTGGGACAAGTAATGGGAGCTCACCCCGTTACGCGGCACTAGGGATTTGAACTGCTGAACCGCCAACCTTTCGATCAACGAGCTCAGCGTCTTAGCCACTGAGCCACCGTGTCACTGCCTTTACAGCCCAAGAAATTAGGAACATCTTCTGATTTGCCCCTATTCCTGCTGCAGACTGAGCTGCCTCTTATCTTATCCCCTAGTGCTGTGGCTGTTCTCCTTGTCCTTGTGTCTCCCAAGGTCATTCCCACATATCGTTACAACAATAGCCCAAGGTTACAATGCCTCTTTTGATGATGTAAGCACATGGCTAGCTCAGGCTCAATCTTTAGCCTTTTAGGAAAGCAAGATCCTTCACATAAATCATACAACTGAACTAAGTACAATCTATCTTGTACCTCTGCAGCTATTTTTTTCTGCTTACTACCTAAGAGGGGAAACCTAACATTTCTTGTCACTCCACATTGTTGCCTAGGGCTCACTATCAAATCTATCAAGATCCTTTAGGATCCTGAGCCTGTCTTTTGAAGTTTATCCACCTACACCACACTTCCAAAAGCTTTGGGTCATCCTCAAATTTGATAAGCATCAATTCTATCCCTTCATCTAAGTCATTTAGATTTTAATACTTCCTCCCCCGTGGATGGCCTGGGAAAATACTTCTTTTTAAACTTAACTTGCATGTATCAGATGGTTAGGATGATAAACTTTGAAACTTAAGAAAAACTTGAAGAACGTGAGAGACGAAACTGATATAAAAAAACAAATAATGAAGTGCCTCTGCCTAAATGGTGTAATGTCAGATTAAGATTCAAAGTGGGTGCTTACCAGCTTAGAGCATTTAAGCACTGCATTATACAAGCTCTCATCCTCTCATATTGTTCAAATTACCTATATACAATAGCTTTTTCTGAAAGATTGAAATTTGTTTCCTATATTAAGGCCTTCTCTTTAAGGCCTTTTTAAACATTTATAAAGAAAAATCTAATCAATATATCAGAGTACAGAAATTCTTTATTAAAGAAGAGTGTCCCATTTCATATCTTTATTCAGACTACCAGAAAACAGAGTAGTTGAGCAACATTTGAAAGAGGCAATGGCAAACCATTTCTTAGTGATTGCTAAGTAAGGCATATTCACATTAATGACCAGAGATCAATTCCAGCTTAAGCAAATCTTTTATCTGCATCAAATTTTGGTTCTTACTCTTTTGAAACATTAGTGCATGAATGGTGTTTCTCTCTCCCTCCCTCCCATGATATGGACTTACCATTTGGGATTCTAGCAAAAATGTCTGGAACTCTGACAGAGAAATTCTGTTGTATTCAGATCTCTCCCCACTGCTTTAAGATAAAGTGCAAGATAAGACAGTTTGGTTAGAAGGCAGCTGCCACTTCTCGAAACCAAACAAGCTTAAATATATAGAGAGACTGTTTACATATAACTATCATACATAACATGAAGATGCAATGGTGGATTCGCACATGAGGTTATGCCAAAAATAAATCACATTATGAATTAGTGTCATATTTAAACAATGCCAATGCCAAAATTAATATGGCAGTGAAAGTAACAGATAAAGCTTGGCTATTTATAGAGTTCATTCCTTTACACCAGGGGTCGCCAAACTTGGCAACTCTAAGACTTGTGGACTTCAACTCCCAGAAGTCTTAAAGTTGCCAAGTTTGAATACCTCTGCTTTACACTGACTCTATCAGGGAAAATTGGGACAAAGAACATATCAGTATAAAGGATTGCTGTCAGACAGCATCAGACACACATTTGATAGCAATAAATATCAGACTTCAAATGCAAAGTTGATTAAAAGGGGCACAGAACTTTCAAGAATACTGAAGAAAAGCTGAACTTTGTTATCACAGCAATTCATAAAAAAGCAAATTAATTTGCATAAATGTTGCATTTTGCTACCAGACATAATTCTGTAATGTCTGGCACCAAATTATTAGAAAAAGCAGCTCTTGTCCCAGAATTTTAGATTTTATAGTATTTCCAAAACAGATCAATATAACAATATACAACCACACCATACTGTGCACTGAAGTAAAGTAGAGAACACCATGAATGCATAATCTGTGGCTTTGACTAATTAACTAATGATTATCAGCATAGTTACAAGCCATTTTAATTTCCATCCCAGCCCCAATAGTAAATAAAGCAGTTTACCTTTCTAAGAATGGAACAGTCATCTACATAGGAGAAACAAAATTCAGTCATTGTGCTTACTAAATTTAAGCATCCTACTTCAAATGTCAATAGAGGAACTGCAATGCTGCTTCCAACAGAAATAATAAAGCCATTTTCCCCTGTATAGTTTACAAAGGTCTTGAACAGACCCTTCAGGGACTCCTAATGTACTATCATCAATTTGCATATATGGATTTTTGCATACGTACATGAAAATGAGGACTGGATTGAACGACTGAGGAACATCACCAGGGACGTTCAACCCAGTCCATAGAGTTATGAGGCTAGAACAACCCATCCTGGACTCTGCCTTCGATATGAGGGAAAATGTGAGTGAATGTGCATGACAGTACCCACCTCTAACAAAATATTGCTGAAAGACAAAAATAACGACTGTGGAATAATACATTTATTTCTTTTTTTAAAATGTCATCAGAATTAAGATCAGAAGCATCTTACTCCTTTCTGTGCATTGTACATCAAGCTCTGGTACAGTTGAACAAATTGTCCATAAGTGATATCCCCATTTCTCTGTTCCACATCCTGATAGTAAAGAGAAAACAAGCAAACAAAAATCTTAAAATATGCTACAATTCTGTCATAAATGAGTGATTAATTATCTTGTTTGTGGAAAATAAAGCAGTCACTTTTTTTTTGTACCATTTTATAAAAGAAGGGAAGGGAAGAACTTTTGTGTTTTAGTAATGCATCTTAAATGTACAAAGCAGAGGTGCATTTTCAAGGTCTCTTACCAACTTTCCCCAATCTTCCTTAACTTGCTTTGGCCATGTGGGCTCAGCAATTTGGGATTTCAGGATAACATACATGGAAAGAATTCCAGATTGGGAAAGACTGGTTTATTTAGTAATAAAAAGAAGAAACGGTATTTAAGATACTATTTAAGGATTACCATCAAGGAAGCTCAGATTCAAGCCCACCCTTGGCCAAGGAAGTTCACCAGGTGATTTAGGGGGCAGTTATATTTTCAGCAATACCTACTTCATATGGTTAATTGTGGGATAAATGAGAGGAGACAGCTCTTTGTACCCCACTCTGAGGTCTTTAAGGAAAGATAGGCTATAAATCTAACAGACAGACAAATAAAGGCAGAAGATTCCAGGTTCAAACTCTTAGTAACAATGAAGTTCTTAGTCTGAGTAGAACAAGATCAATCTCAACAGATGGGTAAATTCATAGGGTGCACCAATCTGAAATCCAAATGTGACATCCAGAAGTTCTAATTCCACTTTAGGCATCAATCCAGCTGGGGGACCTTGTGCCAGTCATACATTCTCAGCACTAGGAAGCAGGCAATGGCAAACCATTTCTGAAATTTGCCAAGAAAACGGCAAGGACTAGTCCAGGCAGTCACTAGGCATCAACAATGACTTGATGGCATAATAATAATAATAATAATAATAATAATAATAATAATAATAATAATAATAATAATAATAATAATAATAATAATAATAATAATAATAATAATAATAATAATAATAATAATAATAATGATGATGTCGCCATACCAGGTGACAGCCGGATTCATGAAAAACAACAGGAAAAACTTAACCGATATCAGGATCTTAAAATCGAATTACAATGACTCTGGCATAAACAAGTACAGGTGGTCCCAGTGGTAATCGGCACACTGGGTGCTGTGCCAAAAGACCTTAACCGGCACTTGAAAACAATAAACATTGACAAAATCACGATCTGTCAGTTGCAAAAGGCCACCCTACTTGGATCTGCGCGCATCATACAA